>JAQPZY010001485.1:2355000-2955000 GCA_029931535.1 Margaritifera margaritifera | reverse complement strand
TCTGTATGAGGGATGCCACTCTCCATGGACTGCTTGATGTTCCGAAGTTTTCATTCCAAATATTTTGCCAAGTATATAGAACGTGCCGATTTATATAATATTTGAAGTCAGTATATGGAATCTTCTATTTGGAAACCAGTGAATGTAGGGCAGCTCTGCCTGCTTTATCTGCCTTTTCATTACCCTTAATACCAACGTGACTAAGCAGCCAACATTGCCGAATATTTTTTCCAGACTGTATGAGGAAATCATGTTCCTGTAAGATCTGGAATATTAACGAAATGTCAAATTGATGGTATTGCAAACTTTCTGTGTGCACAAGGAATTAGAAAAGGTGATGATTTTTTTTTTCAGAGAACGATATCAATGATGTTCAAATATTCTAGTAGGCTGTAATTTCAGCGGTAAAAAGCGGAGGCTTGATATACATACATATACATATACATATATATATATATATATATATATATATATATATATATATATATATATATATATATAATCATAATCTCCTCTTTTCTCTAGCGACGAGACATAATTGAAAAGGATTGATAGATTATGAATAATAAAGCTACTAATAATATCTGTCGACGGGAACATGCAACAAGGGCTTTAGAAACAATATCACTACATAAAATTCAAATCTTGCCACTAATCAATCTAGATAGACAAAGCAATAACACAAATGAAAGATTGACATGACTGCTGATATTTTAATTGACTCCCCGATAAAGGCTGGTATCTGGTGTGTACTAATTAGGCATAAATATAACTTTGTGACTTGTATGAATATTACAGAGAAGTGAATTTTATTGCATGAAGCCATTTGGTCATGACAAGTACATTGTAAACACTATAATATACATATAATTACCAAAGTGTAATCTTGAACACTTTTTGACCTGTATCATTTATAAATGTAAGACACATTCAGCAATGTATTTTGTGAGAAAGTAATTCATAATTCTGTTTCAACGTTGATTAATAGTAGTTATGTGTAGCTCATTGATTTACATTGGTGGGGCACTTGGGGGTAATACGGGAAATCCTATGTTAAAATTGCCCATCGGTTTAACATTGGGCTGGTATTTAGGGGATCAAAAGTTGTATAGAATCAAAAGTTTTATAGAGACAAAGGGTCGAAAGTTTATGGGGACAAACGGCAATGGTAATATTAATATTTGTATCTACAATCCAATACACACCCCTACAATCAAGCAACCGGTTTTTTTTATTACAACCCAACACCCCCACCCCCCTACAATCCAGTAAACCGCTTTTTGATTACTATCCAAACACCACCACCCCCTACTATCCAGCTAAAAGGGTAGGAGTGTTTATACACACATTATACTTCATACATACAAACATGCTATCACACAAGAAGAGAGGTAGAATGTAAAAGAATGGGGATGAAATAGACACACTCTCATACAAACATACTATACTATCACACAAGGGTAGGAAGTGTTTATAAATACACTACAATACCCTTACACACAAACATACTACCACACACAAGAGAAAAGGTGTAAGGGGTTTTAAGTCTTAGTTGTCAACATAGACATAGACAAAACATACACAAACATAAAAGACAAATGTTTGGCAAATGATTAGCATCTCTCTGTTATAGAGACCTAGGTGGCCCTGAAAACGGCCGTTTGTTTTTTGCTGACCTAAGAGGGTCAACATAAGTGGCATAGCTTCACTGATCTTCTTCTTCTTCTCTAACTTCGTCTCAGGGCGGACCCATAGACTAAGACACGCTTTAGACACCCTTGCCTCTCCGCATACATTCTTCCTTTGCATATAGCTGTGTCTGCGATCCTGGTAATGGCCACGATGTCTTCACATACATTGGATAGCCCGGGTTAAACAGCATCCCCTAAACGATAGTCGATGACTGCACGCTTGTCCACATCTAGTTGGGTTGTCTTGAGAATAGGCGAAACCATGGGATAATGCGCTTGTGTATATAGTCTAAGACCGGATTGAAACGGATTGAAATGTATTGGATGCACCTGCTGCAGATACATCGTATACTCGAAGTGACAGTACCATATCTAAGACTACTACTGCAGCTGTAGCTAGTATTATTATTCCAGAAGAGGAAGACTTCAATTTAGCTTTGGCTGATTTCCTGTCGTCTCCGTTTGCCTGCGACGTTTGTACTACCTTGAACTCCTTCTCCATCATTACCATTGGTTGATGATTTCAGAAAGAAACAGATGGAAGAATTGGAGAGGTTTTTGCAACGACATAAATAAGAACAAATATTTGTTCAACAACAGCAAGAAGAGGAAAATAGAAAGCTAGAAGAATAAAAAGAAGAACATAAGAGAACAACTTTGAACAATGAACAGAAGGAAGGGATTGAAAACAAAACGGCCAGTCTGTTACAATACATTTTGGCGGAGTTAAAGTATCTGAGAAAAATGTATCAGTCTTCTTTAGCTCACCCAAGAGAAAAGAGACTTTCACGATCCAGGTCTTCTAAATCTTGTATCGCTACATCCACTCTCACCGCCACTGATATGTCTGCAGAAGCAGCAGTTACTACTACTACCTCTACCAAAGCAGCAACATCAGAAGCAGGAGGAGGAGGACCTGGCTTTGGAAAAGGATTAAGACAGTTAAAGCTGGTGATTTCAAGTCCATACGTTTTTTGTTATTGCAAAAATGCCAACGGTCTTTTTCAGGGCCACCTATGTCTCTTTTAAAAGAGATACTACTCAGTGATTGTTAAATCAAGTAAAACTTAAATCCCTCAATGATACAAGGTGTGCGTGTGTGAGTGTGTCTGAGTATATTATTCATACTAAAAGCAAGAAAGTCAAGACAAAGAGAAAATTAATTTTTCTTTTGCATATTCTCTTGCGAAATCAGAATCACAATGAAATTTCATAACACATAACAAAAGTCCATTTTCTTCTTTTTTTCTTACTCTGTCTGTCTCTTCTTTTGAATTTCTTGACTGGCATGGTTTCTTCCTCTTCAATTTCTTCTATTGGTCTTGCCTTTTTGAATTTCTTGATGGGTATGGGTTCTTCTTCTGCTTCTTCTCCTTCATTGTCTTCTGTTTGTCTCGTCTTTTTAAATTTCTTCACGGGTACAGGTGCTTTTTCTGTTTTTGTTTATGAAGAACACTCCTGAAGATCAAAGTCATCTTTCCTGACAATTATAACAGGTATCTTTACCTTTGTCGCTCTTTTCTGGTGTCTTTTCTTGGACGTTGCGGACATTCTGAAGTCCATTGTCCTTTTTCTTGACAGACATAGCAAGTTTCTTGACTTTTATCTCGAGTAGAGTAGTCAGTAGTCTTATTGGAAGTATACTTTCGAATGACTCTTTGTAAATCTCTGAAGAGAAGGGTGATCTGTTTTGACACTTTCGTCTTCTTCACAGTCTGAAAGCTGAATGAATATATTATCTCAGAGTGAGAAACTCTCTCTATATGTAGGGATAGACTGTGTACAACTAAGTCAAATCAAATGTTTAAATCAAGATGAAACGGTCACACTATTCCATCGAGTAACCAGAAGAAGAAACCAAGATACGACGACGATTTTCTGTGTTGCCTCATACGCTAAGTGAAGTGTTAGCACAAGTGCATGCCAATGATTTCAAAGACACCCGTGAGCCTGAACCAATACCCTCTACCTCCACTACAATACCGAGAGAGTGAAGATCCACGTAAAGAAAGTAGCTCCTGAAGATTATGTTCACATTCGAGAGACCCAAAAGTGACTTCCATAAACTTTAGTACCACCGCTTACACGTACACGGTGAACTTTTAAGAGTTCAAGTCTGAAGTGCCACCAGAGAAAGCAGTAGGTTTCATTACAGATTTGTGGGATTCATTGTTAGAGAAACGACAATGCCAGACTAAAAATGACGATCGTTGGAACGTCTCAGTTAATCACGACATTTTGCAGTCTCCTGTCTCGATCGAGTTTAGTACACTGGCAGAATTAACCCCTTCCAAAATTTGACAAAATTCAACACGTTCAACATTCCAATGACGAGTTTAACATGACCGGTGGAAAAGGGACTCTTCACATGACCAACGTTTCATCTCCTAGAGGTAGCGAACGCAGAAAAAGTTTTATGTGAATGAAATTCTCACTACCAAACTTAGTATCGTCCAGATTATCATCTATCAAGATCAAATGTACTTAGCCCCTGTCTCATCGTCGTGGGTCGAACGTATGCAAAGGAGAATGATACAGCAGAATGGAAACGACCATGGGAGAGTATTCAACAATTGGACAGAGACAAACAAACGAAAAGAAGCATAACTCCTTTTGTAGCAAGCAGGCATTTCCAAAGAGACCGTGTGTGGTATTTCTGAATTGCAGAACTTCAAGACGTGTTGGCCCCACGTTCTACGTTGAAAGTATACCCTTGAGTAGTTCGTGGAGCTCTCTTGTTTTGAGGACCAGATTTCCCAAATGGAAAATACATTCATGTGTATCATAATCAATACCTTTTAGATACCATGACGACTATCACGAAATTTCTTGGATACAGTTACTATTGTGAGAAATGTGACCAAGGATTTTCCACTCGGGAACAACACGTCCATTGTGGAAAGAAATGCCGTGGGTGTTTAGCATCCAGAAATTGCATTCCTGAAGGAAAAGAACGAATTCATTGCTTTAGTACTTCCATCTTGTTACGAGCAACATCGCATGAAACAAGTTCAACAACAGAAAAGTGCTTGCGAATTATTCAGATTGTGCTCCACTTGTGGATATCTTTTTCGAACAAAGGACGACACACCTTTGACCAGGAAAGAAAAGATGCCGTTTTTGTGGACTTCGAGCATTAATGTGATATACAAAAATATAAGAATGATCTCGAGGAAGAAATAAAGGAATACCAGAACAAGAACAAAAATAAAGGTGTTGACTTTTAATGTAAACAAGAGACTGGTGTTCACACCCCTAATTTTTGATTAGCTCATCGTGCTTGTGAGAAGTGTATACAAGAACCTATAATTTTTTCAATGTCCTAATTGTAGTAAGATTCAAGGAGGACGAGAAAAAATCGTTCGGAGCTCTCGTACTCTTGCTGATTTTGCCGAATAGATTTTAGACCCTACCAACGACACTTGGAGCGAAGAGTACATTCAGCGTTACGGGGACTGTCCTCGATATGCTACATCCATGGCTCACAATTTCCCAGGATACGACGAACAATTTCTTTTAAAGTATTATTCAGAACAAGGTGCAGACTGTCTTACAGTCACCATGAACGGAGCCAAACTCATTTACAAAAAATTGAGGCAAGTACAGTTTAAAGATTTCATGAGTTATTTAGCCATGCCTTTGAGTAGAATGCATAAAAAGTTTGGAACGACAGAAATGGTAAAAGTTTTTTTTTTCCCCACACTTATTCAATACCGATGCTAATTAACCCGTTGTGCTCCGACATTTGGCAGAAGTCCGTTACTACGACTCCGACGGTATGCACACATAGCAACGAGAATCATTCTACGCCTGGTACAAAACTCACTATTGAAACCCGTTTGATTTTCAAGAAGAAATGTTGCAATATTGCCGATCTGATGTAAACATTTTACGACGGTGTTGTGGAAAATTTCAACAATTATTTTTGGATCACGGAGGTATCGATCCTTTGATGGAAGCTTCTAAAATCGCTAAAGCGTGTGGATTAGTCTATCCAAAAAGTTCATCCCCGAGAACAAACTAGTTATCATACCCAACAATCATATCTCTCTGTCAGCCGTCGATGCTCCGCCAAAGCTTTTGCGCTGGCTCCATTACCTGTGTGAAACTGAAGGCAATTGTACACAACATCCTTGAAACAGTGGAGAAAAGAAAATTGGAAACCTTTCTGTGGATGGTGGGATTTTAAAAAACCCATACAGTGTACGAATTCCAGGGATGTTTATTTCATGGATGCTCCACTTGTTTTCCTCAACGAGACCTGAAAAGTCCTTTTTCAGAATTCTCTAAGGAAGAGTTGTACGAACAAAGATACCAACGACGCATGGGGTTAAAAAATCAGGGATACCAATTGACAGAAATGTGAGAACACGACTATGATCGACGTTTCATATCTTATCCAGAATTTAGTAATATTACAAAGAATTCTTCCGGAAGATGAAGACTAACAGGATTACAAACAAAAAATGTTTGTTAGTGACTGAAAAATTGCATTTTCCACTCTTTACCAGTAGATACCGTTTGTAAAAGTATGACTATTTTCTCAAAAAGAAAGACATTCATGTGAAGGACTTATATAAAAGATTACCATGCCACCATTTTTTTCCTTAGTGTTGCAATAAACTCCGTGGAAGGAAGTCAATGACAGTGTTCAGGACTTGGAGGATTACCAAAAACCTTTAACAAGAACTGTTTGCACATACGATTCCATTGAATTTTGGACTAAATGTGGTGTGTTTGTTATTTATTACTTTTCTAGGATTGGGTTTACCAACAGATTCATTGTGGATAAATTATGAACAGTACATGCAGCAAAGACATGCCCACCAAAACTGTATCTGTGCACGAAAGACAAATTGTGTTAAAAGTGTTGAGAATAGTGATGAAGACATGTTGTGTACTTTATCCACGCTGCATACTTACCAAGAAGTGTGTATAGCTAGTTGGTTACATCAACAAATTTACGCCTGGATAGATGTACGTGACTGGAAAAATCTTCGTTTCTATGCTTGGATACAAGTCGTGGCTCATTATGCCAAAGACATTGTGTCTCGCTGAGTAAAGAAACAAAGTTAACTTAGACTCGGTGTAAGACAAGTCAGAAATGAACGTGAAATTAGAAACAATTTTAGAAACAGTGGAAGAAGAATCCAACACCGAGGAAGAAATACTACACGTCCACGAAAGTAGTAGTAGTGGACATATAGAAAAGAATAACGAAATGACATTCCTGGAGAGATTAGAGACAACGAACTCCATAGAGACTAGAAAAACACCAGAGCGTGTACGTAGATTTATTGTGACACAGATATATCAAGAATGTTGTACATTTACTTGTTTCTATGCAGATGCAGTGAGTTTTATCTGTGCCACATTGATTTACGGAATCATTTATGGTTTGTGTTTTTTCGTGTTTTAAATCTTGTACACTGACATGTAAATATGTTCTTGTTGATATTGTTACACTTTCCATGACAACAGAAAAACATTAAACGTGTATCAAATGTTTACAATGTATTGGGTCTTTGATGGTAATCTCAGAATTCTAGAACACCATTGGTATAACTGCATCCTCCTCCGTTCTGAAAGTGATTGACAAAAGGTTAGATCAGCAGAGTTGGGATGCATTGTACCTTCGCCATCCCTTTAACATGTTGATATGTTGACCCTGTGGTTCAGGCAAAACCGAATTTGTCAAACGTTTGATCGAACACAAATCACAATTGTTTCATCGCCCACCACACCAACTGCCACTCTTTGTAAGTTGATTTGTACTTGAATAACAAACTAGTCAGCAGGAGCATGGATACTTATCCTTATCGAGATTACCTGGAAAATCACTGGACGTACGGAAAAGAAGCCAAGAACACACATCTGGATGCTTCAGGGGTATGGAAACCTGACACATTGGATGCCATCAAGGACACAGAGTTGACAGAAGGTGACGATCCTCACAATGTTAGATGTAACGACCGTCGAAGAAAAATCAAACAAAGACGCAGTTTACAAATGATGGATCGTTTGCATTTGGACATGTGGTTGCAAGGCAAGTATCTGTTAAATGGAGTGGATGATCGCCCGAGACTGAATCGAAGTAGTACCGTGTTTCATTTGAGAGTTAATGCGAACGAGTGCAAACCGTCATCGAAGAAGTCAGACTTTATGTGCAGCGTGGGGAAGTCTTACATAAGGTAGGAAACGACGTCAGTCAAACTCTGAGCAGAACGACATCCAAGTATCCTCTAAGACGAGTGGATGAGAAAACCTTCACCATTGCCTCTGGACTCCGATCCAACATCGAAGATCATGTTTTCCAAGGACAGCTACCCAAACGTTTGTTCATTGGCATCGTCAGTAATGCGCCCCTCAACGGAGCCATCGATCAAAATCCTTTCGAGTTCCAACACTTCAACGTGTCCAAGAGAAGTCACCCGAGATGGCTAGATGTTGTGTTCCAGGACCTTTTAATCTAACTTTGCTCAGAAAAATTACTTGAGATCTTACCTGACACTGTTTGAAGTCACAAGACAGTTAGGTACCAACAGCAGCCACGATATTTTGTACGACGATTATACAGAAGGATATGTTTGTGGATGTTTTATTTTACTCCAGACCAAGACATCGACGAAGTACATTTCCACCCTATAAAATAGGGCCAACTTGATGTGGAATTTCAGTTTGCAGTAGCTCTGGCACACACATTGAACATCGTCTTGTAGGCAGAATTTGACAATGCTCTGGAAATTAACAGTTTGTGAGAAGTGATCCTAGAATATTCGAAAGAAAAGATGGAACACAAAGAACCTATGGAGATAGGCGATGTGGATGTTTTCTATCCAAAACAAGAAGACAAAAATACAGTTCTGATATCAAACTGGCCAGAACAAGAACAACATTTTTTCTCCTGTTTTGCTACTGACTTGGCTGAAAGAATCACCCACCTGACCAGAGAACATTGTTATGGATGTCAAATCGATCATCCTAGTCAGAAACAACACGAAAAATATAAGACAATGAGTCAAGAAGGAAAGTTGGAAGAGTATCTGGAAGAGGCATGGACTTTCATCTCAGAAGAGAAAGTGGTATAAAGACTCGCGTGACCATTCCTTACCTCCATTAACTTCTCTGGAGACGAAACGCGTCGAAGTTTTCTTGCAACTGAGTACAGTGACTACCTGTTGTTAATCGACTTACTTGACAGAACTTGTCAATGAAAAGGCAGGCGTGAACTGATGACTTATCATTACCTGGGGAAAAATGGATACCCGGGAGCTTCATTGCCTTCTGACTCACAGTTCGTACACAGCTTCTTGGAATCCTGTGGTGTGTGCTAAAGATGAACTTCCCTATCGAACACTTAATGATGTTCAATCGTATGTCATCAACACAGATGACAGTCATTGTCCAGGAACCCACTGGGTATCCGTCTACTTTCCCAACGATCATAGTGTGGAATATTTAGATTCTTATCGAGTACCTCCTCTGGAAGAAGACATCATTGCCTTTATGAGAAGAAATCCTGTATCAACTCGATTCAATAGTGTGAGATTACAAGGATCATATTCCATGGTGTGTGAACAATATTGTGTGTATTTTCTTCATCAACACAGTCTTTGATTTTCCTTAGAAAATTTAGTGACTTTTTTTGATCGAGAATACTCAAGAAACTATAATAAAGTAGAAGGATGGTTTTGTGAACATTATTGCTATCTTTTTTCTTTAGCTCAGAAACGCAATGTGCATCGATGGCAACATGCCTTTAATCATTGTAAGTCAACGTTGTCAACCTTGTAAATACATTTAGGTTTAAATATGTGTCTGTTTGTATTCCTGTTTGAGTTAGAGAAGCTTCTTGTTATTAATAAACATGTTAATTTTGAAGACAAAAAATGGTGTTGTCTTGTTTCTTCTTTCTTGAAAACAAAAATGTATTGACATGCTTCTTCACGTTCTCTCTATCGATCTTGGTCATGTTTTCCCCTGCGTCCGCGTATCGAATGGGAGGGATGTTTTCCTTCACGTCCTTGCTTCTCCCATATAAAGCGGTCTGTTCACCAGTCTGGCCACCTATTGTTGACTCGTCAACCAAGCAAAATGTCTTCGA
Organism: Margaritifera margaritifera; assembly: GCA_029931535.1. Taxonomy (NCBI): domain Eukaryota; kingdom Metazoa; phylum Mollusca; class Bivalvia; order Unionida; family Margaritiferidae; genus Margaritifera; species Margaritifera margaritifera. The sequence goes on along the minus strand of JAQPZY010001485.1, from coordinate 2,945,205 downwards.
ATAGTGGCAGACTGAGTGAAGCCATGATGCACATGCACCGGGTCAGGCAACACCTGATCCAGAAGAGTACTGACAGGAAGACGCCCATCTTCTTAGAAATGGTGCGGGACTTAGTAGAAGATGTCCCACGCGAAGAGATCATCAATGAGAAAGAGAACTGGGAGGAGTGACAAGACAGCAATAATAACAGGAGCAACAACAACAACAAGGAAGTGACGAGATGTAGTGTCGAATTGCGACGAAGGACTTTTTGTTCTCCTCTAGAAAGGGAAGACCCTGTGCTGTGGTGATGCCAATGGTGAAAGCTGGCCGTCCTGCTAGGCGATACTATCCAGGACCACTCACCAAACAAACAAAACTACCCTTTTCAGGGATAACCAGATCTCTAGAAAAGAAAGATACTAGTCATTTGCCAAAAATTTGTCTTATGTTTGTGCATGTGTTTACCTTCCCCCAAAAGTTAAAATCACCGTCCCTTATAAACTGTGTGTTTCTGTGTATAGTGTATCTGTATCAACACTCCCTGATACTTTTGTCATATTAAACCTAGAGAAATAACAAAATCAGAAGAATTGGGTTTTTTTAAGTCCGCGCGATTTCTGTTCCATTTGTATTATATGTGAGGAATGTATTCTGTGTGCGGGATGTTTATTGCAGAGAGAGTACCTCCCTGGTCAGGTGGAGTAGATGAACTGCTATCCCCACAAACGTCATCTGAAGAGGGAGACGACTTCCCTCAGAATAGCCAAGGAGATGGTGAAAGAGGTGATGGATGAGGAAGTCGTCACGTTCCCGTACCGAATCGGATTGATGTTTTCAGTCACGTCGTGATTAAAGCATATAAAGTGGCGCTTTCAACAGTCTTGCCAACAGCGTCAACGGTTAGGAACCAGCCGTCAAGCCAACAACACCTCAAGACCGGAGCTGCACCTGCTGTGGTAGGAGGATGGGAGGGGCCACCTGTGACTCAATATGGGCTGCCACGTGCACGTAATGACCAGCCTACTACTGAATTACAGGAAGTCAGGGGCATACTTGCGAAAACGTGGCTGAACTGCAAAGACGTAGACCAACCTACGCTCACCCTACCCCGAGGTCGAATAGTACAAAGTACAGGACTAGTGATAGCAAGACAAAGGGGACTCATGAACACTCTGGGAAACATCTGGAAGTACACCGACGCAGCGGGAGTGATGCCAGAAGTAACGAGACAACCACATTAAATAGCCCTGGAGGCAGCCACAGAGAATACCCCTGGAGTTAGCCAGTTACAGAATGCAGCAAGCTGGAGGAGAAGCAAGTGGGAACGGGCTTTGACCACGTGGCAATTTCACCAGGGATTGCTGCACAATGACGGCTGGAATAATCAGCCTGCCGAGGAGAAAACCTGGGAAAAAACATCACTCAGCCCAGAATTCTCCAGCGGCAGACTGATCAAATTTGCCTGACTGTATGGGGTTTTCTGTTTGGTTTTTGAAAACCCTTTCGATTATACTCTTTGTATTACAAATTTGACTGATTTCAAACAACCGTCAAAAATATAACCACTAGGCTGATATAAATGTGCTTGAATTCAGACTGAAATAAGTTACTTGTACTCACTGATTGGGTTTATTTTTCGGAAATTATTATGTACACTATGTACGTAAAATTCAAAATTTGAATGATAATAAGTAAAAGAAATTTGTAACCAAAGCTATTGCCATAATTAAATGTGTGGCTAACACACCATTGGTCGTTAGGGCCAGCCCGAATAGTTAACTGGGCAGAATCTGATCATGTACGTTAGTGGCGTTTCAGCTTACTCCGTTTCCGGACATTTAATTAAAAAGCGTGCGGTGCACTCAGTAATACGTCAAATGGGTTTGCAGCCTGGCAACTCATTTGACGAGTAATTAAATAGTGTGCTGTGCACACTGTTGAATCCCTGACTGTGTGCTTGCATGTAAACAGGGTGTTAGAAGTGCATGGCCAAATGGCCGATAGACGCCTTAAATCCAAATTCGTCATCATCATCAGTTTTGCCATTCATCGTCGATTGTATTAAAGAGTAAAGAAGAATGGCAGACCACTGTAAAGTTGGAGATCTGGGGTTGTTGTTTTTACAAAAGCAAAATAATAATACTTTCATGTCTTGTCTTATTTATTCTATCAATATATCATCTATATATCTGTATATCTACCTACCTATCAACATATCTCACTTCGTGCTGCGCTGTCTACTATGTTCCACGGAAAAGAATAGTGGCAATAAATAATGTTTTCATCATAATTGTGATTAAATTAACTCTGTGCTTTATTTTTTTTTTATTTAAAAAAACACACATCAGCATTGATAATATTTTCCAATTTTTCTTTTGTATCGATTTTTAACTACAAGGATACAATTGAAATACCCTTCTCAGAAAACCTTTGGAAATTGATCAATCACTAAATAAACACAGACAATGAATTTTTGGGCTTAATAGACCCATGCTCGAATGGAATGGTTGAAAGCCACTATATTTCCACCGCTCTATCTATACCTCAGATTCTCTTTCACTGGGGAGTTTGTGCATTAGCGTCTGTGATGCTAATTATTAACACAAACGGATACATTTGATTTCGACTCCTGGTGCACAATACACCCCTTTTCAGAAATTCTTTTCATGCGAAGTGTTCCTGCTGATTTATCGTGGCTACCTTTCTGCCTACAGGCTTTCTGGTACAGACGTGAGAACTGAATTATCATTACCAGTCTGTATTGATCAAAGGCTGCTTTTGACAGCGGGCATTAATCGCAAACTGAATTATTGGAAGCCAGACAACATTACTGTTGGTGAAATTATAGAATGTTCTGGTTTCCCTTCATTTTTTGGTCGTTAGTTTTATGTTTTAGCATTGTGATATTTGATATTCAGAGGTCGTAAGTTAAATGAAGGCAGGCTCTTTTTTGGTCGTGCGAGATAGTCCAATTCAATTCAGTATAAGACCAAAAACGAGCCATGCGATAATTCGTTAATGATTACACTTGACTTAATAATGTCATCATTCAAGCTGCAAAAAGCAATGACTATATCTCAATTAGTCCAAATGCAAGCAAATTTAAATTCATATTATCACACAAAAGTTGTGATATTTATTCACACAATAGTTTGTTCTTATTTGCAACAATTTTGCGGATAAAGTCAGATAACGTCCAGTATATGTGTAACAAAAACTTGGAGAAAAACAGTATTTATTATATGGTCGTGTTAGGAAAATATCTTAACTAGTGAGGTGTGATTTTTAAAAGTGTTGATGTAAAACTTTTTTCATTATGCTGTATTATTACATGAATGTCTTTAATATAACTCAGGTTTAGAATAAATTAAAAATATGATGAATTATTTCTACAAGAAGTCAGTAGCTTTGATTCGTTCACTTACTACTATTTCTGTTCCACATTCGCTCATCGCCAAGAACTTTGCAAAAAAAGTATCACTATACTAAGAACGTTCCGTATAAATCTCCTTCATTCTTGTTTTTGATGAAATCCTGTGACTTAGGTTGACATTCAGATACACTAAGACCATCTTATGTATATTAAGCACTAAGAAGGACACAACATATCTAAAAATCAGACAAATGGGTTTAGCATAGATTATGTTGCATATTCTGGAAATAGTTGCGTTTGAATGAAATGACTGAAAGACCTTTCAGGAACCTACAAAATCACACCTGTTTACTTTGACATCCTTCGCAAAAGCCAAGAGGCTGGACTCAATAAACATGTTATATTTTGCTTAGGCTTCAAGGCTGCTTTCTGTTTAATGCAAGTAACATTCTTCACTGCTTAGCAAATCTATAGGAAAAATCAGAGCACAATAGTTATGATTGTTTTAGGGACTACAATGGGATGCAATAACAGTTCATTGGATCAATTAGTGTAGTGATAACAAGAGCTGAGTTACTCTTTAAATTAACGACGACAACTGAAGTGCCGAGCTGTGATGCTTGGCGCAAGTATCCGATACACTAAGAGGAAAAATATGCTCGATAATTATCAATAGGTGAACATTTGAAGAAATTAGAACCGTTAAGAGAATCAGATGTAACGTTAATGCTTTTTTGCGAACATTAGCTTTTATTACATAATTAAGTGTGATACATAGAAAATTATTGCCAAAATAGTTTTCATATTTTTGTATTCCTTTATTTTCTCATGTGAAAAATACAAGATTTCCCATCATGCCATTCGATGCTTGATTTTGTGTGCCTGCAGCAGTTATACTTGCAGCAACAAATAAATAAATAAATAAATAAATAAATAAGTAAAGAAATACAGCATTGTTTGAGTTATAACCAATGAATAGAAACTGCATTACCTTTCAGTCATGGAAATTATCTTTTGCTGAAGAAATTTAACTCGATGCCGTTTACGTCTGCTCGAAGTTATTTCCCCTGTAGTATAAATAATTTTAAATGTGATGCATTTGCTGAATCGAACTTGCTTTGTGGTCAGATAGGGTAAAATAGTTTACAAAATGTCAGAAATATAATTTATCGCAACACAGTAGGGCATCCCAAGTTTACCGCTCTCTTAATTAGCTGATATTTTTATGATCAGTCAATGAATACGGTTGAAAGTGAGGTGACGTTACGAAAATGGTGAAGTGCTGAAGAGTGAGTTTAATCTTCTAGTCTTCGAATCAGGAGCAATTTTGGTATATAATTTTAAAAAAAAATTCGTTTCCTACGTTAATATTAGATACATAAAAATACCAACAACAACCCAAAAAAAATTGATTGTTTGTGTGTCACTCGATGAAATATATCCTGTATTAACGTAGGAAAAGAAAATATCCTCCATATAGTAAAATCACAAATAAAATGTGCCCCTAGTTGCACGTGCTTTTCAATATGGCTGATAAAATGCTTGGGCTCAACATCACATCTTGCCATATAGTTTTCTTTCGACGTCCATCATTCGTAATACCACTAACTTCGCTCCATAGTACACCAACATCATTCATAAAACCATCAACTGCGTCAGTTTCAGACAAAACTTGTCACGATGTGCGATATATTCTTTACTGATTTCACCACAATGTTTTCGAAAAGTATTGATGAATAGCCAGATTTTTTTCACAGCAATATTCTGACCTTTGTCAACTACAAATCTTATCTTTTCGCTTTGTTTTGAGTAGAATTTAATATCTGGGACACTCCATTATCGGTATTGACCTTGCCGGAAACCTTAAAGTTCAGGTTAAAAATTCACACACACAAAAATGATCTGACCTTATGTTCTTAATAAATATATATTACACAAATCATATTAAAATTAATAAAATCATATCAAAATTATAAATTGTGAGCAATACTTACATGTGTTCTCACCTTCATGTAACATGGCAAGCACTGATGAATTTGAAAATAGAAGATTTCAAATTACAGCATTTACGTTTTTACATTGAATTGTCTTCTTACAATTGTCATTTTTTGACAAATATCTTTTAATTTTAGACTGTCTCTTCTTGTATCTATATATTTATCTATTATTGCATGCTTGTCTAGAAAATTACGACCGTTTCCGTTGTGATCGGACAACGTTTGGCTTCAGGGTAGAGCAGGATATATGATTTTTACCTCGAAGAATGATTTAGTATGGAATATCTTTTAGTAAGGCTTTATCTCTTACTTCTCTAAACAATGCTATTGATTTATATCACAAACTTACATCTAAAAATTAAAATAATGAAGAACATTGTATAAATGCAATCTCTTTATGAGAAAGGCATTGCCTCTATGTTAAATTCTTCAAGGTTATTAGATTGAATTTGTACAGATGCCATAAAAAAATTCTTTAACATTGGAGGTCATGGTTGCAGCATGCTTTTGGAAAGTTTTTGTTTTGTTATTTTAAAGCAAAAGTAAAATATTTCAGTGGGAAAATAAAACCTTAATTTGCAACTTCATTAATATTTAATTTTGTTACGTATCTACAATATATGCACGAGTTCATTTCTGTTACGTTAACGATATATGTGATTGGCAGATGAGCTTAGCATGGCTAGAATAACATTTCAAGCCTTATCTCGTTAAAAACGTGTACAGCATACCATTGTCACAATCATTATTCTTTTTCAACATAGTTTTTTCTTCTTCCTGGTACAACGTGAGAACTCGATAATTTCTCAAGTTTTACCACTAAAGAGACATGCTTGATTTTTATGAGGCAAGTAAGACGGATTTGAGTAAAAAGGAATGCAAAAATAAAAACTACAACGGTACACATTTACACATTTAATTGACTACGATCTGGTAAAAAAAAATAATTTCGTTACCTTTCCAATAAATTTATTGCAAATATTCATACGTTTTTACATTTTCATCAGAATTTTGGAATGTAATTTGATTAATGTGTTCATTAAGTCTCTTAGCCAGCCACATTCAGTATGATATTACAGACGTAATACAGGTACAAATTTGGGATGTAATTTGTTTAATGTTTTGATTGAAGTCCTTTAGGCAGCCACGTCAGTATGATGTTACATATGTAATACAGATACAAATTTGAATGTAATTTGATTAATGTGTTCATTGAAGTCTCTTAGGCAGCCACGTTCAGTATGATGTTACATATGTAATACAGGTACAAAAAATTTGGAATGTAATTTGATTAATGTGTTCATTGAAGTCTCTTAGGCAGCCACGTTCAGTATGATGTTACATATATAATACAGGTACAAAAAATTTGGAATGTAATTTGATTAATGTATTCATTGAAGTCTCTTAGGCAGCCACGTTCAGTATGATGTTACATATGTAAAACAGATACAAATTTTAGACCTCATACATACATATCACTCAGACTTTTTAACATCAGTATTACGGTCATTCTACTGTATTCAATGATTATTCACAGAAGTTATTATTTGAAACAAATGATTTATATTAGAAACTTCACTTAATGGATATTTGGAGGGTTTTTTTCTAATCGATTTTTTTTTCTAATTTTCTACGAAAAATGACGAATATTCAAGCTCCAACTACCTACCATCAGTTGTCAGTGAAGCGTTGTTTATTGAACATTCCACTGGACTGCTACCCCCTCACAAACCAGGCTCTGTTTGCTTTGTTGCTAATAACATCCGTGGTTCTAAGCTTGCCTGACTATACCCATACAGAATCAAACTGTTTTAACTTCAACATTTTTCACCAAATTTTCGTCAAATGTTCATTATAAACCAATAATTACTTCAAAATTTAACTTTATGTATTAAGGAACTCGTGAGATGAAGAAGCCTAAAAATCGATTACGCACTTCATAACCTTCCATAGCGAAACGAAGACTCTTCATGTTTAATATGAAGTTCAATTATTATGATTACAAATAATTAGAAAAATGATAACGAATCTCATGAAATATGTAACAGAAGCATATTTAACCATTGTTTTTAAATATCATCAAAGTGCTCAAGAAGGGCACATGAATACATAAGTAGTTTCTTCCTGGTGTTATGACCTAATACCTTCTTGCTTTTGACGCCACATAATTAAATTTTAACCAATCTAAATGCTTGTTACACAAGCTTTGTAAAACAAAATATAATTAATCTCTTATAAAATTGTAAAATGTGCTTAAAATGTTCAGAAAAAAAAGAAAGACATTGGAGTTTAAGAGAATGTTGTGCTAATTAGTAGAATCTACGTTTTGGGTATTTGTAATTTTCTATTTTCTATTGAATCCGACCAATACTGTCAGTTTTTCTATTGGATACGACCAATGTTGTCACTTCATTCTATTGGATACGACCAATGTTGTCAGCGTTTTTATTGGATACGACAAATGCTGTCAGTGTTTCTATTGGATACGACCAATGCTGTCAGTGTTTCAATTGGATACGACCAATACTGTCAGTGTTTGGCACTGTCGCAGAAAGAAATGTTTACAGTAACCAAGTTTATATAATGTTTCCCCCATATATATGTGAAACTCTTTTATACTTTTTCTCTCAGAATGTACATTCCTTATAACGACGTGTGAAAATCTATACAAACTGCCAATCTATTTTGCTCCAATTAAATTCTCTGCACAATGATTGACGAGAGTGAATGTGGTGGAAGCTATTCGGTTCCTCAAGCCCACATCCCTGCCTTCAAATGTTCTGGAAAGAAAGGACTGAGGTATAACTGATCAGTATTTATTGATCACAGGACGGCGCTAGACACAAGAGAATTGCTGATCACTGCCTAATATATAGGATGTCAGATAACATTGCCTTTCAAGACATCTTAGGATAAGCACGTGCGTGCAAGCTGTTTAGGTTTCCAAGATCTGTTCAAATACAACAATTGCTATAAAGAGAGGACATAAATGGAAGCGGACAGTTCCTTCTTTTGATCGTCAGGAACACAGGCGTTTTAATCAGGTCAGTACAAGAATTATTATAGTAATAACATTTCTTTGAGGTTAAAATAAATTGATAGCATCCCTCAATTTCCAGTCATCTATCTTTCATATGAGCAGCAAAATAAATAAATAAATAAATAAATAAAAATAAATTATTCTGTATTGCTACACACCATTTGAAGCTTCTCCGATATCAAACACTACGTTAATAAAACAGCACACTGCCTAAAATATTTCAGTTTTGCCTCAAAATAAGTATAAGGCATAGCTGCTATTGTTGTTCTAAATCTATAAATGTGTCTGAAACAACCGGTTACAAGTGGTTTGATGAGATTGATTTGCTTGTCTCTAAATATTCACATTCGAGTGAATAAATTATATAGATCTGAAATTATATATATATCTCATGACACTATTCTTAATATTATCCGTCAATCAATCAATTTGAAAGCCAACAAGAGTATATTTAATCGATGATCCATGTATGGCAAATATGCCGATAAACATACAAAAGTGACATCAAGTGTTTTCTTTTATTTCCATGAACGCATTGATCTATTAACAGTTATTAGTCAATTATAAGTCCAAGAACAATACAATGTGCCTTATTCAGCAACCAAAGTATCACTGAGTACAATTTTCACTCAGAATATGTTATATTTTCCTTAAAGCTATACCTTTTTTGAAATTAGAACCGTGATAGTCTAATTCTATACTTCTCTAGAACTAAAATTTGTCTGACAAAATGAATTATTTCCTTTAATACATTTACCCTTGTGATAAACGACTGTGTTTATAACGCTTCAGTTTAATTTTATTCTCGTAGCTTTCCTTACCGGCCTGTGTTTTGTTTTCTTAACTGCACGTGCATTGCATTTTCCTCTGTTCTTATGTTCATTAATTGCGCCTCATCTGCTGGAATTTGTGCTTTCCTGTTTTCTCATTTAAAAGACCTCCCTTATGCACCAAGTCTAGGATTTCTTCATTACTCTACATTGGCTCATCTTCCCTGTTGGAATTAGTCATTAGCTTATACTGAGCCACTTGCTCCTATCTTGCTGGGAAGGTGAAGGTACACTTTGTTTACACCAACCCCTGGATGCAGTGCAACATGTATGGACGTAAATTTAAAGTTTTTTTTATATCCATGTATAGTAATTAATCTTGGTTCATTTTATAATGTCAGCAGTGTATCTGATGAATAGGACAGCCAAGATAGTGATGAATGCGACTGCGACATCCATATATATATATATATATATATATATATATATATATATATATATATATATATATATATATATATATATATATATATATATATATATATAAATTAAAGGTTCGAGTAGTGACAATACAACAGAAAGTGCTGAGGTTTTGTGATAATTGATGTGAAGCTTGTGTGTATCGCAGTAGATCAAAAATTTACTGCTGTACACATGGAACACTGTACTCTTGTACCTTGTTTGAATTTAATCAACATGAAACCTAATTTTGTTTCGATGTCTTTCCCGTGATGAAAAGAACGAGATTCAAAATCGATTGCGTGTTTCGTTGTGAAACTAATTGTTTGTGGTTATATTTCTCTCTTAAAGCGTGCGCCGAAGCACGAACTGATATATATAGAATTGGTACGTATTGATTAAAAGGCAGTGCGCGACCAAGGAGCAATGCTGATCACTTTGGATGGAGACGGAGCCAGAAAACATGACTGTAATTGACATCAAAGTATAAACAGGTGCCCAATACTTCAATTTTGAAGATATTCTTTAATATTAAAGTAACTGTTATGGAGAGGACGTTGCGTAGGGAGGAAAATGACTTTTCTGTTTATTGAGAGCCTGTTATTCAATAACGGTCAGTATAAGAGTTGTTGATAGTTCTAAATTTCTAATCATTTAAAGTTATTCTGATGCATTCATGAACAAGAATGTGAATTACAGAAGTGATTGCTCTTAACATAATCGATATCTTAAGAAACCTCCTTACCTGTATCATCGCACCAATAATCGATTTTCATATCAGTAAAACAAACATGAATTATATTTTGCATTTTCCGATTGCTGATTTGCCTCCTCTGACAACTCCAGGAGCTTATAATTTTTTGTTCTAAATATATATATATATATATATATATATATATATATATATATATATATATATATATATATATATATATAGTTAAACCTCTCAATTATGAAATTATGACTACTATCAGGACTGAGGAAAAGTGGTCTTAACTCTGGGTGATCTGAATTGAAACGCCTACACCACATACTTGTTCATGCTGAAAAACTCAACATACATGGAATTAAATGTTTATCACCCTTCTTTCATAAATGAACAGAAGGGAAAGGAGATAAAGAAAGATAGAAAGAAAGAAAGGGAGAAGAAAGAAAGATATTAAATGTAAATAGGAAGAACAGAGATATGTACTTTCAACTCAAGCGAGAGTTTTTTTTTTACTTCTATAACGCGGCAGGTATATGGGCTTTTTTGCTTCCTCATATCATATGATATTTAAAGCATTTGTCCCCCGAGCTCATGAACAGCTATTTCAATTACCTTTATCTGGCTTCTCTAAAATGCAACTACATAATGAGGGATTAACTACGTATCAATTGACAGCGCTGCACACCAGTTACTTAATTCATAGATGCTGTTTGCGTGATAGCTCTATGTCCTTGATTGGGGAGTGCGCAAGTGATCTCATTTGAAAACCGATGTCTTCCAAATTAATGGGTGTTAGAACAGATTTTTCAATTTGCATTTATCCGCAATATTATGTTTCATACACACATATTTTATTCTGAAGAAGTTTCTAAATACATTTTCGTGTTCTATTATTATCTTGTATTACTTTTGAGAGGTTTTTTTTTCTCCTTTTCAAGTAACCGGTAGATCCATACATAACAATAAAGTTGATAGATTAAGGCCGATAAAACGATAAGAAAATTGTACTGTTTGAGGACTTTTCGAAAAGCTCTTTAAAAATCGATGGTGGTTCATTATTAAAATCAATTGAGCTTAGTGGGCGGCCATGCCATGAACGGCATCAATCAGATTATGCAAACGTAATGAAACATGTTTGCCAGAATATCAGAAATTAGTAGGCTTCTTAATGATCTAATCACCTAACTATCTCGACAGAGTCATCCGTTAATGACCTAATCACCAGACTATCTTGACAGAGTCATCCGTTAATGACCTAATCACCTCACTATCTTGACAGAGTCATCCGTTAATGACCAAATCACCTGTCTATCTTGACAGAGTCATCTGTTAATGACCTAATCTTCTGACTATCTTGACAGGGTCATCCGTTAATGACCTAATCTCCTGACTATCTTGACAGTCATCCATTAATGACCTAATCACCTGACTATCTTGATAGTCATTCGTTAATGACCTAATCACCTCACAATCTTGACAGAGTAATCCATTAATGACCAAATCACCTGTCTATCTTGAAAGAGTCATCTGTTAATGACCTAATCTTCTGACCATCTTGATAGTCATCCGTTAACGACCTAATCACCTGACTATCTTGACAGAGTCATCTGTTAATGACCTAATCTTCTGACTATCTTGACAGAGTCATCCGTTAATGACCTAATCTCCTGACTATCTTGACAGTCATCCGTTAATGACCTAATCACCTGACTATCTTGATAGTCATTCGTTAATGACCTAATCACCTCACTATCTTGACAGAGTCATCCATTAATGACCAAATCACCTGTCTATCTTGAAAGAGTCATCTGTTAATGACCTAATCTTCTGACTATCTTGATAGTCATCCGTTAATGACCAAATCACCTGACTATCTTGACAGAGTCATCTGTTAATGACCTAATCTTCTGACTATCTTGACAGAGTCATCCGTTAATGACCTAATCTCCTGACTATCTTGACAGTCATCCGTTAATGACCTAATCACCTGACTATCTTGATAGTCATTCGTTAATGACCTAATCACATCACTATCTTGACAGAGTCATCCATTAATGACCAAATCACCTGTCTATCTTGACAGAGTCATCTGTTAATGACCTAATCTTCTGACTATCTTGACAGAGTCATCCGTTAATGACCTAATCTCCTGACTATCTTGACAGTCATCCGTTAATGACCTAATCACCTGACTATCTTGATAGTCATTCATTAATGACCCAATCACCTGACTATCTTGACAGTCATACGTTAATGACCTAATCACATCACTATCTTGACAGAGTCATTAGTTAATGACCTAATCACATCACTATCTTGACAGAGTCATCCGTTTCGTGTTAACATCATACTTTGGCAAATCTGTGAAATGCATTCATGTTTGGTCTCAAAATACAAAGGGATCAAACTACGATGTTACCCGGAAGACTTAATATCTGTGTCGATCAGATAAAGCTGCCACAATTGGTTTACATGTATTATACGTATGTGAAATATATGTGATCCACATATGCAAAACATAAAAGTTCCCATATATGTTTAGTATTCGTTCATCCCATATATAAAACATATGTCAAACACATGTAATGCATATACATAGGAAAAACATTTAATAATATATACCAGCTATCACTTGAACAAACTTCCTTGTTGCATTTTTCCTGAGTCGAATATATGTTTTAAATACATCATGTTTTATATATGTTTAACACGTGCAGGGACACTTATATTTCAAACATGCTTTAGTATCTAATTTTTAGTTTAAAAATATAAAATATACTTTTCATATAAGCAAATTGTACAGCCTAAGATATTTATTCTTTAGTTCTATTTAAGAAATTCAATTGGTTAATCAATATATAGATTATGAAATAGATGCAATGAAATTTTAAATCATACACGTTATCTTCATGTAAGAATTTCGAGACGATTAATTTCTAACATAATAGCAGTGCATGTAAAGACGATTAATTTCTAACATAATAGCAGTGTATGTAAAGACGATTAATATCTAACATAATAGCAGTGTATGTAAAGATGATTAATTTCTAACATAATAGCAGTGTATGTAAAGATTATTAATTTCTAACATAATAGCAGTGTATGTAAAGACGATTAATTTCTAACATAATAGCAGTGTATGTAAAGACGATTAATTTCTAACATAATAGCAATGTATGTAAAGACGATTAATTTCTAACATAATAGCAGTGTATGTAAAGACGATTAATTTCTAACATAATAGCAGTGTATGTAAAGACGATTAATTTCTAACATAATAGCAGTGTATGTAAAGACGATTAATTTCTAACATAATAGCAGTGTATGTAAAGACGATTAATTTCTAACATAATAGCAGTGTATGTAAAGATGATTAATTTCTAACATCATAGCAGTGTATGTAAAGACGATTAATTTCTAACATAATAGCAATGTATGTAAAGATGATTAATTTCTAACATAATAGCAGTGTATGTAAAGACGATTAATTTCTAACATAATAGCAGTGTATGTAAAGATGATTAATTTCTAACATCATAGCAGTGTATGTAAAGACGATTAATTTCTAACATAATAGCAATGTATGTAAAGATGATTAATTTCTAACATAATAGCAGTGTATGTAAAGATGATTAATTTCTAACATCATAGCAGTGCATGCAAACTCAGGAGCTAATTCGTGCCCATGTCTGCGCTGAATTCTCTTCAGCGCTTCCGCCTTGTTCTTTATACGGCGTGCTTATGAGCAAATCTAAGAATATTAAAATTTCATATAATTTCTCATTTGCACATATTCCATTAAAGATAATCATTATACAGATTAATTTGGTTTGGGGAGAAATTTTGTATTAAAAAAATAAACAGCTTGGCAAAGACTGCATTCTGTAAGGACCATATTGAAGGGCATACATATATCGGTTATAAAAGAAGAAAAGGCTCTTTTGTGTTATATAATCTATGGAGAAAGTTTCAGTAATGCTGTCTAGTATTCTACACTTAACACTAAAATGTGTGGATTCATAACTGAGTTCATCAGTACAATGTGTAGATTCATAACTGAGTTCATCAGTGAAATGTTATTCAAGTACACCGGTAAACCCATAATGGAAGGGTGTGAATGAATTATATCGATATAGAGATAACAAGAACTTTCGGTAGTAATCGATTTTGATAAGAGTTTGAAAGCGACGACATAAATTGGGAACGTCAGCTTATATGAAGCCTGGTTGCTTCGTCTGATAAATCATTTGATTCCAAGGGAATGAAACGTGACGGAGCTATGGAATAAATCTTGACATTGTTTAGAAAGGGTTATACAGAGATTGACACATTTTTTTTCTTTTAAGTGATAATCAATAAACATTTTCTTCAGAGTATTTTTAATTCAATAATTCAAGTTTACTTTGCTTTTAATATTTTTTATTTGTTACATGTCTATTTTTGGACCATACAATATAATATCTACTTTTAGCGTGATAAGTAACTCATCTTCTTATTTATTTGTTTGATTATGGCTGCACCATATGGGGGAATTGCAATGATACTAATTTTAATCGGATAATTAAACTCCAAAACCGAGCCGCTAGAATTATTACAAGAAAAGACTATCCATCCTCACATTTATTCGTTAATTTACAGTGGGTGGCTTTTAATTATAGAGTAAAGTATTTTAAAGCTATTTTGACATATAAATCTTTCCATAGTATGGCTCCACAATATATCAATGATCTCTTAGTTCCAGCTTCCAATATCCATTCACACAATCTTAAGTTTATTTTGTACTCAAATCTTCATTTGTCTAAATTCGACACAACTGTGTACAAAACATCTTTTACATATTCCGCAGTAGTGTTGTGGAATATCATTCCCAATGATATTAAACAAACACCAACACTCACTTTTTTAAGAGCGCGCTTCGCAAATTTCTTCTTTCTGATTATGCCATAAGTCAAACAAATTGAGATACCGAACTTGAATATTCTTACTACCTTCCCATCTCCCAAACCTATATGTATATATTATGTATGTTTTAATCTAATATGTGTATGTATGTATATTTTGTGATTACATGTGAGGATGTCAGACACTGTACAAAGAGTTTTTTTGTACATATATGTTGCATTTGTAATTTTAATATTCTATTATTGAGAACTACATATTAGATTGGTTGATTGAATCAGAACCAAATGTATTATCCTCAGAAAATAAAGTTATTATTAGTATTATTATTATTATTATTCATTGTGCATGCAAACAATGTAATAATTATGTGTAATTATATCATTGTCTGTAACAATGGCTAGTTTATGCTGGTGAGCTTTGTATTTTGCTTTCAACTTTTTGTACTTCCCTCAATAATATCTTCATCCTAATTAATTGAATACGTGTTGTGTACACTTCCTTTATAACAGTATAAAAACATGAGGGAAATAGAATTAACTGTGTCAAATAATGTTAAGAAAATGTTCTCAGTTGATTTTAGGACAGGTTTCTCACACTCTAGACAACTAACATAAATTGTAAAATCCATTATCAGCTCGCAGCTAAAATACCCATATATTGACTGAAGACTTAAGGCTTCAATTGATTGACAAATCTTAATAAATGGACAGATGTGTATCGTTTTTGTCACGCTAAGAGCACAAATAAGATATTGGTTTTCACACTTAGTCATTATTTGTGGTTGACCTCACTTTGTTCTCATTATTAATACTATCATCTTAATTCGTGCCTGGTCCAGAGATGTTTCGCTGTATTAATATGTCTATATGTCTGAATATATTTATATGTTTTTATGCTTGAATATATGTACACATATGCTTGTGTGTCTGTATAAATGAGTGTATTTATATAGGTATGAAGGTATGACTATGTATGGATAGATGGATGACTCGATGTATGAATATATATATATATATATATATATATATATATATATATATATATATATATATATATATATATATATATATATGCCGTAACCCACGGACCTGGGTTCGAATCTCGGTAAACTACGAATTAAAATAGAATGGATGACTACAAATTAATGTAAGATCACAAATGCGTAACAAATAATCTTTATTACAGCTAATTTTAAATGGACATGAATAGCATAGTCCCTGCGAGATTCATACTTTCTATAGTATGTTGATAGATGGATAGTTCGGCCTTTAAGGTTGTAAATTGTATGTATACATATCCATGCACACACACACACACACTTTTTCTCTCTCTTTCTCTCTCTCTCTCTCTCTCTCTTCTAACGCCTTCCTACTCACCTAATAAGAGGAGAAATGGTAAGTGTTCTTTAATCTGTTAATCTTACACTATTTTGATGTCCTATAATGAATGCTTACCGTTCATATTAAATTATAAATTATTAACGGTGATTCCAAGGTCCTCAAACTTGGCACTGTAATGTGTCTTAGATAATAATAATAATAACAACAACAACAACAACAACAACAACAATAATAATAATAATAATAATAATAATAATAATATTTAATAACTTCTTAAGATCAGTCTTTAATTCTGTCAGATTATTTTAAAGATTTTTTTCTCACGTAGATGCATTTCGTAAAGATTTCTGACCGATTTTTATCATCTTGAATTGCCCCAAGTATGTACCCGACAATAAAACGTACGCTTTCTTCCCTAGGGATAACACTTGTGAAGGCCGACATATACCCTTGTCTTAAGAAAAGTTTGCCACAAATATAAAAAATCAAACTCCTTTGACCACGCGCTTGAACATCATGCACAAAAATTGTAATATGAAAGAACCCCTGTTGGTCTCCTTTTGTCTCAAAGTTGACAATTCTGTTCTTATAGTTTTCATGCTAGTGGAACGGTTGGAACATAATTTGCCTTGCAAGAAGAAAATATTACATTTGACCTAGAAAAGAATTATATATGAATGTATCACTAACAGACGTAGGCAATAATTTCTGTGCCAGTTAATGCACTATGTCAGCATAGAAAAGATGCAGTTCATGTCTATTCCTCAGGGAATATTTCCCCCCACACATGTCTTGTGGTATCTGGTATTATCGCATAAAAAATGAGTCACCCCTTTTCATTTTTATTAGGTTTTTTTTAATTAAGATTACCCACCTGACCACAGACAGAGCCGCTTCAATAAGCTTTGTTCAATTACTGAACAGTTTCAGTGGAAATGTAGAAAACATTATTCAGGGCAGCAGTCTTTATTTGTATTTCAGACTAGTATCGATATACAAGACACTAGTATGTCATACTCCTCAGTAAGTGCATACTTTGTTACAGTCATGCCACCCATTGAAACAATTCGTTTTAATATTAATATTTGGACAAACGGATCCAATTCATGTATGCAAGCAACTGACATTTCTACATTAGATTAAAACACATAAATGGTACTAATACCTATTGTCATTTGGCTTTTTGAAAGTAAAATAACAATGTTAGTTTGGCTTTCGGAAATACTTTGTTGCTTTTTCATTTTCATATCTCACCCACCCCCACCTCCAAAAAAGAAATAGTGTTTCATCTGCAGTAGCAATATGTTTACAAGCAAGACACATATTCGACGATTATTTCATAGAGATCGATCTTTCGACTAATAGAGAGTGGTAAGTATTTGCAAGCGTTCATTTTGCATGAAAGAAGCCTTTAATTCTGTTTTTATTTTTTGTGGAAAGATTCATGTGAACTAAACCAAGTTATTTTAGTTCGTTCAACATACATAAACAACTGCTAAACAACAAATTCCAATCAAGTGAGACAAACCCTTATTTAATATTGGTGGCCCATGACGATGGAAGAGTCTACGATGGTATGCATGTATGTAGTAGCGTTTCACGTGACCTGAGGACGATAGTGGCTATATGGTGCCAATGGAAGGTAAAGTTCGAAAAATGTAATTATGGATTGTACAAGAAGCTAGAAAAATAAACCATATATATATATATATATATATATATATATATATATATATATATATATATATATATATATAAACATGAAGGACCAAAGCATAAGATATAAAACGTAAATATGTTGAAACTATGTAAAATATATATAAAATGAATTATTAATGTAACAAATACAAAATCCGTGAAACATGTGGTGACTGCGAGGGTCATAACATAATCATAATCTTCGCTATCAAAGTCAACCTTTATCCGGTACTCTTAATTTTATAAAATATATCTTTATAAGACCCATAAGGAACCACATGGGTAAGTGAGCCGACCTCGCGACCGAAATGGTGCGGGTTCGAATCCTACCATCGGATTAGCCCGGATTGGCTACAGTGGGCAAGGTACTTCACTGAAATTGTATCGGCAATAAATAACTAAATAACCTACTTTGACATGTGTGCCATAAAGCACCAAACCAAACCAATATTTAACTTCAGACGTCACTAAATGTTGTCTCATCTTCCAATCTCACGTCGATTGAAATTGATATGGGTTAAACTGATATTATTGTACTAAATTGTGTTGAAAGAAGAAAGTCTTTTTATATTGCAGAAGTCGTTGTTTCAAAGTTCCTATTATTATCCAAAGATGAACATGACCTTCTGAAAGGTTTTATTTGCTGCAGTTTACCATCATAACTATTTCTAATAATAGGAATATTTTGATCCTATGAAATAGAACTATAAACATCCTCTAAAATGATGCAATGGAAACAAAACCGGATTTTCATTTCGATTATATAGCACGTTTCCTTATTGTGTTCCACCCAATAATTAATACAGATCTATAAACTATGACTTTTTGCTTATAAGCTTGATACAGTTTGTCTTGATCATTTGGTCAGCTCGAAAATATGAAGAAGAAAACAAAAAGTGCAATAATGTAATATTCTATCGCCCAACACTATCCCCGTCCTTTGAAGTTCTCAATAAGGATTTTATTGCTTTGAAATTGACAACCTGCCTATACATGTATAATTGATATTATCCTTGCTGTCAGTATTGATATCATTGAAGTGCCGGCCAGTATATAATGAGGATAGGCATGTATATATAAAGTTTGTATTTTCCTGCAGAACTTCTTTTAGTGGTACAGTTCAATGTCGATTAACCGAACTCATGAGAAGACATCAATATTATCCGGATGATTGATTATCTGGATATACGAGAACGATATTCAGAACATAAGGTAGATGCAAGAAACATTTTATTAGTGACACCTCCGAATGATCAACGTTTTACTGCACATAATCCTCTCTCTCTCTCTCTCTCTCTCTCTCTCTCTCTCTCTCAGTTGAATTTCTTGGAATGACGAATGCTGATTCGTACAACATTTAAACCTAATTTAACGATTTTGCTCAGAGAAGCGTGATTTGCAGCAATCGATGACATAAAGCGGGATCAAACATTGTCCTTACGCCTTCGAGCGTGCGAAGATGTAATGAGTATATACAGATTTTGTTGTGGAACGCGAAAGACGAGAGATGCATATAACCGTTTATTGGATAGGGTGCCTGATAGCAATACACTTTAATTACATCATAGTGTAATCCGGTGCCAAAGATTACTAATATTACTCAAAACACTATCCAATGAGATAGATTTGGTGATCTAAAATTAATTGTCCTTATTTTGCTTATTAAATAAAAATCAGTAATGAAAGGAAACAAGAAGCTTGTGCAGGTATAGCTTGGATGTAAGCACCCAGTTTTAGACTGAAGTAACGTTTTATATTGAAAATACCAAATTTGTCCAAATGAAGAAGTCCACAGAGTTCCTTGCGCAACAAGCAAAACTGGTATTTGGTATTAGTTTTAATCTTACCGTAAAGTAAATACAATAAAAAGTAAAGTATATGTTTACCTAATTGACTAGGGATATGAATAAAACGTAAGAATACAATCAATTGTTAGAGTTATATTTACCATTTTCCAAGGAACAAACATTTATACAAATTATATAATGTATCATGTAATTAAAGAGTTACATACATACAAATTATACAATGGACCATGTAATTAAAGAACTACATACATACAAATTATACAATGGACCATGTAATTAAAGAGCTACATACATACAAATTATACAATGGACCATGTAATTAAAGAGCTACATACATACAAATTATACAATGGACCATGTAATTAAAGAGCTACATACATACAAATTATACAATGGACCATGTAATTAAAGAGTTACATACATACAAATTATACAATAGACCTTGTAATTAAAGAGTTACATACATACAAATTATACAATGGACCATGTAATTAAAGAGCTACATGCATACAAATTATACAATGGACCATGCAATTAAAGAGTTACATACATACAAATTATACAATGGACCATGTAATTAAAGAGTTACATTAATCTGTTAGGTGTGTACGCAGCCAAATTTAAAAATAACTCACTTGTCGCGACAACAACACAAATGTATTGATGTGTTACCGTCTTTATTCTTTTGTTTCTGATAATGGTTTTGGCTGTTTAAGAGGGATTTTCAACATCTAATACTTTTCATTCCTTATTCTGTCATTTTATTCATAATATGAAGAGGGAATTTATAAAACTTACAATGACAAGAAAATCTTTGCCATTTGCACTGTTCCATAACCACAAATGCTCCAAAAACTATTCTTGTAGCTTTGGCTTTTCTGTTGTCTAGAAGTTGCTCTTTGTGAACTGTTATTAGTTATTTTTGTTATATTTTATGTTTGGATCCCGCACACACACACGGACACACGCAAACACACAAAAAGAGTAGAAATAATGATTGATTTCCATTGTTTCATTGCAATACTATTTTAAAGAATTTAATTGGTCTAAAAAAAAAAACAGAAACATTTTGTGAGATTAATCAGAAGAC
The DNA here is from genome assembly GCA_029931535.1 of Margaritifera margaritifera. Lineage (NCBI taxonomy): Eukaryota > Metazoa > Mollusca > Bivalvia > Unionida > Margaritiferidae > Margaritifera > Margaritifera margaritifera. The sequence goes on along the minus strand of JAQPZY010001485.1, from coordinate 2,924,037 downwards.
CTCAGTTCTACTGCAAGTCCAAATGATAACATCCTATAGATTATTAGATTCCTTGCCTTGAGTCAAGAAGAGTAATATATATTAAGTGAATTTCCGTAGGGACTGATTGGTGAGTTTTCTTTCTTTTTCAGATTGTCAGCTAGATTCCTGTTTTACATACATACATACATACATAGTGATTCGCTTCCTTATTCTGGTTTCATCACTCGCGTATCCGTTTTCAGTCATTTAGATATAACATTTTTAGTGTAGACAATAGACCTTGAAAACTGGACATTACGTAATCTCTTTCGTATTAGACGCTGAAGCTGTTAATGTGGTTTTATCCACCTCCATAAATGCGGCAGGAGAAAATGATAGCAAAATTGTCATCATCTATATCTCAGCAATAGTTATACCTTTGAACATTTAACGATATCATATAAAGTTTTGGTGGATCATATAATTTGGTTATTTTAGTAGGATATTCTAAAATAAAGTTTGATAGATATGGTACTTTCATATTGTATGAAGAAAAGAGTTTAAAAACAACAACAACAACAAAAACAAACAAAAAAAAAACAAGAGTTTGAACATAACTGTGTTTTTCTGGTTTATAAAAGCACATATTCCATAGATCAGATAAAATTATGACACCAAGTTTTTTTTTTCTTAAGACTGGTAGATTTTGTTTACAATAAAGATGGAAATGTGTATCTCTGTCAAGAGAATGAAGTTGAAATGGTAGTAGGAAGTCGGTATATATCCAATTAACTGACCAACCACGCTCTGTGCTGCTTCAGAAAACGATTAAGGTCTTTCAGTCTTACAGTCTGAAACTGCTTAAAAGGCAAGGAATCCCGATACAAATTAGTAATGGGTTGTTAGCAAAGATATTATAATGCCGACTATATTATTGTCATAAAAGGTTCTATAGTGAAACAAAGCCATTGTTACATAAGACCAGTGCCACCAAACTGTATTTATCAATCTGATATTCAATTAAGCTGTGTCACGTACATAGTAAACTAGCCGAAATAAGAATGCGATTAAGATTTTAAAAACACAGAATATGTCAAAAATGTTTTTGTTCAGAAATCTTTATAAGACATTTGTACATTAGAAAATTTAATTTAAAAGATACACAGAAAGAAAAACATATCTACCTACATGCATACAAAAGTGCATACATACATGTATATAAATACATGCATGCATGCGCCCATTCACTGTGCATACATACATACATACATACATACATACATACATACATACATTCATACAGACCTACATACATACAAAAGACAGTATATAGAACACTGTAAAACTGCCATGTACGTAGAAGGCCAACATTTACTTCAAACACCTTGCGCTGAACGTACAAGACCATCTCTTTTTTATGTTGCTAGATAAGCCATTATTTTCTGAATGTAGAAGTCACTAAATTACACATTCACGTTTTATTAAATTACATGGTTCATATATGCTACCTGTAAAAAATGTTATTCTATTGCTTTTGTTTGAGTAACGGATATTGTAACAATTTCCGGCCAAGCTGACGACATGAAATTTCCCACATCTGGTTTAATTACTGAAATAATACTTTATGCCTCTATTTCCTATGTTCATAAATATCTATTCCTTTTTTAAATAGCGAGGACTTTTCCTGGAAATGTACTTTAAAAAATAGCTCATCGATTTTTCTAATGTGTGTCCCATCTTTTGTATCAGACAAGATTGTTGTTATGGCAGGTTGTAGAAATGACAATAATCAGCACATGATAGTCCCAACATAATTCCTTCATTCCTCTTATTTAGATTTTAAATCACTTTACGATGGTTGTTATTTGTGTCTGATATTAATTTTACCAAGCAATGTGATCATTTATAAAGGACGGTAACAGCTTGTGCTTAATAAAAAAATACTCCTAATATGCAAGTTATTTGATGTTAATATCTTTATCGATTGTCATCATCATTCAATCAATATGATTCTAATTACCTATTGTAGCGATATATCCCGAAAAAGGAAAAAATAATAAAAACTAAATTAACCCATTTCCATTCCTATGTGAGCATAATTTCAATTTATTATATTTCATTATTTCAATAATCGAATAATTGGTGACAGAAAACGGATTTGTTTTCTTTATTCTTTATACACCACAGATGAGTCTCGGCTGAAATTGGTCCACATATGTGAAAGATTGACATATTTCCCCATACGAAATACGACTCGCATTTACTTGTACACTTGCTCAGGGTAAATGATTGCATACAGTTCGAAATTTATATGTATGCATTAGGTTTGCACAACCGAACCAACGCCCAAACGCCCGCCTCCCCAAAAAAGAAAAAGATATGACATGTGTACGTGTTATGGATGGGTGGCAAAGAATACATATATACATATAAGGAACGATAATGGATACTACAATTGACAACTCATGGGAAGTTCGGCCTAAATGAAAAAGTCTAACCTTCCCGTTGCAGTCTTATCAAAATTACCGCCAGTCTTCAGTTTTTCACCCGTACGCAATTTTTGCGATAATATTAACCCAAGTAAATACATTTATTATTATTATTATTATTATTATTATTATTATTATTATTATTATTATTATTATTATTATTGTCCATTATCCCGCTACACCATTCTCTTGACATCTTTCCTTTAGACCCTCCATGCATAACTCTACCGGGATATAGTTTCTTTAGCAAATGTTGTAGATGGCGTTGATTTTTCGTCACGCTGTGTTTCCGTCCTTTATCCACAACCTGGAATTAGGAAAAAACATGTTGGTTCTCTATGTAATATACCCAGTAATCCGCTCGTTTATTATTGTTACACAACTTTTTATTTGTATATCTCTTCTCGTAAATTCCCCCTAGTGATTCTAATATGTAGGAGTCCAGAATTGTTCTTAGATTTTGTGTTTAGTGTTTGATTGTGTTAGTAAGCTGTTTAATCCCCAGACGAAGAGCTTGTTTAACTCGAAACGTTGGGAAATCGTTTCGAATTTGCGCCGTAATCAATTGTTGTCTCTCTCTCTCTCTCTCTCTCTCTCTCTCTCTCTCTCTCTCTCTCTCTATATATATATATATATATATATATATATATATATATATATATATATATATATATATATATATATATATAGTAAATAACAATATTTCCTAATGCACCTGATCTTTGGGAGATCGTTATTGTCAAAGAAAAATTACAGAGGAAACAAACATGACAAAGCAAGGTGCAGCAAGTCTGAGCAACTGCCAAGCGCTTTCGAGATCTACGGATCCCTTTTTCAAGGCGAACGAACACAAACAAATAACAATAGCAAACACCAAGACTTAAACAATATATTGAAACCAAATTAAAAAATCATCTAATACTAATATATCCTATAATAAAGCAAATAACTCTATGCTGAGAACTATTTACACATGCAAAACACAAAATGTGATATATTTAATAACATGAAAAAAAAATCCAGAATGTTATGATAGACCGAAAAACTAAACAGAAGTTGGAATCTACACAGATCGGACTGGCAAACCAAATAATTTGCTAGAAGCCCGTTGCAGACCACTTTTCTTCCCCTGGCGACCATTTCAATGACATTATCCTGACGGGAATAGCCCGATATAAAAATTGGAACATGAAAACCAGAAGAGCAGAGAAGAGGTATTTGATTCTCCGTCACAGAACTCTCAGATCTGGTGGCTTTAATCGAGAAGAATAGAAGCTCGTTACCCTCATCATGTTGACATTTGTTTGAAAGGGTTTACCTTCCAGGGGTTTGGTGCAAATCTTGATTTTTACATGTTTGGAATTTTACATTGAATTGGCACCACATAGCCATTATTGCACGAGTTTCCGTCAAACGCTAATACATACATATCAGCTCATCATTAATTTTCGTAGCACCTTAGAAGCCTATTCCCGTTTCATGTTTACATTTGTTTGGAAGGATTTACCTTTTTAGTATTTTTGTTGAATTCTTGGATTTTACATTTCTCGAACTTTACTTTGTAATTGGTACCATGTATCCATTTTTTGGCTGAAGTGCTGGTAAATACTAATACACACATACATACGTATCATCTCATTCTTAAGTTTTGAAGCACATTATCTTTACTCTTTGGATTATAACTGTACAATACGTTTTATCCGGGACACAATTTGGGTGGTCATACATTGGCATCAATGCCGTATAATGTTACGATTTCGTTGCTTTATTCAGTTAAATAGGTCATCTGCGGGCAAGTTAGAAGCAAAATAGTGTTCTTGCCAAATTGAAATACCTGATTTGCCGAAATATAAATAGTTCAAAGTCTAATCTTTAGGATAGATGAGGATTATATTCTTTGATTTTTGTTTCAATAACATAGCAGTGTGTAAATACATATTTTGTGACGTTTTAGTGTGTAACTGTTATTTGTTTGTGTCCTCCGTCTTGAAAAAGGAATCCTTGGATCTCAAAAATGCTTGACCATTTTTCAGACTTGCTGCTCCATGCTTTATCATGTTTGTTATATATATATATATATATATATATATATATATATATATATATATATATATATATATCTGTGTGTGTGTCTTTCTGCTACGCAACATTCAAGCTGCCACCCAAGCATATAATACAAAAATCTTCCTTACAGCCAGTGCGTTCGAACCAATGGCATCTGCTCCAATCTGGCTACCCTTGAAAAGAAACTGGAAAATCTCAGGGGGTACCCTGTAAAGAGAGGATGCAGAAGGAAATACATTTACCATGCTTTGAACAAAAATTAGAACCCTTGACAGAAATGCCCTCTTTAAATATAAAACCAAGAAAACCAATAAGCCCATTCTCTTTGTCGTTACTTACTAATGCCATCAACGTATCACATATCATTCGGAAGCATTGGCACCAGATCCGAACGTCAAAACGGCATACTTTAGGAAGTTCCTATGGTTGTGTCCTGTAAACTTAAAATTCTCCAGAACCCATCTGGTACGTGCCCAAGTAACTTCGGACAATACCAGAGATACAGGCACATATATTTGCTGACACAAGCGCTGCATAATCTGCAAACATATGCCCGCGACCAAATTGTCCAGACGTTCAGCTACAGGAGTTATCTTTACAATCAATCAAAAGTTAGGATTTCGATCCAATAATGTAATCTATCTCCTAACGTGCGAAATATGTGCCATGCAATATGTTGGCGAGATTGTTGACTTCAGAAAACGAAATGAATAACCAAAAGAGTCGCATTACCAATAAAATCAATGCGAAAACTCGACAACCAGTGCAACTCAACTGGACATTCAGTAGAGTCCTCGAGATGCTACCAATGAGTCAATCCCAGGAAGAGGATATATAAAGAACGCACCCGTAAGGAACGATCTAGGATTCTGCAACTGAGATCTCATAATGACTCTGATCTAAATGTAAAGAATGAACCTTACCAATGCGGCATTGCATATATTTCAATCAGCCATCAGTGTATCACTAGTATACACATCTTTGTGACAGTTTTTACCAATGCAAATACTCCTTGCCTTTTTACATTACATTTATTAATTATTATTATTATTATTTACGACGTCTTTCGATAATATTGGTCTCAGTTCTTTGTCTTTTGCTTAGAACTGGGTCAAAAGCAATTTGGTTCTCTGTACCGATCACACGCGTGAACGCTAATCTCTTCACCTTTGATTTTTTAAAATACAATTTTGTTATTCTGACTCCAACACAAAATAGACATACAGTTTACACATTCTGATACTGTTTTTCATCTTATATATAGGTACGGCATTAATCACTGATTACAAGATGCACCTTAGTTTATTGTTGCCACAGTTATTGAATTTTCAGAGTGGATGCAAATACGACGATTAGCCCTATAGGGGCCGGTCGCTGGGCTGCGGGAATAACAGCGAGTACCTCTTTTTTCATTTCTATGAAAGGAGGCTAATAAGTTTAGTTTGCAGTCAAAGTAAAACTAATCACCATCAAACGTACTCTATACTGAAATTACAAGCATCAGTAAAAACTGGCTGAATAGGTTGCTTATCCAAGATAAGGGACTTTCCATTGAAAATAGTACTAACATTTTGCCACCATAGATTATATTTGCGCATGAAGGCCGATAGAAGAATTTTGTGCCTACCTGATTTGAGGGAATTTATTTCATGTATGATCCTGCAGAGGAAAACTCTCCCGCCATATATTACGCCTACTGCAAAGTTGAGTGTGCCAGAAAGTGATTAAAGCTGACGTTTGGAAGCACGCTTACGGTCTTGAAATTTGGCAAGTTGTTAACTAACTTAAACGATTATGTCATGTGGTTAACGGATATACATAATTTATTTATTATTTGGAAGCCTAATTTCCGAAGAAACTGAATGAAAATGCGTAACACTGCAACACACTCTGCTTTTGAAGGGGCACAAATGAAGACAAAAAATCATCAAATATACAACATGCTGTTAAATGCATACATGCCATCATTCGATTCACACCGTGCATAATATCAGCTGTTGGTTTGGTAATTTTAAATGTTTTGCCATTCAACTTCCATTTAAGACCGGTAACCTTTAGACTATTTTAATTCATCATCCACACAACCAGACACAGAATCTGTAATATAATGATATGCTTTTGTGGACTTACCAGCAGCAGCAGCATCTTGAAAAAGTGGGGTCCCTCCATGAAAGCGATTCAGAATGTTCATCACTAGATTGAGAAAGGGCATGTCCAAGACTGACATTAGTTGAATTGTAGAGTCCTGTAATTAAACTGATTGTGCCGGGCTCGTATATAAGGATCAAAATTCGAAACTGGAGAGGGATTTCTGTTGGTGGCACTTGTACTAGGCTTTGGTGGGTTATTCCTGTCTTCCGGGTATCGTTTCTGTCACATCTCAAGCTATTTTGCGCGCATTATTTAAAAAATAAGTTTTGCTGGTCTCATGGGTACTTTACTGAAGCAAGGTCGTCGTGGTCAATAAGTGATGTTGCCTCCAACGATGAAAAGCCATCCTTAATGAGTTTTCCATAACTGCGTCTGCAATTTTATCCCGAGTCAATTTCTGCACCTTTTCTATATGGTTTAGTCCGTTGCTTAGTTCACTGACTTCTAGAATGTTTACCTCGATTTCTATTTCTGCCATTTTATGCGAGTAGCGACGATTAAATGCAGGGCAGCAATATACTAGTATCAATGTTCCACTCTAATCATACTTTTGTGCCGATAATTGCAAGGAAATGTTGCCCTAAATTTTACGCAAAAGAAACAGTTTTCCTTATCACAAACCGCTGCACAGACAAGCAAACGGTCCCATTTTGCACTTTCCTCGGAGTCTTCATTACTCCAATATGCACTCAAACACCGTAATTGGTCGTCAAGTAGAATAGACCAACTTGGTATATTAAGCACTTTCCAAATTCTGCCTCATAATAAGATTGCAGAATAGGGAAATGAAATGTTTCACGTGAGATACATTAAATATTTTAAGCATTAGAATTTTGCTACTTGTTGCCATAATGCCTGCATTAAACTGATTTAATATCGTTGACAAAGTGCAAAGTACCTGACTTTAAATTGATTGGATAGGGGGTCTTCATATTTGATTTGATTGGCTGCTGCATTCTCTGCATTTATAGCTGAGGGATGGAAGAAATCTTATACACGTAGGTGAAGTATATACCAAACGTTTATATTGGAAGTAGAACTGCAGGAAATAGGACAAAGACAAAATGTAATAACTCTAAAGAAAAGGAAGGAAATAATTGCTGTTGTCCATACTTAATTATTAGAATATTACATTGCTTAATATTTACTAAAATACTTTTTAGACAAAGAACAAACTCGATCTACACTATCTTTCCTTTCACGACACCATCCCTGTAGCTGTTTTCTATTATACCAGAGATACGTAATCTACTATCTATCATCATATCTTTCTTTTCCCTTTATATATATATATATATATATATATATATATATATATATATATATATATATATATATATATTCCATTCATATTATTCTTTTCTACTCACCATGTGATTTGGCTTTATATGAGGAGGAGCAGCTTGTAATTTCTTGTGAACTTGTTTCCTATCCTTTTGAAAAAATATATTACATTTATGGCAAGAAAATTTGTTTAAACTAATAATAGGGGTTAAAAGTGACGCTAATGACTTAACCTTCCATAAATCCTCAAAAATACAAAATAAACTATTTTAAGCACTTAAGAGATAAGAGAGATAAGAATTCTTTATTTCAGACTGCATGGTCCATATATCTAAATTAAAATATACAATAAAATAGAATATAAAATATAGAAGCATTTTAAGACATAGAAGTTCATAGGTGTCTTATGTGCAAATATACATACCCATCTACAACTACAGAATGTGTTTGTCATTGTTAGGAATAAAATCATGTGAGACAGTTAAATAGTAATTTGTTCCATCTATCTATAATCTGAGAACTTAAATGAATATCATAGTTCCACAACGATTTCAAGATACAGTTTTTACTATTTGATATTCGTGTCATCATTGAAAACACGTACTTTCTCATTAATTCTTCAAAACTAAATACATTATAGTTTACAAACATGATAGAGGCACTATTCCATCTTGGAAGGCTTAGTAGTAAACGAAGACTATTATTATAGCCAATGACTAGTTTTCTTTTCATACATTCACTAAAGTTTGTCCACAGAGGAGCACAGTACATTGTGCAACAATAAGATTTGAATAATCTAATCTTGATATTCACAGAACAATTTCTAAATTTACGTAAAAGCATGTTTGTTCTAGTACACAGAAATCTGTAATGTCTCATCATATCTTCATCATCTGACCGGTTGGATTTTAGCATATGACCCAAATGCGTATAACTGTCGACATGTGCAAGAGCATGGCCGTTAAGAATTACAGAGGGAGGAGATGGTAATTTGAAAGCAGTTGACTGAAAAACCATGCAGACCGATTTTTGTGTATTATATATGATATCATTCTCAAAAGCGTAATGTTCACATATCTTTAATAATTTCCTTAACCCTAATTTCCTTAATTCCTTGCCACCTTGTCACAATCATACTTTAATATAAAAGGAAACATTAGGAATTACCAACCGACGAATTCTGAAGTATATCCATCATTTCATCTCCTGAATAGTGGAATTGTTGTAACGAAATGAAAAGCCTGTGCGGTACGGCTCTGTATCACTTGTTTCCGTCGCATAACTGTAAGGTTCTTTCTCTCGCTCTCTCTCTCTCTCTGAAACTTCGTATGGTGACATTTGCTACAAAACTTCGCCTATTTTACTTCAAAAGTATGTCCCGCGCAAAATGATGATTTCAGAAATTGCTGACTACAAGAGCAAAAAAAGCTTGTTCCTCAATGTCACGTCTCTGGCTCTAGGCGTCCTTAGCAAAAATAAGTGCACTATAATTGTGTAGTGTTTATTGATCCAAAGCGTTGTGCGATAGAAAAGTATGGTCGATCACTGTTTGACGCATTATCAGTCAGATAACATTAACCGATATGGCATTATAGCGTAAGCAGACGCCGATATATGTGTCTCCTGAACGTCCCATTCAGTTATGGCAATTAATATTGAGAGGACGTGAGAGCGTGAGAATAGTGCTTTTTCATCATGAACATGTTATTTCAATCAGATAAGGATTGGAATTGTTTGTGGTGTGTCAACTTAAGCGTTTAATTTATATTTACTGAGCTGTGAATTGCATCACTGATTGTTCTTTCCTAAAGTGGTTAGTACAATAGTATGATTATAAATTGTATCTGCGCACCAGTAACAAGTTTTCTTGAGAAAAAAAAATCCGTTGCAATTGAAGAACATAGGAGTCTTGAAATTTATATCTCATGACATGGTTAAAAGAGAACTTGGTCGTTTGAATTTTGTTTCTGAATTTGTGCTTTCATTTGATAAACACTGTGGAAGAGACGGAGACGAATTGCTTATGTTGAACTATTTGAGAGGAAAAACACCCAGTCTACAAGAGAACCTATGGTCAGTCTTGTAACATTGCAGATTCTGAAAAAGTACAGAAAATGATGGACTTTCTTTCCAAACGAGGTATGAAAATATTAAGCCAGTGGTTTTATTTTACTTGATTTCTATAATAATATAAACATTAAAATTGAGGTTCGTTTCTTCCAATAATAAATAAATAGTGTTTCCACAACTTTACTATATTTTCAACGCATAACTATAAATGTTTCAAGCTTATGGTGAAAGCCTTTGCCAATTTGAACTATGCAGTGCCATTTTAGTGCAATGAAAGCCTTTGCCAACTGGAACTATGTAGTGCCATTTTAGTGCAATGAAAGCCTTTGCCAATTGGAACTATGTAATGCCATTTTAGTGCAATGAAAGCCTTTGCCAACTGGAACTGTGTAGTGCAATTTTACGTTGTTATTTAATTATAGATTACTAGCTGCTCTTAGATTCGTGTTATGCTTTTAGTTCTTTGTAAATTGGTTCATGTTATATATATATATATATATATATATATATATATATATATATATATATATATATAGAGAGAGAGAGAGAGAGAGAGAGAGAGAGAGAGAGAGAGAGAGAAAGAGAGAGAGAGAGAATGAACACGAATTTCATTTCGTTAATGCGATCTTGGTTGATTACTGAGTGAGTCTTTCTTCTGCAACATTATTAGTCTATTGGTTTCTTTGTTATCTCAAAATGTTCAGAGGACGTCTAGTATGATGTGACGAATACGATGTACTCTGGAGAACTAAGAATTAATTTTCTTATCGATATGTACATTATTTAAAGGCCGCTTTTACTTTTTGTTGATTTAATTACAACGGTTTCCTTTCACTTTTACAGACTTTTTTTATTGTTAGAGTAAATGTTAGGTCTTATAAAAGCAATATCGTCGTTTTTCTGTATTTTACGAGCTTCTTTGTAAAGCTTAACTGTAATTTTCGTCTAGATTTAATACGGACATTTCAATATTTTAAATACTGCAATACCAGTAACATTGAACTTTGATGTATGATATGTTTGTCTATGTGCATACAATTCATATTTGATGTATGATATGTTTGTCCATGTGCATACAATTCATATTTTGATGTATGATATGTTTGTCTATGTGCATACATTTCAGCTGAGACTAATGGGTGAACATATTCTAGACTAGAGCTGAAACGAATAACCGAACATACGAATCCAAATACTTATTGTAAATAGAAAAGTGGTATTAAAATATTCGTTTGTTTACCTAGAAAGTTTGGTAGCATTTTGCCAAAGAAATAAACATTCAAAATGTAAACTATGCAACACTGAATTTGTTTGCAAGGGAACAACCTCAAACCAGCTAAATCCACTAAAATTATATTCCTACTGACAATGTGATCATAATGACAAAAATTCTGAACGGTCACATTGCTCACAACATTGTCATTTCTATTCATTTTCATGCAGGCACTCTTGAAAAAAACCCAGCAAGTTGATGAAAAACATGGTATAGAATAGGGGTCATATCAAAATCAAGTAAGCCTTTACATACCAAGAATAGGGGTCATATTAAAAGTAATAAAGCCTTTACAAACCAAGAATAGGCGCCATATCAAAGTAAAGTAATCCTTTACATACCAACATTAGGGGTCATATCAAAATCAAGAAAGCCTTTACATACCAACATTAGGGGTCATATCAAAATCAAGAAAGCCTTTACATACCAAGAATATGGATCATATTAAAGTTAACAACGAATTTACATGCCAATCAACCAGAGCTCTGGAGCATTTGTGAACTAGTGTGGGACATTCGTTCCGTCAGGAGCAGCCGCAATCAATAGGGTATTTAACTCCCCCCCCCCCTCCCCCCGACACAAACACATTTGGTCTTTTATTTAAATTTTGAATTCCTTACACAGCTATATAATTACCAATATGCTTAAAATCTGACAGTATCCTTTTTTATTTTCTTAAACGTCAGTAATGCAGATGTCAGGTTTGTATCACTAAGATGTAAATAGGCCAGTTGACATGACTTTGGAACAGAATCATTTAAGTTGTATGGGTCAAGGAGTTTACTGTTCCAATAAAGCTTACTACTCTCTGCTATTGATGTGATACAAAGCCATAGCTATCAGCATACATCCAATATTATTCCTCTTTTTCTTTCCTATTCCTTTCTGAAACTGTCAAATGTTTGTTGGGAATCCCTGTTCACCCATAAAACTGTATAGTCTACTCCCAAACATGGTTAAAGCAGGGAACAGTAGATACTACCTGGCCCTGGTAGAGGTTAAATTATGCTATTTACAGAAGACACAAGGGCATTTGACACCTATTGCAATGTACATCGTAAGTTAAGATGAGGTCAATACCCGTGAATGGGTTTGAGTTCAAACATTTACTTAACAAATCTGAATATGAGTTTCTTATGGCTTAGAAAGTCCCAATGTCCTATTCGGGCTTTTTATAGTCAGACAAAAGTCAGTCCCGTCGGATATGTCCGGCATATGTGATAAATTCCAGAGACCTGCTATCAACGTATCCAAATTAAATTAAATTAAATTGGCCACATGTTCGTGAGATTTTGATTGTGAACAAATAACTTCCCAGAGAAATGTTTGAGATAGTTCCCGCCTTTAACTGAACAGTTTCTGCCCTTCTTGACGCACGTTTTTCAGCACTCAGTGGAACATTTAAAGTCATACTGAGCATGAAGATAAACAGGGAAAATGACACCTACAGTAATTGTATTTTCGGCTAAATTCTTAAAACATCTGCGACCCCTGAAATGTCATTTATTATTTTTAGATGACTGAGTTCACTGTGTTTTCAGCGCAGCATGTTGGAGAGTTAAGAAGTGGTGTGTGTGTGTGTGTGTGTGTGTGTGTGTGTGTGTGTGTGTGTGTGTGTAAATGCCAAAGTGGACAAAGAAAAGAGGATGTATTTGATACCTTTATTAGCATCGAGGAATATGCATATCCTATCGTAATACATTCAACGAATATTCGAATAGGAAAATTTGGTATTCATTTCAGATCTATTCTAGACAAACGTTGTGCTTTATAGGGTAAATATACATACAGTTCAGGAGAGAATCGAATGACAAGCGTCCAACTTTCATGGTGTATATATTCCACATACATACATACATTTGATAGGAATATAAATAAGATAAACTTTGCTAAATTTGAACATATTTGTTTCCCCATTTTCCAGTAATGTGGACTATTATACCTTTAATGCGAACCGTTGACTATGAGAAACTTTAAAATCAAAACGGTAAATTGAGTACAATTGAGTGAGAAGTACATATTAAAAGTATTTAAAGCATACGTAAAATGCTGTTTCGAAATCATTTAAGTCTTCATTGTGAATTTATTATTCAAGTTTGCGCCCAAGAAAATAAATCTGAGACTTTGTTCACAATTGACGTCTTCTATACATTATAGAAAGTAAAGCAATTCCAAGTACAAAGACAGGAATTAAACTTCTACGGTTCCTATTAAATATCTATCTACGGTGTATGTATTCAATAGCTAAATGCAAATTTTTTGGGTGTTCGTTGTTGGTGAACATTTACCTAATCTTTGCAAAACTGAGGCTTTAACAAGCGGAATTAAAATACAGGCATTGCAATTGCTAATAACGAACATGAAATGAAGGAATTTGGGAGATGGGGGGGGGGGGGATTTTAAGACCAACCCATAGTGGTTCGAATGCAACTAAAAGGTAAATATTACTCTTATGTTTCAAAATGAACTTGATTTTATGAAAAAGAATGTCAGTGGTTCCTTTGAGGTTCTTTATATAACCGGTTTATCTTGTATAATTTTGCTTCACTGGATTCATTTAATCATTTTCTATTTGTTTCCAACGTGTTGAAGTCTATTTAGGTGACATTTCCCCTTAAATCTGTGATGTTTTTTTTAGCTGATTATACCGTATAAAATTACTTCTGAGGTGTCACTTAATCTTTTTATATTCATTTCAAACGTAAGACCATGCATAAAATTATGTGAGATATCACCACAAAACAAGAAAAGAAATTATTATTATTATTATTATTATTATTATTATTATTATTATTATTATTATTTTTATATTATTATTATTATTATTATTATTATTATTATTATTATTATTATTATTATTATTAAATTTTTATTTGTGACCCCCTGCGGTTTCGAGATACAGAATAGGCCTGATGCCCACTCTTGTATGTCGTAAGAGGCGATTAATGGATGCAGGAGTCGAAGTGGTTTTGTGGTTAGCTTGACGGACACGCGACTGAAAATGCGCGGGTTCGAATCCTGATACACAAACCAAATCAAAACCTTTTTGTGTAGTACACTCAGCTTATATATGTATCAGGCAGAATTATAATGCTCTATATATTCTCCTCTATTTGTTGTATATCTGCATGTATGTATAAATGTATGCTTGCGTGATTGTATGTAGGTATGTGAATAATCTATGGTCACTTCATCTATGGAAGGGATGCAAAGTATAAATGACTCTGTCGGGAATCCAACCCGGTTCGTCTGTTTCATCGTCAAGGGCACATAACACTAGACTAAAATGTTCGGACCAGCTAGCATGGTTAGTAAGTGGCTTCATATATCTCGACCGCTACACTCCTCCCTCCAGATTGATCTCTCAGAGTAGTTTAAACGCATCTTTTACCACCACCAGCTACTGAAATTTGGAGGAGCCCCCAAATGTAAAGGAAACTGATTCAAAGTATAACTTTCGCCGTCGGGAATCCAATCCGGGTCTTCTATGTCGAAGTCAGACCCACATGCCACTTGACTAAAAGGTCAGGCCAAATAAAACTGTTTAACAAGTGGCCTCATATATACCCTGACTGTTACATATGTAGTTTTGAAATTAAATATTCAAATGAACATTTTTCTTTAGAAAGATTTCAAAACACTCTGACTCCTTTGTGATATCGTGATGTGTTGTAGTCTTAATCGCTTGCATATTGCAGTTTATTTACTATTTAAGATATAAAGCTTTATAAAATGTAAAACTTATAAGCAAAGGTGGAAACACATGTAGTTGATAAATTAATATCTTTATTCAATAAATTTTTGAACCACTTTAAAACTTTGGCTGCTCGTTATTAATTTTCGTGCTTTCTGGTCTTTGAAGCAGCCTGAGTAAGAACAATATTTACTTTTATCAAATTTTCTATTATATTCAGTTATATATACACATACGTCTTTTCACAGATTTCTAAACAAAAAATACCCTATTGTTTTCTTTAGGTGTTCATTTAGCTCCATTTTCACCCCTATTGAATAGCATGAGCCATTTAGGTGTTTATTTAGCTCCATTTTCTCCCATATTGACTAGCGTGAGCCATTTAGGTGTTTATTTAGCTTCATTTTCTTCCCTATTGACTAGCGTGAGCCATTTAGGTGTTTATTTAGCTTCATTTTCTTTCCTATTGACTAGCCTGAGCCATTTAGGTGTTTATTTAGCTTCATTTTCTTCCCTATTGACTAGCCTGAGCCATTTAGGTGTTTATTTAGATCCATTTTCTTTTCCCTATTGAATAGCGTGGATCATTTAGGTGTTTATTTAGATCCATTTTCTTCCCTATTGACTAGCCTGAGCCATTTAGGTGTTTATTTAGCTTCATTTTCTTCCCTATTGACTAGCCTGAGCCATTTAGGTGTTTATTTAGATCCATTTTCTTCCCTATTTAATAGCGTGGACCATTTAGGTGTTTATTTAGATCCATTTTCTTCCCTATTGAATAGCCTGAGCCATTTAGGTGTTTATTTAGCTCCATTTTCTTCCCTGTTGACTAGCGTGAGCCATTTAGGTGTTTATTTAGCTTCATTTTCTTCGATATTGAATAGCGTGAGCCATTTAGGTGTTTATTAGATCCATTTTCTCCCTATCGAATCGCGTGGACCATTTAGGTGTTTATTTAGCTCCATCGTCTCCCTGTTGAATCGTGTAGACCATTTAGGTGTTATACAACTTTATTCGATAAAAATGAAGTTAACAAATGAAAAAATGTGAGAAAACGTGAGTTTTGGCAATTCAAAATGTTTCAGAATGATAAAATAACAAATTAAAAATATAAGAGAAAAGTCATAATTATTATAATAATATGAAACGAACAAATATATGCAAACATTACGAGAGCAGAAGGCCAGAATATGGGATATTATCAAACATCTCAACATCCCATTTCCGTCATTATCTTGAGAGAGCCATTTATTTACTGTGAAAAACAAAATAATCTAGTATATTGCCAAATACATAATCAGAAATCCAGCGAGATGGAGCCCCAGGAGGATGTTTCCTCAATGAATAAATTAATATGTGTCTATCTTACATCTGTATCTCTTTAGTGTCCTAGCAAGAGACCAGTCAATCGATCGAATAATGTAGTAAATAATTAGATCGCATTGGCAAGAGAGATGCGAATTTTAACTAAAAAATGGAATTTATAGACCATTTATTGTTAGTGTTATTGATATCCAAACTAACCGCGCAACTATAATCAGGCATAATTGTTGCCAGGCCCGTTATGAACTACAATTTGGGACTTGCTTTTACAAGTTTATTTGATAAGAAGAAGAAAAAAAAAGAAACTAATACAGTTTCTTTTATTTTTCCTCCCTGGGGCATTTTCCACTTAAAATCAGTATATTGAGCTTCGAGGTTCAATAGATATTGACCACATGTCATTGGTTTGTCAAATCGTTATGTTAAAAGACACATCAAATAGTTTAGTTACATTTAATCCTCGCACGTCTCTGTGCTTCTAATGAAAATTTTAAAAAAATTAGGATCAAATAATTTTCGTTTCTTTCCTTTTTCCACGATATATGTTAAATATATACAATAATTTCAGCCTGTATCAGCATGTTAAGACATAAAACAAAATTGACTGAACCTTCGATCAACGGGATACAACAATTGGTACTTCAATTATGCATGTCCGGTATCAACGGGATACAGCAATTGGTACTTCTATTATGCATGTCCGGTATCAACGGGATACAACAATTGGTACTTCTATTATGCATGTCCAGTATCAACGGGATACAACAATTGGTACTTCTATTATGCATGTCCAGTATCAACGGAATACAGCAATTGGTACTTCTATTATGCATGTCCGGTATCAACTGGATACAGATATTAGTACTTCAATAGAAAATTTTATAGTATTTTGCTTGATTAATACAACTTCGGCCGCATGATTATTCTGTTGAAGTTGCAAGCGATATGTCATGCTGTGCTTTCACATAACTGTCTTCACAAGTCTTACTTTTCTCGTCGCATGCTAGAAATGTGGGCCAAGGAGCGAGCACCTTGAATATTAATTTCAAGTTTAGGGAAATAGAAACCAGCCGCATATCTTCGAACTTTCTTTTCTCCGAAAAACTAATTGAACTCAAAAACTGTTTGTTAAAGACAACACTTTCAGCACAATGAACACCTAGTTTGATTGAAACAATGCAACGATGAAGACAATACTTTGAGTACAATGACCACCAAGTTTGATTGAAACAATGCAACGATAGAGACAATACTTTGAGTACAATGACCACCTAGTTAGATTGAAACAATGCAACGATAAAGACAAGACTTTGAGTACAATGACCACCTAGTTTGATTGAAACAATGCAAAATATGAACATTTCTGAAGATCTGAAAACCATGAACTATACCAATTATTTTACTATCATGTGATGATAATCCATAGAACAAACAAAAACTATATTTAGAACCAACATACACCGGCAATGGCCTGGGGCTCTCTGTAACCAAACAACTATCATCAAAAACTAAATTTCAAGTGTATCCTTCTTGTCACCTTCTTCTAGGAACAGCTAGGTTGCAAGTGGTTGGCCTTGACTGAATGTTAAGTTCCTCGTTTACTGTTTATCAGACTGTAATAATTTCCACACAGCCCCCCCCCCCTCTCTCTCTCTCTCTCTCTCTCTCACACACACACACACACAACAGGAATTAATGGCATGACCTTTTTCTTTTTGTTAAACTTGTCGGCCAATTTCGTTTCAATGAGGTTTAAGGTAATACAAATAATATATTTTAATCAATGGCAAGAGGCGGGAATAATATCATTTCATACTATCACTTCTCTGTGCTCAACCGTGCTGGGAAGTTAATAACTGGGTATAACCGTTTAGCGTCTGTTGATCAAACGCATCGAGCGACTGAAGAGCGAGACACAGATCATTATTTAACGGACAGAGTGTCATATAGCATTATGTTGGTGAAGCAATCCGCAGGTTCCCAGTATTTAGGTTCTTAGCTGTTGAATATATGATCTCAGTACCAGCTGAAGAAGGGACGTTTAACAACGGAACACTTCATTTCAGGTTTCGATGAACATGTCGTCCTTAATTAGGTTAGTACTGTATTTGTTTGTATTTTCCTAATACAAATGAACTTAAACTTTCATTGATAGTATACAGCAGGCAACTAAGGGTTCTATTCATTACATTTTAAATAATAACTAAAAATATTTTTTGGGTGTCTTGCCTTAAATATTTCATATTAAGATACACCACACTGATTGGAGATCTTAAACTTTTTCATTTAAAACCAATGTTAAGCCACACCCGCAATTGTCGTAAACGATTGTAATGTCTATTCCAACAAGTTAGTTAACCTTTTCATAAAATTGGAAAAGAGAATGTTTGGGATAAGAAGATCACAATTTTCTGAATATTATCTTTCAAGTGACTGAAACTTAGACATTGGATGAAAATATTATACATATTATATTTCATTCTCATATTGTTGGGTAGCTGCATTGAATATTTGAAATGATGATACATTAGTTGAACGCAAACTGGTTTCATATCACGCAAACATCTTGAACTTAAATAAAGTGTTTTGATATAATCTTTTTGATTTAGCATGCACCTTTTGTATCTTCATCACAAAATTCCTTCGTGTCACATGTTGAGTGAAAAGTTTGTCTTTTGAGTGGAAAAATCTCATTTTGTAATCGCCTGGGTCAACTTCAATAAATAATAAGGAGTAACCTTACGTTATTTTAAAATATATAAGTTATATGTTCCAATGTACCATACATGGCATTCATTGCACGCTTAAATACTCTTGCACTATTTTATCCTAAAATATACGTTGAGTCTAAAAGCAAAACCTTTGAGTTATTAGCTTATCTATTCAGCTTGCAAATGATTAACTATTAAGACAATTTTGGAAAGATATTACAAGGTAATGAAAGACTTTTATAGTATGTAAAACAAAAATACAACAAATACAACAAATACAACAAAATACAAAAAATATAACAAATACAACAAAATACAACAAATACAACAAAATACAACAAATGCAACAAAATACAAACTAATACAACAAAATACAATAAATACAACAAATACAACAAATACAACAAAATACAACAAATACAACAAATACAACAAAATACAACAAATACAACAAATGCAACAAAATACAACAAATACAACAAGCTAAAACTATATGCTTGGCGTCAAGAGTACTAGTCTCTCATAAAGAAAGCTGTTGACCTTGTTTGGGACCCATAATTGGTTGGGCATTAAATTAATTATTAATCGTAAATAAATAACAATATAACTCATACTGATCAGTTGATTGCGTGATAGAAGGTTACGAAGAAAAAAATCCTTGTATTTGCATGTGAAACGTAAACTATAACTTATTTTTCTAATGCAGTTATAAAATCATCCATGGAACCGTGATTTACTTGTGTTCTACAGGCTGTAAATTGGTACAATATGACCGTTTTTTAGGACCTGTCTTTTATAATCGAACATCAATTTATGCACATTTGGGAAATATTCAACGTGTGTCCCTTTCTATATATGAACCACTCTAGCTCGATGTAAACAATATTTTATTTTCGAATTATTACATATTAAATTGCGTTATTTATTTTTGTATGTATAATTAACTCTAGAGGATTTAGCAAAAACAAGTGATTTCTTTATAGAGCTGTAACCTCAGAAGGTGCATAAATGTAGTTCATATGTATAAAGAAAAATGTCTAATTGACATGATGTAAAGTTTTAAGTTGGCAAAGTGTACATTGGCCTTGGCAGCACAAGAATCTGTGAATAACTAAACACAGAATTAATGCAAGGAAGAGCTCAAGTTCATGGTAAAAATGAAAAGCTTATTAAAGCTGCTCTCATTGAATTACCATAAATTAACTTCGGATTTACTGGGAACCGCGGTAGCTCAGTTGTTATTTGCTATTGTTGTTGTGGGTTTAACGCCATTTTTCAGCACATGAAAAGCTATACATGGCGACCAATATATTTAGTGGAGGAAGAACCCGGGAAAAACCTGGGACGAACTACCCACGGGAAGCTACTGGCAAGTTTTCTCACATACCCACGTTAGCCGAGCCCGAGACTCGAACCCACGCAGACAGAGGTGAGATATGATCTGTAAATGCGAGCGCCTTAGACCACTCGGCCACCCGGGGCCCCCTTCAGTTGTTAGGGCGTCCGACTGGTAATCTAAAGATCGCGGTGTCGATACCCGCCCAGGCCAGTCAGGGTCGGTTGCAGAGGTGTTTCCTTGGGAAAGACAATTAGCTCCCATTTTCTCGGCATGATATAACCAAATAAAGTGCTGAAATTGCTGTTAAATAACAACCAACCATCAGATTTATCTAATTACTATGTTTGGTATTATTATGAAAACCGTTTACTTGCAATGACAAAACTTTGGACCTCATAAAATATCTACTGTCCTCAACGGGCAGTAGGGGACTACCATGCGGCACAATATTAATATTTATATTATGATCTATCGTGTCGATGACGGTGTTTCTCGGTGCTGAGTATTTTGTAACCGTCCAATAGATAGAAAAAATCAGTCTCATACTGGCCATATATGCACAAGTCAGATTTCGTAAGATGATTAGAAAACAAATGAGAGTTCATTGAGCTACATCCCCATCTCATTCTAGCTTCTTAGGAAACTAATTAAAATCGTTATTTAGATATCGCTTTAAACATGCCAAGGCATGGGTTAGATTATATGTTCTGGGAGGATATTCCACTCACTGTCAGCTGTTGGTACGAATAAGGACAATAATTATTTGGTTTTACCAAAAGGCACCTGCAAACTTTTATTGTTACATAATTCTATATTAGTAATTTGCCTAACATTACTCTGAACTAAAGCATAAAGATAAGATAAGTTACCATCGCATGCGTATATCCTATTTGAGTTACACACTTACCATTCCATGCGTATATCCTATTTGAGTTTAACACAGTTACCATCCCATGCGTATATCCTATTTGAGTTTAACACACTTACGATTCCATGCATATATCCTATTTGAGTTTAACACACTTACCATTCCATGCGTATATCCTATTTGAGTTTAACACACTTACGATTCCATGCGTATATCCTATTTGAGTTTAACACAGTTACCATTCGATGCGTATATCCTATTTGAGCTTAACACAGTTACCATCCCATACGTATATCCTGTTTGAGTTTAGCACAGTTACCATCCCATACGTATATCCTGTTTGAGTTTAGCACAGTTACCATCCCATACGTATATCCTATTTGAGTTTAACACAGTTACCATCCCATACGTATATCCTGTTTGAGTTTAGCACAGTTACCATCCCATACGTATATCCTGTTTGAGTTTAGCACAGTTACCATCCCATACGTATATCTTATTTGAGTTTAGCACAGTTACCATCCCATACGTATATCCTGTTTGAGTTTAGCACAGTTACCATCCCATACGTATATCCTGTTTGAGTTTAGCACAGTTACCATCCCATACGTATATCCTGTTTGAGTTTAGCACAGTTACCATCCCATACGTATATCTTATTTGAGTTTGTGTTTTCGATACAGTCTCCTTAAGAATTTTTCTAGCTGAAAAAGATCTAGTGGCTCCAGTAACGATACTCCCTGCACCAGTGTGAATTTTATCGATTTACTTCTTTTTCGTTATTAGTGCAATTATTCCAAATTATGTCAGCATATTCTAAAATTGGTATAATGTATGCAAAGTATATTTTTCCAATGAATTCATATCGAGTTTTCTAGTCGAGTTCTAATAAGATATTAACTCTTTGCCAAGCCTGTTTGGTTATTTCAATTACATTAATATGCCAAAGACCTTTATTCTCAAAATGTTACCTGAGATGTTTATGATAATTTACTTCTTGAATTAATCGATTGATATAACACACACACACACACACACACACACACAACAGTGGATGATATTGGGGAACGGTCTTCCTGCTATAGTTATCGTTTCAGTTTTATTTGAGTTAAAGTAGCAACCGTTAACCACTGTTGAGATCGCTGACCTATTTTCTTCAGGTCAATTTAAAGAACATTTGTAAGGATCTTCTACAACTATGTACAGTGAGGTATTATCAGCTATTAATTGTATACATTACTGTATAACAGTAACAATGGCATTACTTAAATGAGGAAAAGAATATGACAGAGTATACACCTTTGAGGAACACCCGCTTTAACATACTTACCATTACTGATGAGACCTTCTGTTACTACTTTTTGGAACGATTTTATTTTCCATGTAACTTTGATAACAATTAAGAAGAGAGCCAGATATTCCTCTTTCCCAAAGTTTGAACTGTAGTCCTTGATGCCATACACTATCAAACGCATTGTTCATATACCTCCCCCCCCCAAAAAAAAAAAAAAAAAAAAAAAATGCCCTCCAACAGCAAACAAAAACAAAAAACAAAACAAACAGATCTAACTTCCTTTCTGTCGTCTAATGCTTGTCGAGTATCCTGGAATAAAATAGATTCTTGAAAGCTTAAATGTTATTTATTCGTAAGAAGTGAAAAATATACTTGAAAACACAATTCTCATAAACTTTACCAAGGCAACTCAGTAAGGAGATAGTTCTATAATTAGATACACAAGATTTATCTCCCTTATTATATACTGGAACACAGTGCCTTTATTTCCATACAGCTTGGAAATACGATTGGTTTGGTTTGGTTTTGTGGGGTTTAACGCAATATTTCAGAACATGATAGGCTATACATGGCGGCCAGTGTATCTGGTGCAGGAAGAACCCGGGAAGACCCCAGAAAGAACCACCGACCCACGGGTAGCTACTGGCAAGCTTTCTTTGTGAGATGAGTAGCTGATCTGTAAAGGCGAACGCCTTAGACCACTCGGCGACCAGGGGCCCTGGGAAATAAGAATATATAGGGAACTATATCAATTCTAGGCTCCTGTTTCATTTACTAGATGAACCTTATCATCAATGTTTTAATATGTGAAATTCCAAATGCTGTTACGTTGAAATTACTTATAGAAATCATAATCCCCTTGGCTATCGTTCCGTATTTTACTAACATAATTGTGCTGCTTAAAGTTTGTGAAGCTGATTTATAGAAACGCAGGGCAACAATAAATGGAAAATGCGCGTAGCACTTGTTTATATACGCATGTAGTATTTTAAATGAGTAAAATGAAACCTAACAATATTGATGAATTGGGACTAGTCCTAGCAAGTCCTTCAGTGATCTGGTCCAAGTCGAATGAAATAACAAAATGAATCATATTTCTGCAATGTTCAGGAACAAACATATTTTATTAAAATCACCTAATATAATAATACAATCACGTGCCTGATTATCATGCTCGGTACACAGAAGCTGAGGCTAAATTCCAGTCATCAATCATTGGATGGATATAGAAGGAACCAAGAAACAAATATTTTAAATCATTATTTTTTTTATCACGATCCAAATAACCTCCCAGTTTGGAATATACAGATCGGTTCTGAGAATAATTGGAATATGATTCTTGCTATAAATTACAACACTGACATCTTGTCGGTTTATATCAGCAAGTAATGGAGATTAAAAGTTAGATACATATATCGAGCGGTTCTGTAATATTTCAATGACCGTGATAATGTTAGACTTAAAAAGCGCTAATGCAATATGCTTTGTACATTTATATGGCACACTTTGAGAATCCAATCCTTAGCTGATGTGTGGTGAGCTGAGTTTGGCGCAACATCATGTGCTATAAGCAATCATAACAGTACATACGATTGATGAATTTAAAACTTTCCATTGTTGGTCAAGTGCAAGTTTTGAATTTTATATGGGATAACAGACAGTGACGATTTAAGAAATGAATAAGAAAATGCAAAATCCTAGCTCATCAGAATTTTACAAAGTGATAGGAAAAGCTACAGGCTGATATTTAAGCACGAGTTTCCACTTATGTTGAATAGATGTACAATAGTGGCATCACATTCTTACTCTGTATTCAGTTACGTTAATAAATTTTTCTTGTATCACGCAAATAAGTAGTAGAATTGGGTGTATAAAGGAACAACGGAGAGACATCCTGTGTATTCTTGGGATGCATATACATTGAGCTGTCTATGTTCAACAACCAATAGTCTTGAAATGTACACAGCTGTTGTCACAGCTTCTTTTACAGAGTGTACAGAGAGATAAATCAATCACATCATCTTGAACTGAGTCTAAAACAAACCAAAGACATGCCGAATATTGCTCATCGTTGCAAAACTGAATGACAAAATGAAAACGAAATGTACCAGAAATACAAAGTGACCACAAACTGGTAACATAAAGAAATCTCGGTACAAAAAGGAGTTGTTTTCATAAAGATAGACCCACCCACCCATATATATATATATATATATAAGTCGTAGTAACTGTGTCAAAGTGAGAAGAATAAAAAAGGGTGGGGGATGGAGGATATATATTGATGGACTAAAGAAGAAAAAGAAAAAGAAATTAATTGGGTAAGGAGGAGGGTGGAAGACAGACAGTAAGATAGAGGAGAATGATTCCTTAATGTCATGCAGTTGCTTTTGATACGGTACAGTGTCATTCAAATGGTCACAGCTCATGCACATATACAAATTAATACATCTTGATCTTGCAACTTTAAAACTATTTCAATAAAAAATAAATAAGTAAATATAATAATAAAGGTACACAAAACGAGCACTTCATGGACATTGCCGTTATATATTGACATAACCTACTCTAATTATAATAACATATGTCTTCGATTGAAGAAAAAAGCAATTACAAAATATGCATGGTTAAATAGGGATATAAGACCAATCAATGTCTTATTATCTTGAGTATTACAAATCCCAAATAGTTATATACTGAAGAGGAAGAAGAAGAGGAAAATGAAGAGAAAGAGGAATAAAAAAAGAAGAAATGAAAAAGAGAAGGAAATGTGACGAGAGAGAGAGAGAGAGAGAGAGAGAGAGAGAGAGAGAGAGAGAGAGAGAGAGAGAGAGAGAGAGACACACACAGAAGGATGATCCTTACATTAATATGGCTGTTATACAAATATGGAAATACCTATTCAAATTATAACAGCATTTGAGTATCAGTATGTATACTGTACTAAGACAGAGTTCAGCATCACTTTTATGCGCACATGTACCAAAAATAGACAAAAATGATTCGACCTGTTTGGCTTCTCTGCACATAAATGCCCGAGTAAAGCAGACAATGTATAAATGATGAAGGGGGGGGGGGGGGGGAAGGGAAGCATTACATGTATGGATCAAACAAGTACATGTTAATCCCCAATGACTCAATCCACTTCATAAAATATGTTTTGGATTTGATCAATAAATGTTGAACAAAATATTGATTGCACAGTTTTCATTATACATGTTAATAATAGTTTGATAATTGCAAAATGTATCAATTAATTGCATAGGAGAATTGATCGAACTGATGGTTAAAGGAAGAAAATACCGAATTAATTGTATCAGAGATTTAATTAAAATGATGGTTAAAGGAAGAAAATACCGAAATAATTGTATCAGAGATTTAATTAAAATGATGGTAAAAAAAATAAAAATCTGGAATATAGGATACGTAGCTGTATTGTGTTAAAATGAGAATGTAAAATCAGTATTAGATTGAATTTTTCTTTCATAATTGAAGTAAAATAGTATTTCAATTGCAAAATTTTCGAATTATTGTAAGCATGGAATAAACTACTCGCTTAAGTTAAGAAGAACATTAGGAGAGAGAGAGAGAGAGAGAGAGAGAGAGAGAGAGAGAGAGAGAGAGAGAGAGAGAGAGAGAGATGATTTTCATGATTCTCGTAGTACATAGTACAATATGATGTTAAAGATAATTTGAGTTTTTTGTTTTACTCATCTTTTTCACTTTCAAGGTATTCTATTGTTTCAATCATTCAGGTCATATGATTCAAAGAGAGCGTGTGTTATTGTGATCAGTTTAAGTGAGAATTTACCTTCAAGAACATCAAGCTTTGTCTTGGTTTTCATTTTCTTAATTTCACCAGACTTTTATTTGACATGTACTAGACCATCGTAAGTCATTAACTGTCTTGCCCGTTGGGCCCAGACCGCCCTGATCTTCATTCATGAAGATCTGAGTTCTTATCCCACCCTACTCCATCACTTAGGTCAGCCACCAACCTATCTTCTCTAGGCTCCTGATTATCAGAAGGACTACCAGGAGGTCTTAAAATTAAACTTTACGATGATCGGGTGGCGCTGTGGTGTCTAGGTTTTTTTCTTCTTCTTTTTTTGATTGCTTGATTGAATATAAACTCGATGACTGTGACATAAGGCAACAGGAGGCATATTTGCACCTGATTTCCTGGCCAATTCAAAAACTATTTCATCGGTGTTTCCTCCTTCCTTTTCACTGATGCCATGAATCCGTACACCATTTGTCCGCTCATACATTTCCAAGTCATCTAACTTAGCTGAAAACTTCTCAGTTTCCTCATCTTTCTCTTTGATAGCGTTGTGTTGGATAATTCCTCTAATTTCCTTTCCAAACTCTCTGTGATAACGTCCCCGACGGTAGTTGCTATTTTGCCTATAACTTCAGGGTTCTGGTTAGTATCAACTAGACTTGTAACTATCTCACTTTTACTCTTTACTGCTGTTATTAGATTCACCGAACTTGGATCTCCTACGCTTACTGCCATGGTCTCAGTGATTGAAGGATCTATAACGTCAAAGTATTCACCTTCACTGTCACTTGCTGTCATGGTCTCAGTGATTGAAGGGTCTATAACAGGCATGTACAACTTACCCTAGGGCGCGGGCAGGATAGCGAGTTTTAAAACCACACCGTATGATGTAAATTAGCTGGATAAAACCAAGTCGCGGGCAGGATGCGGCCCGCGGGCCGTACGTTGCACATGCCTGGTCTATAATGTTGAAGTATTCACCTTCACTATCACTTGCTGTCATGGTCTCAGTGATTGAAGGGTCTATAACAGGCATCTACATCTTACCCTAGGGCGCGGGCAGGATAGCGAGTTTTAAAACCACACCGTATGATGTAAATTAGCTGGATAAAACCAAGTCGCGGGCCGTACGTTGCACATGCCTGGTCTATAATGTTGAAGTATTCACCTTCACTATCACTTGCTGCCATGGTCTCAGTGATTGAAGGGTCTATGACGTCGAAGTATTCACCTTCACTGTCACTTGCAGTATATATATTTGCAATATAAGGTTTTAGTTCTTTGGCTTTTTAACTATGGGTTAGAGAATTTTCAGTATCAACTGTACTGTTATGCCTATTTCACCTTTCTCCCATATCAAGAAATGCAGTCAAACACGTACACGCGCCATGCATGAATCAGGACTCACTTTAATTGCCCAAAAATCCACAAAAATCTACAACATCCTTTTTTTGGGAAACGCTTGAGTATTTCATGAAAGCTTAATTAGACATATCACTCTAGTTTTGCATGGTATTAGTGTTTTCTACTGATACGGTGATTACTAATTTGGACACAGCTTTATCCTAAAATGTAGCTAGCATTAGAAGATAATGACTACAGATAAGGAAGCACACAGAAGTTGATTGGCAATAAATAGACAAGTCTTTATCTTTATTGCGATGGTATAATAAACAGATGTTCAAATTTTCACCCACGCAAAGTATTGTTTTAAAAATTCAGATAATTATGTTGAGTCTAGAACGCTACGTGTCCAAAAAGATGTTAAATTCTTATTTCATGTGTGATGTGTGTATATTTAGATATTAAGCCATGTTACTAAATACGGATTTCGCAGTTAATATTTTTAATTAGTAGGGTTTAGCCCTACTTTAAATTATTGTATAATACAGGAACATTTATGTCCTAACTTAGAATTGTATTTTTGAGAACAATTCTATTTATCACCTAGCTTTAAAAGTCTGGTATTCTAAGGTCAGGACTCAGAAGTGTGTCATTTGCCGGAATTTTCATGAGAAAAAGAACCTAGTGTACATTTCTTTAGGTTTAATATAGAAAACTGCTAAATTTACAAAGTGAGAAAACAAAAACTGGAAGATACTGAGCTCACCTGTAAACTCGGAAAAAGTATCAAACATTTGATGCTTCTTTAGATTGCCCGCTGCATACAATAACGAATCTCTGTTGTTGTTGGTTCTGTTTAAACTAAATTTAATAACTCAGCGGACTGCTCTATAAAACTGGATTTTTCTGAGACCAGAACAGATCAGAACATAACTTTATTTCCAACTCAGGTCAAACAATAGACATATGAGATTAAGTACAAATACAAATTATTTCTGGTGTTGATATAGCAGATAGAGAACATCCGAAAAGATAAGGGTAGAAAGAATTTTATGTGATCAATATTTTGAATATACGTGAGAAAAAAAAAATGGGAAGAAAACATTTATAATAGACATAACTGTTTTGAGTATAAATGAGAACAGAATGATTTAAGTATTAGTTCTTTACATTTTCATAGTCTAAATAGTACGTTAACATTTGCGTTATTTCGCATAGTCATATAGTCCTAAATATCTACAGCGTTATCAAGGATTTCAAGATACGGCGAGATTCGTTAAATGTCGAGGTTAGAGACCTGTCGGTTGCAAGTAAAACAAAGGCTGCATAAGTTACAAATGATTATGATTGGTCCAGTAGGTGGAACGTAGTTACCTAACCGTTTAAAGCAAGGTGTTCAGAAGAAAACACCTTTTTGTCAATGTCGTGGTGTACAGAATTGTAGGCTAATTAGTCCACTTCTACAGATAATACACATTTCTAAGTGGTCAGCTGGGTTTCAAGCTTCACCCGTCAATCACTGTTTTAGGTAGTTTCCAATGTATAACAGCCAATCAGATTACAATGAAAAGCAAGTTTTTTCGATGACAGCCAAATTCAGACTGAAAGAAAGAGGCAGAGTATTCCCTTTCAGTATGGAACCTCAGCCTTTAAGATGAAAGTGAAAGCGTTGGGAGTGGATTTTTATTTTTATTGTGTTTTGTCATGGAAGTGAAAGCGTTGGGAGTGGATTTTTATTTTTATTGTGTTTTGTCATGGAAGTGAAAGCGTTGGGAGTGGATTTTTATTTTTATTGTGTTTTGTCATGGAAGTGAAAGCGTTGGGAGTGGATTTTTATTTTTATTGTGTTTTGTCATGGAAGTGAAAGCGTTGGGAGTGGATTTTTATTTTTATTGTGTTTTGTCATGGAAGTGAAAGCGTTGGTAGTGAATTTTTTATTTTTATTGTGTTTTGTCATGGAAGTGAAAGCGTTGGTAGTGAATTTTTATTTTTATTGTGTTTTGTCACGAAGGTAAAAGCGTTGGTAGTGAATTTTTTATTTTTATTGTGTTTTGTCATGGAAGTGAAAGCGTTGGTAGTGAATTTTTATTTTTATTGTGTTTTGTCACGAAGGTAAAAGCGTTGGTAGTGAATGTTTTATTTTATTGTGTTTTGTCACGAAGGTAAAAGCGTTGGTAGTGAATTTTTATTTTTATTGTGTTTTGTCACGAAGGTAAAAGCGTTGGTAGTGATTTTTTTATTTTATTGTGTTTTGTCATGAAAGTGAAAGTGTTGGTAGTGGAATTTTAATTGTATTGTGTTTTGTCATGAAAGTGAAAGAGTTGCTAGTGAATTTTTTATTTTATTGTGTTTTGTCATGAAAGTGAAAGTGTTGGTAGTGGATTTTTTAAATTTTATTGTGTTTTGTCTTGAAAGTGAAAGTGTTGGTAGTGGAATTTTAATTGTATTGTGTTTTGTCATGAAAGTGAAAGCGTTAGTAGTAAAGTTTTAATTGTATTGTGTTTTGTCATGAAAGTGAAAGCGTTGGTAACTGATTTTTAATTTTATTGTATTTTGTCATGACCACGCGTGTTCTTTGAGTGTGTTAATGACTGTCTGTGCTAAACAATATTACATTGAGAAGCTCTACATTATTTTTGTTTTTACTGGGCTGCATCCGTTTTCTTTTTTCATCCTATTAAAAGGTTGATGCAACTTTAGTTGCAATATAGTAGCCATTGAAAACTAAAAGCGCCATAACGAATTAAGATGTCATCTCGGCTTTAACTCTGTGCTTGTCCTGAGCTAGCTTTTCTCCTGACATTTTATCAAAGAGTTCTTTCAATTGTTTTTATTTTACATTCCAATCACGGTCAATTTATTATAAAGCCTCTTTTGAACCAAGTATGAATTACAACATGCGTTCGTGCTCTTTACATCTCACGATCCATATTAGGAAATTAAACAAGGAATCTTGCTTCTACGACAAAAAATTATTGCATATTGGTTCGCTAGATGTGTCCCGGTTTCAAGAGTGAGTAAAGTATAACATGATCAACGAATCTTTGCGCTGGGTTTGATTTGTTAGTCTTTATGCTTTCTGAGGCTGTCAAAGTCATTCATCTAGGGTTCTTACATTTTCCTAATTAAATCTTTCGGGGTTTCGTTTTCCAGTAGTTTTAGTTATTCATTTGGTAGAGAACATCAAAAGGCATATCTCTAAGTTTCATTCATATTGAAATCTCTTTGGCTCACACTAATTTTTGTCATCTTTCAAACTTCCATCACAGGTGACAAATAAAAAACTAAATTACATCCATCCATCCATCCATCCATCCATCCATACATACACACATACATACATGCATACGTACGTTCGTACGTACATACATACATGCATGCATACATACATACATACATACATACATACATACATACATACATACATACATACATACATACATACATACATACATACATACATACATACATGCATTCACGCAGATACATTCATACATACATACATACATACATACATACATACATACATACATACATACATACATACATACATACATACATACATACATACATACATACATACATACATACATACATACATACATACATACATACATACATACATACATACATACATACATACCGGTTATCAAAAGACATAACTCTTTGGAAATCCTCAGTTATATATTACAAATCCAAGGAAAATAATGAGAGCACAATGTGTTTTCACATTGTTTCATTAAGCATGGCTTGTGCTATTGCATGTCAAAAAAATCATACAAGTGCAGATATGCTGGCATCATTTTGTTCATTCCAAATCAGTTTATAGTAATGGGTGGCACGAACTTTACAAGAGCACAAAGAGTGTTGTCTCGGCTGGCTAAAGTGCATATAAGACTTTCATTTGAACAGTACAATTGCAATTGCGGATCCAATCGCTTGCAATCTTTGCATTTCTATCAGTAAAACGGTACTTAATGTGAGAATGTAATATTCATCTTATTTCACACAATTTATTTTTCCTCTAAGTGATTTGGAAATGAAATGGCAATTGTATGTATGCATGGTTGTATATATGTATGTATGTATGTATGTATGTATGTATGTATGTATGTATGTATGTATGTATGTATGTATGTATGTATGTATGTATGTATGTATGTATGTATGTATGTATGTATGTTTGCATGTACATATTGCACATATTCAGTATGAAGCATTTTTACAGGTTTTGATAGATGGATCGATGAATGGATGGTGGGCCTTAGTGCGAGTTATGCAAACATTATTAAACCTCACGGCCAGAGTAGGCTTCTTAATACATTTTATTTTATCATCCTTTCAAGGCTATCCATTTATAGAGATAAGCAAAGAATTCCTGTCTTATTTTCAGCTGCTCTGCAAATAATATTATTGGGAAAATCACAGAGAGGAATAGGTCCTAACATAATCAATTTAAATTGTGCCTTTCTCGTTAGCCAGCGGTAAACCAATCTATTTATCCATCTATTGATCTATCCACTGATCCATCAATTGATCGATAAGCAAATTGACAGAGGAACGCGACTGTTAAGTAATTACAATATTTTCTTCACAAGTAGAATTTATTGAGCATACATTTGTGTCAGAATTACTGAGAAAGCGAAATCAATGCACATTTGTTTGCTTCTATAAGGGTTAATATCCACTGCAGCTTTGTCCATTACAATCTGTTTTATGACTGAAATTAAACCATAACGGTCTTATTATTTCCCTCCTCTGTGCCTCTTGAATTTAAATAAATATCGCCCAGCTTCTTTAAGCAAATTTTTGTGTCGACAAAGTAAACGAGCCCTCGGAAAGTTTATTAAACATTTTTATTCGTGTTCTTGCTTTTTCATGTGTTAGAGATGACTGTAGTTACAATATGTTTTCGAAATAACCAATCCTTTGGTTAAAAACATTAGCTACCGTATGTACTCGCGTATAAGCATAATGCGCCAGCAGATCAGGGTCTATGTTGTTTGTTCTACTGATTAGTGCTTACAAACTGCATAGACCCAGATCTGCCGGCGCAATATGCGCCGGCAGATCTGGGTCTATGCAGTTTGCAGCTTTTATCGGTTTATACGCGAGTATATTCGGTAATACTATTCATGTGGCACCTGTTATATTTCCTGACTTCATATTTTAAATGATTTTTACATCAGTAACTGATTTTTGCCCTGGCTTCATTGTCACTGACAATATAATCCATTAAAAATAGTATTTGGTTGCTCCTAACGTGAAATCCCCCTCCCCCTAAAAAAAAAATGTTTGATGTTAAAAACATGATTGGTTATCATCATTTTGAAAATTGTGAATAAAACAATTTATCGTAACTTCAGATCCAGACAACTATAAAAAAAATTGAAATCAGATACATTTTAACAAGCGAGAGCATACATACAACTTAATATCGCATAGGTCAAAACTTGTAATTGAATGATTAATGGTTAATGGTTACAAATAATTTTTAAAAAAACAAACGGGTCCGTTCTTTTAATTCACCCCCCCCCCCCCCTCCCCGGCGAAAAAACAAAAAAATCACAGATAAGTAGTTCTCTAAAGTGGGGAACTCGGAAATAATAGACTACTTATATAAATGTTAATTTTCAAAAAAATTCAAATTTCCCGGATACTAGACACAACCATCAGGAATTTGGTTAAAAAAAGTCGAATAGAACAGATTCAAGTTGAATTTCAAGTATCAGTGTGTACAGGCAGAAAATTATATTTCAGTCCTTTGGCGTTTTACAGACATTTGTACGTTGTAGTGAAAGTAAAATAAAATCTATCGCAGCTAGTTGTCTTACGAAGATTAGGCAAGAATATTCTTGAACAATTTGACCTATTTGAAAGGAGGTGGCTAGAGGTACAGTATCGTTACCTCTGTTATTAGTACTGCAATGTACCTGCATTCAAAGTTACAGCAGTTCTAAACCATGTGGGTGGGTGGGGTCAATAAGTAAAAACTTACAATGCTGATCTGAATCTGTATATTGTCCAGCAGGATTAGCAACTATAATGTTTAATATATTTTCACTGCATGTGGTTGTAGCTTCAATTTCTTAAAAAGAAAGATTCAACCACAATTTGAATGCCTGCTTCGTTTCTGTTGACCAGATAGTCATGTAGTCACTGCGCTTGAAGCAATTACGTTGTGCTGACACTGGGCACAAGTATAGTCACTTTTCATTTCCATTATGCGTATAGCATGTATTCTTTTTAATTGCAACAGCAATGTTATCATTGAATGAGGTCAATATCATCATTCAGTGAGGTCAGTATTATCATTCAATGAGGTCAATACTATCATTCAATGAGATCAATATTATCATTCAGTGAGGTCAGTATTATCATTCAATGAGATCAATATTATCATTCAATGAGATCAATATCATCATTCAGTGAGGTCAGTATTATCATTCAATGAGATCAATATCATCATTCAGTGAGGTCAGTATTATCATTAAATGAGATCACTGTTTCCAGCTTTGTTTAATGCATATTTGAGCTGACTTATCCAGCTTATGTTCTTCTCATGACAAAGTTATCAGGAAACACACCTTTTTTTTTTTTTAAAAAAAAGAATATTATGTCAGAACTTTTGTTACGTTACATCTTAATGATAAAATATAAATATAAATACATATATACATGGCCGGCGCAAGAGTATTTGGCGCCTCAGGCAAACCTTCAGCCTTGCCTCCCCCACAATTAACTTTCGAAATAGAATATTGCACATTTATTCTATCTTTTTTTTCTTCTATTTTTAGACGCTTATTATCTTCTATTTTACGTCATTTCTCTTTCTTTTTTTGTTCATTCAGTTGTTTGCCGCCCCCAAAATTTTGCCGCCCTAGACGACCGCCTAGTTTGCCTATCGGTTAAACCGGCCCTGTTTAACAACAAGGCAATTGCTTTTTCATGATTCTATGCAGATACATTATAATGATAAATACTTACACTATGCTAATTTTATGAATGTCTTTTCTTTTTTCTTTTTCTTTTAAGTATGACAGATATATAATTTAAAATATAAAAAATGTCCGAAAACTTGCGTGATACATTTAATATGCAGTTAAAGAGGGAGAAAAAAATCAAGAGGATGAAATGAAATCAAATAATGCATAAAAGAAAACAGAAAATTTTTGTAAATGAAAAAATACAACTTTTTATTGTGAAGACTGCTTTATACGCTTGACATTTATTTGGCATAAGCTTAATGTTCATATCAGGAAGAAAGTTTGTAAACATTTGAAACTAATAGTAATTCTGAAGTTATAAATAATACTGACTCTATGCACAATAAAGAGAAATATTTGACAATAATACTTGCAAAATGTTACATATACAGGACAAACTATAACTTATGATGTTTATAGACAGGTAGAAATATATCTATTTTAGCTCTTTGAAACTGGTACTTTTAGATCGATGATATAATTCTTTTATGCTCCAATAGCATATAGCAGGTATGTGCAACCTGCTTTTTATATGTTTATTTACATCATTGGGCGTGGGTTTAAAAATTGCTTATCCGCCCCGCGCCCTGGAGGAAGTTGCACATGCCTGACATATAGGGAAACTGATGAGTCATAAATATTAAAATTCGGATGTTAATTAAATCATACGTTTTTGGTGTCATTTATTCAGAAATGAAGATAATAATATGAGTATAGACATTTGCAGCAAAATTTTATATACTGTTGATTATATATTTTCGATGGAACTGCGTTAGGGAATTTGTAATGTGGACAACCACATGATTTTACTGGCAACCAGATTTGTTGTAGTCTAGTTGTCCGCTGGGCAAGCATGCTTTTTGAAAAATGTCTAGCCCTGTGTGTATATATATGTTATATAAGTTGTTGAATACTATTGATTACTGCAATTTTAAGGGCAACCGCTTAATGGACAACCAGAAAAATCTTCTGGCAACCAGTTTTCCAAAGCTGGCTGCGCAGGGACAACCATGGATTTTCAAAATTGTTCTTCCTCTGATATAATACGCTCTTCAACAGCGTAGACCCACATCTTCCGTCACATTATGCGCCGGCAGATCAGGATCCATGTCGAAGGCTAGAGATTACATATGAAGAAAAGGCATAGACCCAGAACTGTCGATGCATTATGCCATGGAGGTATTGTTCTATGATAGTTGGTCATTATTCATTCTAGAGAAAATATGGTAGAACTTTCCTTGAACGGAAGACGTACATCTCTCGGTTTCGATGTCAGGGCTAGACTCAGTCGGAGCGACCTCGGCCTTTTCTGTCGCATGCTTGAAAAAGACCTCGGATGTCAAGAGTGGCCATTTTAAAATGCCCACAAGCCCATGGCTGTTAGTCGATGAGGTGTTATCACTAATTGTGACGTATACAATAGTTTGAGGCTATTGAAACCGAATAATTTGGTTCTCAATTTTTAAAATAAACAGTTACAGGAAAAATATTACAAATTATAGTGCAGATATGTCACTGATAGTGAAAACGTCGCCTATAGTTCGTTCCGCACAGCATCGCGAATGATATGCGCGTCTGTAGCACAGTTACTTTTCGGCTCAGCGTCTTTAAATGTAGCTAAAAGTACCTAACTCGTTTCGCGCACGAACTATTCAACACCATTCGAATCGACATAAAGCGTAACACATCTCATTCAATACACTCTGAAACAGGTTGGTCTGTTGACATCAAATTCTTCGACGCTGCCATGACCTGTTGAAGAGTCGATTACTTATTAAGGAGTGATAACTTTCCTATTCGGCTATCTTCAATCTTAATGTAGTTGCCTCCCTTGTAATTTATTAGCAGTTGCATCGCTACACCTATTCATGTACTTATATTATGTCAGAGGTTATGCTTCTCGCAGAAAGTCTTTTCTATATATTGAAACATATATTTTATTGCTCATCAGACATATCATAGCATAAATAGACATTAAGAAGAAGTTTAAAATAGTTTATCATTTGTTGTTTTTTTTTGTTCGTTTTTTTAAAGGACATATTTCATTTCAAATCAAGCAGTTACCTATTTACGAGGTCATACATTTCCACGACATCCGTTATATAAGTATTTAGATAGTATTATAATTTAGCATTAAGACAATTTATTACAGAATTTATGCTGATTGGTAGAATGATAATGAAAAATATGCTTTGACACAAATCAGTATAACCTTTGATCTGTAATATACTTCGCCCGCATGCCATCAGCTTTAATGTTTAATATTTGCCTTCTGAAGTTATTTTTGCAGAGACTATAAAGTAAACGAATTCAAGTTAAACATAAATCAGCACTTGGATAGTGACCTTGTATATTCGTGATAGAGACACCTAAACTTAAAATTATGATCACTATGAAACTGCCGAAACAATTTAAACAGTCTCCAGAATATGTTTCAGCTCATACAACTGTTATGGCTAGATATGGATTTCTTCAATGGATACAAAACGAAGGTTCCATTGACCCTAATATTGTACAGTTTTCCCTGACTGGTTAATTTGTATAGTACTAATTACTTGCCATATGCTTTTTGATAACATGTGGCTATGAATGTGGAAGTTTTGTTATTTGGTAATACTAGTGCATGCATTCCAAAGAAGGCCTGCAGTAAGGAGGGTATAAAAAAAAGCAACTCCATTCTTCAGAACCTGAAGGTCATCATGTTGGTATTTAAACTCTCAAACCTTACTTGATAACATGTTGGATCCAAGGTCATCTATTGTTTATGAACTTTTCATGACCCTTTTTCATATTTTTATCTAAACGTATAGGAATGTTAGGATATGTATGCATTGGTAACAGTCTTGAGAGAATTCAAAGGACAAATCATTCCAGTGTGGTTTAACATCACTGCATTTAAAACCTGTTTTAGGTCAGTTATTCCAAGAAGCAATGATTCTTAAAGAAAATGTTATCCTAATGTAAGATTATGTCGTCGTTTGTAAAGACTAATTGGATTTTCTCAAGTTCTTGTGATGATTTAAATTCCTCATTTTGATATTAAATCAATCTTGAGTCACAACCTTAACCACTCAGCCACTGTGTATCCTCCTAAGTTTAATACACTGTAACTATATGACATGTTTCTTACAGTAGGGATGGTGAAATACCTTACAAGCAAATTGTGTTTTGGCATAGTTGCACAGACTTTGTTAGAAACTATTTATCAATGATTATTTAAAAGTTGCTGAAATATGAAACTGAATTAAATTGAGGCATATCACATTATGATAATAATGTGGCAAAGGAGGTGATACCACATTGAAAACATGTAATTGTGATGAGCAATTGAAAAGTGGAGGCTATGTTTTAGTGCTAGCTTCCATGTTTATGTTCAGATTTAAAATTAAAATCCAGTTAGTTGTTATTCATTTATTGTCCACGATAAAGGTTATGACATACTCGTAATATAAATACTATCTGTCAATGTTAATCATAACAGAGTTGTAATTGTAATAAGTAGCAAGAAATCTTGACCGTGTTGTTGCATAATTATTGAAAATATTATGAAACCTTTGTGAGTATAGCATTGTCATTGATTGAGCAGGTGCTCATAATTACCTATCCTAACTTGCTCGAGATAGAAAAAAAATTGTTAATCTAATTAAATTTCTCTAATATAATTCTTTTTACTTTTGTATACCAGATGAAAAAGTGTAACGTCCATTTTCACTGCATTGTGCTTACTAGGTTAGTAAAAAATGAAACTGGTCACCTCTTCACAGAGTTAATGGTCCTGACATTTATACTACATAGTGCATAATGCAAAATAATAAGGCTTTACTTCTAATTAGGTCACTCTGACTAGAATTTTGTTTCTCTAGTGAAAAGAACGAGACGGAACTCTCCAACTCATATTAACTCATATATGTTGGTACATACGAGTAGTTTGTATGAAAACATCATATTTTTATCTCAGTCCATAGTACAGTCAGCATATTTAAAGTCTTGAAATAACCGTTAAAAGTGTGGTAATCAATGTTGTTTAAGGCTGTATATGGATACACCCGAATCATTATTTATTGTTTTATAAATCAGTCTAGATGTGGTGTAGTATTGAAGGTTACATTTAAAACTTGGCATGAGTGCCGTAGGTGAATACTCGGATGCAGGGTACAGTAGGTTACATTTCTTATTGATACAATTAGAAGGAGTCTAAATGAAGAGTATGAAGTTAAATGTTTAATTACGTTAATTTTTATTACTTTTAATTAAAATGTATGCATCCCATATGACATGTGAAAATGGGGAATTACCTTTCTGCAGACTAATGGTGTGACAGTACACCGCAGTTTATTTTTTTTTAAAAAATATTTATTGCTGATGGCTTAAAAGGGTGCGTCAAGGCTTGTTGTATCAAAGTTTATATACAATATATGTCAGATTTACCAGGATAACATATTCATTTTCAGAAACATTTAGATATTAGTATATGGCCAAATAATAGTGTGGTCCATGGGAAAGGATTTACTCACCTGTGACCATATGAGCGAAATATAAGGGTGCAGAATAATCAAAGTACAAATATTCATATAAAATATTTATTTTGTTCTTCTTTTGAAGTTTGAACTTTTGGTCAGGAAATCAACTAAGTTTGATTTTAAAATATGATAAATGCGTTCTCTACTTAAACAGATGAGACAAAAATGAATTATCTGAGCATTGCAAAATAAACAGTGTACTCCCTTCACAAATTTCAATATTAAATGGAGCACATACTGATAGAGTTGGCTTTTGACTGAGGTGCATTCTATATTTAATATAGTAATTTTTACACATGTACACATATATATGCAGGTTACATGTTTAAAAACAATATTGTACATTCATAAATCTACCATAAATCAAGCATATCAAACAGTTATAGTTGAGTGCAAACTGTTGCTGTTCCTTTTAGCATTATATGAATTCAAAGATAGTGGCATTC
The DNA here is from genome assembly GCA_029931535.1 of Margaritifera margaritifera. Classification (NCBI taxonomy): domain Eukaryota; kingdom Metazoa; phylum Mollusca; class Bivalvia; order Unionida; family Margaritiferidae; genus Margaritifera; species Margaritifera margaritifera. Next base: position 2,884,439 of record JAQPZY010001485.1, on the reverse strand, counting down.
TACTAGCCAAGAATAGATGTTTGATAATAATGGAATGACCAAGTTGGATGTCCAGTGTGAACTCTGTTCTCATACAACCAACTATTCCTGGAGTAGCAATAGAACATTTTTATAATGGGTGGATGACAGACAATATTCCATTTAATAAGTGTTTTCCTGGTCCTTGACCAATAGAGCTAAAACGTTGGAAGAAATCTATTACTACCATCATTAAATTGGAAATTGTATTATTGTCATGTTAGAAAACGTGGCTTTTAGGCTGCATGTTAATTTGCTTTTGTTCTGACCCTCACCCTCCTATATATGTTTCAACTGAAAGTATTTTTTAGTTACATATTGTTAATCTAATTATGTTTAATTTTCACAAAATTATTCATGAACTATATATTACATATTTTTTTTTAAAAATAAATTATATTGTATGAAATATGATATAGTATGAATAAATTGTATTATATCTATATGTGTGTATATATATATATGTGTGTGTATATATATATATGTGTGTATATATATATATATGTGTGTGTGTGTATATATATATATATATATATATATATATATATATATATATATATATATATATATATATGTGTGTGTGCATATATATATATGTGTGTGTTTATATATATATATATATATATATATATATATATATATATATATAGTTGTTTTCTAAATTTAAATTATGCATAAAATATATAATAAGTTATATCTAATATCTAATCATTGCTTGGTAAGCCTGGGAGCATGCTATACTGAGCTATGATAAAAAAAAGCTGACGTGAAAATTAAATGACAAACAGACACGGATATCATTCGCGACACCGTTAGTGTTATTGTCGAGGATTATTCTTCGCACATCTTGCCGGATGTTCAACCACTCAAACTTACCAATTTGGGTAGAATTACTACAATTAACTCGGATTCTCCTTCAGCGAGTCGAATATATTCGGCTTGCTTTGAAAAGAGACGAGGATGTTCATTTGGTATAGGCTGTTAGCGTTGTCTAAGGTTAAGTTAGCGTTGTCTAAAGTTAATCAAATTAATAACAAACTAAACCAGTTCACACCTTTAAGGTAAACAAAAGTAAAACTTATATTACTTGGGGGAAAACTGTTGTAAGAACAATTTAGCTGTGTATTAGCCTGACGTCAGTTTTTACGTCATGCAGATTATGACGTCCTAATCTCAACGATATCACCACTTTTAAACGTGATGAGGTCAATATATATCCGCTTCATATAAATAATCCGCAAGGGGGCGCAACATTTGCTGTTTTTGTCTGCAGACAGATGACTGCACATTCGTTATGCAGATACGGTCTGGACAGGCCGAGACTAGATCAGGTAAAAATATCATATTACAATTTAGTACAAAAACATAAAATAAAAAACAATTAAAATATCATTAAAAATGCAATATAAACAATAAAAAATATTTAAAAAAAGAAAACTGGTACTGATAAAAAAATAAATAAATAAAAAAATAAAAAATAAAAGAACCCCTAATGGATGTGTAATAACTGAGTGTCTGATTGTAGAAACATATCATCGCTGGCATGCCATCGAGTCCTTAGATTTACAATAGAAGTGCATTTATCTTCAATCTTATGCGGAAGGATGTAAACACATCAATGTTTTACCTTTTCGAAACTCGGTTCTGTATTGAAATTAAAAATGTCCTAGCACCATTTAAATTTATGCAAGCTTATGGAGCATACTCCATGGCCATCAGGAGAGAATATGTTATATCAGAAAGAGTGAAACATAAGGAAACACATTATATTGTTTGAAAATAACGTAGATTGCGCATGATGATTCTCTAAATGAATCGATAAGCATTTAAATACAGTTGAAAAAAAAATCAGGTTTCACATCAAAATATTGTTAAATTTTCATTAATAAGTTTATTTATTTAAGTTCAATTCTCTACACTTGTACGGTTGGGCTAAAACACTACTTAAACTGGTTATGATGAAATCCCCTAAATGCCCGTTCTAAAATGGTTGTGTAACAACTGACAGTTTGATTGTAGAAGCATATTACAGCTGGCAGGATATCAATTCAATAGATTACAACAGAAGTGCATTTATCCACAATCTTATGCGGAAGGAAGCAAACGCATCAATGTATGACCTTTGCGAAAATCGGTTCTGACTTAAAAATATCAATATATTCGCACCGTGGAAATTTATGCAAGTTTCTGGAGCACACTCCATGGCCTTCAAAGGCCCATTATTTTATGGGATCAGCACTTTCCAAAATATTAGAGAATCATGGGGAAACCTCAAATCGAAAGACCTCGTGGTTTTTCTACAAAATTCCATCTCAGAAAAGAATGGCAAGGAATGATACAACGTAAAAAGGGGGAACTCGGCGGAAAATGGCGGAGAACTCAGTCACACACCCAAGTACGTCAGGAATATAGAACCATGTCGAAAGCATAATTTATCTTTATGAAGTTATTTGCACAAGCTCACCAAAAGAGCATTCGCTTGGGAGTTAATGTTTGAAAATAGAAACTTGGGAATGTTTCGGCCATGAATAAGTCATCTCAATCGAGTTGGCTATAATGAATGCTACAATAGTATGGGACGTGCACATGGTGTCCTTTAGAAAACAAAGTATATGTATATGAACTGAGTCTACTGTAGTACTTCCGATGTATTTTTCTGATGGGGGAAATCTATCCCAGCCGATGTCCCGTATATGGCTTAGCATAAAGCGTTTTGGTGACACCGGACATCGTTGTGTGGTATTCTTTCATGTAGTCTCGTTCAACCATTCTTTCGCGTAACACATGATATCTTCGCTCTATGAGAATCTGGTAAATGAACTGAGTTTTTCTCGTAACTCCAGAACGTGGCTCTCCCAAAACTCGAAAAAGCGATTTCATTGGCTGGTGTGATATGGTGACAGCTTTTGTAATTGTGATGATAAGATGATGCCATACAAATAGCCATTTTTCATTGGCTGATTAAGACACACCTCCTGCGTCGGTTGTGGTGTTAAGGTATATCCTTTTAAGTTTTCAATATTGTTTTGGATTGAATGATTGCAGGAAATAGATACAGAAACAAATGAGATATGGAGAGATGTCTTTGTAGTCTTCATTCTGTAGTTTTACAGGAGCGCATTCTTTCGGTAACAGAAATCATTGAAACGTTTTACAAGGCCCTTATATGGTGAAGCTGTCACAGAGCCACGCGAGAGTCTGGTTGAACGAGATTAAATTTCACGTTGCCTGGATCACCCGGCCCTCCTCGGTTTTCATCGCTATGCAATAGTTCGGCATATCAGACTATATTCCACAACGATGTGGATTTGCTAATAAAAAGCGACCTGGAGAAAACCGTACGCTTTGATAACTGCATCACACTCAATTTAGACTGCATTTAATGCGATTTTTTCTCTACAATGACTTTAGTGCAGAATGAGAAGATTTTGCCCAATACGCAGGAGGAAAAAGTAAGGAATTCTTTTCTTGCAGTGATGGAGCACACGGCTAATGATATAAAAATGTTGCACGCTGCAAGCATCACAATAAACCGATGACGTCACAGTGAAGAGCCTCCGAGCCTCCAAACACAATCTGGTTCGTTTAGCTTTGTTTTTGTTTTGATTTCAAAGGGCGATAATAGGTTAAAAGCCAGGATCCAGTCAACATATGCTCGTGTATTAATGCCCAATGTCGATGTACTAATGTTTAGATAATCCTGGGGTCAAAACAGCCTTCTGGCAGCTATATATTCTGAAAAAGTATGAGCTGTGATGAGCGTGATATCAAGGTCTGGATGAAAAAAAGGAAGTGAAACGAAGACGAGGGGCCTCAAATGAGCTCCAGACGGCGATGTAAATGTTGATTAAGGTAAATTAAATTATTAAAGAAAACAGATCATGGCAATTCACACCTTAAAGGTAGTGAAAAGTAACGGTTATATTAGTCAGGAAGAATGTTGTAAGATCAATATATTTGTATACAAGTCTAGCGTCTTTTGATGCCATGTACATTATGACGTCATGATATCGATGATGTCAACGCTGTTTGCATTCTGAACATCTTCGTCTGTTTCCGATGCGAATCGAATAACTTCGACTCTCTGAAAGACACTCGATAGTAATCGTAGTGATACTTCCCAAATTGGTAAAGTTTTAGCGGACGAACATCCGGCTAGACGTGCGAAGAACAGCTTCTTATAAAAGGATAGGTGTTGGAAATAATTCTCGATGACGTTTCAACAATCAATGATATACCTACACTTTTAATTTGTAATGCAATTTATGCAACTTTGTAATGAACAAATTGTAGAAATCATCCGGTTTCAATAACTTGAAACTATTGCTGTTAGTGGTGATATGTCATCAAGTTAGTGTAACATTTTTAAGTTTTTATCACGTAATAGCAACAACGGTCTTAACGGCAGTTCAAAATGGCCATTATATCTGAGGTTTTTTCTTGTATGCGATGGAAAAGGCCGAAGTTGTTCTGATTGCACTTTTTTAAGGATGAACTCAAAACGTATCCGCAAATGGGCGCAGTTTTTGCAGTTTTTCCCCCACACCGATATCTGCAAATTCTCTTTGCTGAGACAGCATCGGCACGTCAAGACTAACGTTCATGTAGTTTCGGCCTGCCCAGGCTGTATCTGCGTGGAGAATTTGCAGATAGCGACGAAAGCAGAAGCGGGTCTGGTGATCCAGCTAACTTGAATGATTCATGATACTTGCATATTTGGCAAAGAGGGCATTAGATCTATGAATTCGCTTGTTATCCAATTCAATCCAAGTATGGGACATTCATACTAATGTTTTTGCAAAGCAAGAAGAATAAGAACCTTTCGATTAGTTACATTAAGTGGATCAAGTATTGAAGGTTCTTAGAGTCATTCGTCGTTTATTCAGATAAGAACGCACAGTAAACAATGAAAGTACCTACCTACCTACATCCCACTCACAAGGTCGCATGTTAGGCAAGTTACTAGTTACAAGAGGAGACGTGAAACTGCTCTAGCGGACAATCCCATGTAAAGCACACCTGTATATAAATGACAAAGCCAAGTGATCCCTTGATTGTTCTTTATCGGTAACCTTTACTGCAAAGTAAAATGCGTCAGAGTGTCATTTGAAGTGGCATTTGAAAGTTTGTGACGGCTCTGCAAGAATTACCGCAAAATTCAATCGGATCTTTACTTCAAAAGGTATTATCTGCGAAGTTTTCACATAAAGTAAATCAGAAATATTTGTGCGGACACAATTTCGTGGTTTTGGAGTCAAAACATGCCTTTTGGTGGATTATATTACGTGGGGTAACACTGTTCAGCTGAAAACCGAATTTATCTAAAATACTAGAATAATATTTTTTGTTGGGAATTTAATTATGTGGGCATTCATTATCCAGTTGTTGCGGTGGTGGGGGTGGGGGGATTAAATATCCCACGAATATACAGTACATAGTATTTGCTGCAAAAAGATGTTTCTCTCTGTGAGGGGGAGCAGCGGTAGCTCAGTTAGCAGAGTATTGGACTCGTACTCAAAGGGTAGCGGGTTCGATATACGCCCAGGCCAAGACTGGGTTGACTGCCTCGGTGTGTCTTTGGGAAAGGCACCTAGCTTCCATATCCTTGGCTAGATATAGCCAATAAAGTGCCCTTAAACCAACGAAAGCAAACAACACAAATGGGCTGTGAGTCGGGTTCGGGCTGTTCGCACTGGGATTAAAAATAAACTTTGCGTTGAATTATGTAAAGATATTGTATGACTGGATAAATAATTGTACTTTCTAATAAGTTAAATGAATGATAAAAGGTTCCTATAACTTAGAACCCAAATTACCAGATGGTCAATGCAACACAATTACTTAAAATTTGTATATTTTGTACTTGTACTTGCTTATAACAAATGATCTATCTTCTTGAAGATTTCAAGTAGATTAAGAAACGTGCTTTATTTTAACCAAAGTATCGGCTCAGAGTATATAAAGACCATTCTTATGGAATGTTTCATTAGATCTAGCATGACAGTATGTAGTGGATTAATATATTTATTTCTATCTACAATTCGTAAAATTGTTATCTAATTAATGCTTTGTGTCTGGCAAATCATTACATATATTCGAATCTTTTATATAAATAAAAATCCAATAACAGAGTTGAGAGCAATCAAAAAAAGAAATGGAGAACGTACAGTTTCCCACTAGCCTTTTCTTAGTACAGTGACCCACTAGCCTTTTCTTAGTACAGTGACCCACTAGCCTTTTTTAGTACAGTGACCAACTAGCCTTTTCTTAGTACAGTGACCCACTAGTCTTTTCTTAAGTTCAAGGTTTTTAACTGTCTTTACTAGTATCATAGTTTCCAGATTTGTTGTTTTTGTTCTTTGCTATATGCCTCTGTACGTGTGAAGTGTTTGAATCTAAGGTATAATTTTTATACTCTGGTATAAATGAGAGAGAGAGAACATATATTGTAAGAGGTTAGTGACAGTCATTTCGTGTTGGTTCCAAATCATTGTTCGAAAATAATGCAAGGGAAACTACTCCCATCGAATAACTATATATACATATTGGAATTTACGAGTTGCATCCCCAGCCTCTCTGAACTATGTAATTCTGTGTATTTTTTTTTTCTTTTTGTTTCTTTTCTTTTTTCTCTTCTTCTTTTAGTAATGTAAATCACACTGGTTATTAATCATATATATTACAAGAAAAATGCAGCACAGGTGCGTGATCAAGTTTGTATACTAGTTTTTTATATGCATATCAATAAAACGTAAGCTATATTTGTTATAGCAGTTTAAAATTAATGTTCTGTTTCGTTTAACAATTTTTCTTATGAAATTCCACACACGTTTGACTAAAATTTGCTTCATTAAATAGAGAGAAGACCAATAACAGAGACAAAGTTTAGAGGTCGCTGCTAACATACAATGTACCGACTGATAATGCGCGACCTCATGGGGATTTGTTACAATACAGCCAATGCCATAGCATTCCCAGCATTATTACGATTAAAAATTACTTTAAACAAGCTTGTGATAGCCATGCAAAGCATCCTTACAACTTGATAATGCATTCATACATTAAATGAAAGACAAGAGAGAGAACTTCCATTTTTGATAAACTATTATCCACCAGTTGCCTTGAAATCATAGTAGCAACTGAAAGAGTAATTGTCACCTTAAGGTGCTTTTATTTTAAGCTCTCATTTTTGGTTCCTGAAGTCCTGGGAATTTGCAGATTGATTCTATTTTTTACTTAGTTGGACACCGTGAAGTTCAGAAAGAAACCAGTAAATAATAAATAATGCGTCGAGTAGTAGGTACAATGAGAATATTAGCTCCTAGTGAAATTAAAATAGTAAATTTATACATAGAGAAATTTAGTGAAATTAAGATCACGATACTCGCATTTTGCATACTATTCTTGCATAGCGATATCCTACTAACATGCTGTGTTATATTGTATCAAAAAGTGCAGATGATAAAATAACGAGACCTGATGGTCAAAACCTTTACCACCCCTAGAAAGTTTTGTTTTAAATAACGATGATTTGAACGTTGATGAATGTACAAAGTACAACTAGAATAAGAACTGGGTTTTGTATGTTTCAAAAGAAGATTACTTAGGGTGGCAATTGAGTACAGTGTACAGAAATTAAAATTACAAACAAGAACTGAACATAGCCATTGCCTATGGAACATTCACAATGATAACCGGTTAAAATTTAATACAAGGGTTAGATAAAATGGACCAGAAACAAATTAACAAAACATGTGAAATCATTGTCAGTGCTGGAGCTACCAAAATTTCCAAATCACTGTTAGATGTTGTAACTTTACTGTGTCATCATTGATTAGCAAATTTATTCCAATCGACAAATTAGACAGTTGACAGAATGAACTAAAAATATGATTTCTTCCAGTGGAATAAGTTAATCCACAGCATTTTTTTCCATTTAAATTAGGCTTAGCTCTGTTTCTATTGAGCGCAAGTTTGATAATATTTGCATATATTAATTTAAAAAAGGCAACATCAAATATTAAATCTGAAAATGCGGAAAAAATGCTTAATAAATAAATGTGTACTGGTTGCTTTGTTGCTGATGCATTTGTACCTTCAGCTACAACATTTATTATAATAACTGCTATTACACGAGTCTGTTTATAATGCAGTAAATTCGATAATAAAAACAGAATAGACAATACTGTTCAAAATTTTTGTCTTGTACAAGCGTCTCTGAAAGGGTCTCACAGAGGCGTTGGTATCTCCAAATCAACTTATAAAATCCAACCTGTGTCACTAACATCAGGAATGTTTAACAAGTTTTTCTCTAACCATTTAATTTGTTCATCATTTCTCAATCTCAAACGTTTCACCTGCATGAATTGGCTCATTGCCCAATTCAGATTAGATTTATTGTTTCTATGAGCAGGACCTCTGTAATTTTATGTTAAGTTATCGTGGTCCTTATCTTTAAAATGTTTCTCTCACATATACTACATTTACTTGTAGAGTTAAAAAAATTTCTCATCTTCATCTTGAATACCACTGGTTTTGCATTTTTCAGTTCGTTGTTGACTAATTACGCTATCCTATTCATCCAGTTAAAAACAGCATGCATGCAATCAGTACCTTCATAAACTATTGCCCTGTAATTTGTTATGAGTTGACTTGATGTACATACAAAACCCAGATGAAATGTGATTTGATGTTTGGATTGTCTGGGATATAATGGTCTGATTTGTGTCATCATTGCAATTTATTTTCTGGCGAGTATCTGGCATACGACGAAGTATATCGTATGATGATACTTTCAAAATCGGAAAACACGACAAAAGGAACTTTCAACTGATGATGATAATTTCTACATTTGACAACCGATCCCTTTTCAGGCACAATATCCATCAAGTTTTCTACGCTGTTACACAAGTTGTTGTGATCTGATAACTTTTTGGCGTATTGAAAAAAATGTAAATTTACGCAGATACCAAGTTCCATTGTTTGATGGATTATAATAATGCTATATGGCGTCTGTCAAACCAATGACTGTATCTAACCAAACTGTATATTAATGGCCTGTGTGGACTTTGGTAGGGACTTTTTAGCGACGAAGTCGCGCTCAGCTCTGCTGCCAGCACATATCCATTGGCGTCAATGAAACGTCTATTAACTGTATTTTACTCGTTATACGAGCTTGTTATTTTTCACCCATTCATGTAAATCTATATATGTGCCTCCATTGATCGATTGAAAGTTGTCTACATGCAACGTCAAAAATCCAATCCAATCCTATGAGAGACCCACCTTGTACTTACGCTTATTTCCTGTGGTAATTTTGGATTCAAAATGCCAAGCAAACATTCAGTTAAGCATCCATTTCACCTCTGTTCATTATGTTCATATGTTTTCATCTGTGGTAAAATTCGATGTATTAAACTTTCACTCCATCCTGTCTTGGTCTCTTTATAAGTCTGATAGTTAAGTCACCTGAACATTTACGGAACCAAATTGATACATTTTACAAATTATGACTTTTCAGGTATGGTTTAGTGTCATTGAAAAATTCATCGAAATCCTGATTCTTTCCACCGTAAAATTGGTACTCGTTTTTATTTCTCTTTAAAGAATCTCTTAGCTCTTTAGTGATGATTTGTTTACATATTGCTTATTCATATATCTCAATTTCTTTCTTGTTGTTATACGTATTAAAGACTCCTTTAATAACTTTCTAACACGTTTCGGAATAGGTTGATCAGCTATGTAAATCTTTATCTCTGATTTATTTTCTTTGCAAATTCATATATATTTTACTACTACAAAATCTTTAAATGTGTGTGGGAAAAAAAGTTATACATGTTAGCAAAATGCCCACCTCCTTACATAAAGTCTCTGACCCTGTGGGTCACTGGCAAGAAACAATTTACCACCCACAGTGGAGGCCCAATTTAAATTTGCAGATCTTTTTCCAACATTTGCTATCGAAATTTGTGTTTCTTTTGTTGCATACTGAAGATTCAGTGTCATGTTTTATCATACACAAGCTGTATGATTATTTTATGGGCATTAGGGCTTTTCAATCGCAGAGATTGTTGTTCATCTGCTTTGTATGCGATTAGCTTTTGGGTACTAAGTTGAGCTCAATTATTCATGTAAAATATTTTGGAGGAAGTAAGACTCTATCTATCAATCAGTATTTGGCTCAGAAATCCAGCAGTCGTACCAAATGAGCTAATTCAGTTAGTTACTATTACTGAATTTCGAGTCAGTGTCCTATAAAATATGAAGTTTAATTCTTAAATCAACTCGTTAATTTCGTTCTGATATACCTGCTTGGCCAGAGGTAAAAACCGATTATATATTTATTATGCACCCATTTCAAAACTTCCTATTATGTAAATACATTGTATAAGGTGCTGTTGAACATACGCACGATCAAATAAGTTTGTTGCTGTCAACATGACGTCACAGCAGATCTGTCATAAATTAGCAGCGCGTAAAATCACGTCATTTAACTTCATGCATTTATGCACGATTCCGTCATAAAAATACTTAGAAAAAATTATCTTTCCAGCAATATTTGTATTAGTTCTAATTTTAGGACAATCAATTTAAATTAAATTCATCATTTAACAAAAAGATGTATATGAGAAATAAATGATAGTGTTTGTATTGTTGGACAGTGTGGTCTCGCTTGAACTACATGGGACTCGGAAGTTCGCCTCGTTGTACATCGGTTTCGCCCACAATGTCCAATAGTACAAAACACTAAACACCATAATTACATGGACAGGCCTTCCTTAAAGCAATGGCAATTACTGTGTGAGTCATATGAAGAAATATAGCATAATAGTATAAACATATTTGAATGTAGCCAAATGATAAAGAAAAAAGAATATATATATATATATATATATATATATATATATATATATATATATATATATATTCTTTCTCTTTGACCTCCTAAATGATATAAGTGTGCCATGAAGTGCTTTGCCATTGATCATTGCCACGTGAGTGCTAGAAAATAAGTATTTCTTGTTGTAGTGATTTTGACTAGAACAAGAAATATGAGAATTGAAACCCAGAAATATCTTGCGATTATATGAAAATAATTGTTCTTACCTTCTGAGCACTTCAAGTGGCTGTTTTATGGAGGAACGAAACATCATTTTGATCCCACCCCGCTGGTAGCGATATATTTAACTTTTTTTAAAGTAAATTTGGACTATTTTTTAAAATAATTAAGCCGAAAATATGTCATATTAAGCAAGAAAAAATATGCTTCTGGTATCTGGGGTCTATTTTATCGTGTTCATAATTATCTACAGCTTCACCATTAAACATGAAAGTGCACGGCGCTATAATCCTAGGAGCTATTTTATACCCAGGATGAAGACGAGGATGATGATAGCGACGACGACGGTGATGATAATTATAGTGATGCTCATGATGATTATTATCATTCTTATAAATTTTATTATTAATTGTATTATTATTATTATTATTATTATTATTATTATTGACTACTGATCGCCAGAAGGTAAGAACTATAAAGGGTTAAACTCTGTAAAAATCATTGAATATACTGAATTGAAAAAAAGCGTAATCAAATGATTAATTGAAAACTCGCAGTACAGTCGGATGAGGATAAGAAATAAAATTCTTAAAAATCAAGTCTGATGAGATTGATTTTTATTGCTGTTTTTTTTTTTTTCAGAAACCCATCTTGATAATTGAACTGTGAGGAGAATCTTTTCGTTCTTTTGACTAATACAGAAAGCTAGAGTCCAACATGGTTTCTACAGGCCAGACCAGAGGGGTAAGTGTTGTAAATACATATGTTATGTATATCTCATGCAGCCCTTTCATTGAAAGGATGGATGGACGAACGGATGAATATATATGAATATATGGATGGATTGATGAGTGAGTGGGTGGATATATATATATATATATATATATATATATATATATATATATATATATATATATATATATATATATATATATATAGTTATAGTTATAATTTTACAAAGCTGTAAAACCTATGCTGTCATAGCTTGCATTATCATTTAGAGATGCTGGTTTACGTATATCAGATATAATCAGGCTGATAGAGTGCACTGGCCCTATTGATATCCTTACCATTGTGATTGTTAAGAAATAATTATAGTAACTTGAATACTGACGCGCAGAACACTATCTGTTTATTCACACATTGATAAAATTAATCAAAATTTCCGTGATCATCTAGAATAATTTACACCTGACCGACGTTCTGAAAGGTAAGATTATCTTTGGTTATCCCGATGGCAATTTCCTCTTGTCTTTCGCTCCGCGCATGCTACTGACTTTAAAATGAGATTACCAAGTTATTAATTTATATGCCAGAACAACTCATATGAATATTATTTTCTGTATAATCAATTGTCGTGACATACAAAAGAAAGGTAAAGTTAAGAAAATGAATATACATAATATATGTAAATGCGATGTCAAAGGCAAGGGCAATTTGCCAATCAGTTGTCGATAAGTGTCAACTCCGATGGTAGCTAGGTCAAGAATAAACCATGTTTAAATATGATACCTATTATTTGAAAAAAAAATATATTCGACGCCTTTGATAACCGGAATATATTGTCAAACAAATACCGTTTATTTTATCCATAAGACGTTGCTTTTAAAATATGTGCACTATCTCGTCTTTAAATCTGTCGACATTTGTGTTCCCAAATTTAAGTGAGATGTTTAGAAAATATTTTTTCTCGTAAAATAAAACATTGTATCGGGGATGCAAGTTCTTTAGATGAAGATATCTTAAAGTGAACACCATCATCAAGTATTTACGTGAAACTTTGCGAGAGAACGCGACCAAATAGTCCTCTGGATGTTCAGTAGAATGCTTCCGTCGTCGTTCTCAGTAAAAATAACTGAACCATCACTATAGACAGTATCCAAAGTAAATTCCTGTCGCTGTTTCGAAGGCAGGGTAAATGCAACACGCAGAAGCCCAAGAGTGCAGTTGATTTTTCGGCTAAAAAACAATATTTGCTGAAGGTAGAAAGTAATACTGTTTGTCAACGCTAAGATAAAAAGAAAAAACACAAAACAAATCCCCACAGAGTATGTCTGTAATCTATGAAATATAACTTGCCAAAGTCTATATATCCCTATTTTGACAAAGTCGCTGCATTTTACTTCCGGGAAAAGACGTATGGCAAATTAGAAAACATACATCTTGTAACAACGAGTAATCTGTTACAAGTATCAAGCGGCCATTTTTTGGTTTGATCGTGAACACATGGGTACTGATCAGTCATCACGTAGGACATACGAGGAATATACTCTGTTTTAATATGCTTTAGAATCGTGCTTCAGGGATAAACTAGGTATTTGTCTTCGAGATCGTGCTTCAGGGATAAACTAGGTATTTGTCTTCAAAATCGTGCTTCAGGGATAAACTAGGTATTTGTCTTCAAAATCGTGCTTCAGGGATAAACTAGGTATTTGTCTTCAAAATATAATGTTTTTCTCAACGTTTGTTCCAAACGCTTGCAATCATTTTCTCGAAAGTGTACTAACTTTACGGAACGTGCAAGTAAATTAGTGCTATTCAACAAACGCTACCTAACTCAGCTCAGCTCCCCACCCACTCCCCTTTTAATTATTTTTAAATAAATATTTTAAATGAGACTTTTGCATTTTTCTGTCGCTGTACTAGTTCAAGGCAGGAAAAACATTAAATGGGGTGATATATACTTCAAGTGGTTGCAACAGGTTTAGTACAACTGAAACATTTTTAAGTTAACCTTGATTTTATAAATATTACTCACAATTGAAATACAAACCTTTATCTGATACATTTAATACCCACAAAGGTTATTGAATATCACATCCCAGGCTCTATTTTTTTCTTGGATTTTTCTTCTTTATTTGTCAGTCCTATTAATCTATGGCTAAGAACTTTCGTCTTCTTTCCATTTTCGAGCAAAGTCTTAAAATGCCTTGCACCATACAATCCTCTTTTAGGAAATATTTGATTAGTTGAGGCAACCATTTGGTGGAAGTAGGGAAGAAGTCTCCGATACATAATCTCAGATCACTTTCTTAATCACACTTATGAGGTCTTGTTGTCACGTGATATTGTAAATCTTTAATAATGTAAGTTCCCGTCTCAATCACATCTGTTCTCCCCGGTGTGCCTTGGAAATTACCGTATCTACCGATGCCAAGAAAATACTTGTGAAGGAGACGAAAGTGTTCTGTTGTATGCTCTTAGACTATAATGATCAATAGCAATAAAGACAGATAATAATATAAATGCGATGGATAAGCAATAAAAGAATAACTTTACTTCGATGACAGAGACATATATAAGGACAAAATGGTACAAGTCTTAAAATTGATCGCCGCTTAATTTTAAATTAGCATACAAACTATACTAATCATCTTAAGATCCATTCTGAGCTAGCACAACACAGCTCAAAAATGTATTTTGAGTCGTTCTCTTCAGCTTTATAATTATTTACATAACATTTACTGACATATTTACATAAATATCTTGTACATAACATCGAGACAACTCTGAGCTCCTGGTCTGGTAGCAAACTCCAGTCCTATTAGGAATAGTTAAATGTAACTGTCAATATGATCAGTTTCTGCGAGGATTGAAGTACATTAGGGAGGTATTATAGTGGATATTCTAGTTCATTGATTTGTGTTATATTTCCTTTTTGTTCCAAGAATGGTAAGTCTTCTTTAAGGATAATCCCTAAAACATGGGTATTAGCGTTAATTCTTTGGATTCATCTTACATTTTACCGAACACTTTTGTCCGTTGACCTGTATTTTATCTGCCTGTCGTTTCATTAATTGAAACTCATTTATACAGGAAAGGCATAGGATATGGGTATTTGCATCTACCTGTAAGATTATTATTAGAGATTCATCTTGCATCATAATTATATATTTCAAGGCACTAGTGTTCAATGAGTTAATGTTCATGTATGTTTTACATGTAGAATGTTGTCTGTTTCAGTTGACGGATTTACCAGTTAGGGTGTTTTTATATTTATGGAAGCAAGGTTACATGTACATCTAATGTGTAAATTTCACTTTAGTACTTTCGATCCTTGAAAATATCCTTCACATTGTAGTTTTTGTCAAACTAATTGGAATAACTAGAATTTATGCAGAGAGATTAATTAAAAAGATTTTAAAATTGAAAGGAATTAATCAGAATGTTCATTAATTAGATATAATGGTTTACATCAGCCCTAACTTCAATCATAATTGTTTTTCCGATGAGCCTTTGTTAATAGTATGACAACTATTTTTATTTTGGTTATAGCCAATCACCGTATTATTGATTAAGAAATCAGAATGACGTATTCTTTATGAACCTGAAATTCTCATAAACATTTTTCTTGATCATGCCGTAAATTTATACAAAATGCATTGAACTAACCTTGTCTTGAATTGATTTAATTAAATTTGCAATATTAATAAATCATGATGTATACATTACCCATACAAACAGTCCTTAAATGTGTGTGTAATTGGATAGCAATATTAATTCAGAAATGTTTAAAAGGTGTCAAATTTCACCAAAACATTCACAGATTTGTAATATTTTATAATTGTGTCCGATATCTAATATTTCAGAAATTCTTAAAAAGTATAATTTTTATGTCATTTCAACATATCTATACAGAACAGAAGGGGAAGGGGGCCGAGCAAACGAGGCCTTTGGGCGTGCCGCGGCTCCCAACCCCCTTTTCCAAAGTATGTATGTTCCAAAATAAGTGCAACCTCGAGGAAGGGCGGCCCACACCATTGGCTGATCTGGAGAAGCTGATAAAAATGTAGAGCTCCTACTGGATACGGGTCTTACAGAGGGAATCTTATATTAGAGATTAAACGCCCACTTCAGTATACTAAATATATACCAAATTGTGCCACGGTAAGAACAATTGTGTTTTGTTTAAATTGAGTAGCAGTAAGGCTTTCAGAAAAAGCAGTATCGGCGAATGCTGCCGGGTCTATCTGAATAGACTTGGAAAGGGGAGTAAAAATTACATCAGTATTGGGTGCGGAAATGGTGTTAAGGCAATCTCTGCGCTGTACGGTGCACTGCGGAACACACTCTCTTCGATATCGCATAAAGAGAAAAAAGTATACCACGGCGTACCAACTACTATTGAAATTTTTTTTAAAGAATGAGTTTTAGTAATATATAAATATTTATTTACACAAATATAATGCAAAGTATAAACATCCTAAATCGCTCATTTAGAGAAAGAGTTCAGCTGAATATAACCATAAATTATTGAGAGTTATTGGCTGAGTTAAAGCCAGTCAAACAGCTACAATTTACTGACTTGGATGTTCAAGTCATTCCGCCTGTAGCGCCTCCAATAGGTAAACAGTGGGTTGAAACTTCAACCAAGGCCAAGAATGAGTTTGAAGTTGACGGGGCAGCAGCGGTTTTTCTACACTGTGGGTTGAAGTGGAAGATCATGTGAGTGCTGGCAACTTTAATGTCGTTCCTGTCATAACGCTAAGTGGTGGGCAAATAATTCTGGAGGCCCAAATGACAGATGAACCAGTCTTAATGTACTCCCAGAGGAAAAGGAGTATATATTTTGAAAAAATTTTCCTGCGAGAATGCTGCTGGAGAGTGGACGGTAGAGGATAAACTTGACCCAGTGAGGAAAAAGAAACACTGCGGTGCTCATGTTGTTACTATTTTACGGATAATCCGCCCTGGTGTCCTTGTCGGCATCTACGAGAACGCCAGCCCAGTTACAGCTGTGGTGTATCGTCCTTACACTATCCAACCAACGTAGCTCCACTGCAGGTCGGCGACCTTAACTGCGGAGCCCTGCTTTTGTTTTCAGGCTCCTGCAACCATTCACCCAGCCTCGAACATTTTAGGATTTTAATCCATTTTTACTTTGTCCTTTAGTCGGAATCTCGTCTGGTCGGACTGCAGCAGACATCTTGGCAACAGTCATCTCGACAGTCGGGTTTGTTATATGATCTGCTTTCATTTTCTTCGTGCGTTTGCTCTGCGATGTACAAATTGGCAGCACTCAAGTGTGGTTAGGTCAGCGTTTGTCGGTGCCATTTACATGCCGTAGCTGTGAAAGAGCTCACATCAGGTCACTGGTTGGCATTGTTTCAGGGGATGGTGTGGCAAAAAGATGACAATACGCTGAAACAAGGCCCAATAATGGCCTGAAAGAAGGTCGAGCACGGTTTGTCCGCAGATGATCGCAGGGTGGGTGCATCAGAGAAGCATTTTAGTAAAGCGGACTTACGAACCGGCCATCTTCAATGTTGAATTGTGCATCTATGATGGTGTAGAGACACATGTCCAATAGTCCCGCTGCCTCTGCTTTTTGTGATCTGGATGACTATCCCCTTGCTTCCGTTCTCAACTCTTCTTCCGCTGCCGTGGTGTGATTCAACATCGTTTGAGCGCATGTACATCCACAGGGCATACTTGTTTTTGACTGTAACGTCGTTCAGATGCAGATGTTTGGTCACTATGGTAACCTCCGGGTGTAGAAGCTTGCCACAGAAAAAGTGTTTCTTGACCTCGTCCCACTGTTGGTAGGGTCTGAGCCCTTGGCTGTACAACTGGTTAGAAATGCCCTCGATAGTATCTTCGACCGTCTGTATTTTAGGGTAGTACAACTTTTCGGTGTCCTGGGCAAATGGGACAGCGGGTGCTTCAAGCAGCATCAGGATACCCTTCATGCTGCTTGAGCGAGTATAGAGACTGATGTTCCACTAGGTCTGGCTCTTGTCAATGTGACCTCTCTGTTGAAGGTGATCTTATACTCCAGGCTATCGCCCAGGTCTGACTTTAAGTAAGGCATGAGTGACTCAACGTCTGCGAAGTCCAGAAGCACATACAATATGTTCCCATTAGCGATGGTCTTGTCTTCTACCAAATCGTTATTGCCGATTTTGGCACCTACCATCAGTGTCAGCATGTTCTGCGTAGCAGAATCGTCTATGCCCTGGTAAGCCACACTCTGGTGCTCTCGCGTCGTCTTTCAGAGTTTGCTGCATCATCTGTAGATATCAGAGTCGTCGATGAACAACATTCGTTGCTGAAGAAACTGATCGTCGTCTTCTTCACAATCGCGAGGCATAAGATTTTTTCAATCGTACTTGAATTATTGGTAACGAGAACCGAATGGCGGGAGCCTTTCGTCCTGGGGGATTCCCGTAAGTAGCGGTAGTGATTAAGTTTGCCTCCGTATTGTGACGCTGTACGCAAGTGGATTTCACCTCAACAGCCAAGGTACCGCTAGGCCCGCAGCGACGCCGCCGACGATTAGCTCAGTGCGCTTGTTCCTGTGGAGCTCTGAGGCCTGCATATTTTTGCATTGTTTGTCGTATGTGTCGCACAATGCGAAGCTTCTCCATCGTCTGTACCAGACCCTTTTCTCCAGTCTGCGAGGGCATCGGGACCGGAGTCGAGTTAACATTATTGCTAAGTCCTAACTCTTGCTTCTCCTTTGCAAGAACAATCTCGTTTTTGTCATTTTTGATTGTGCCGATGGGGAGCGCCATGTCACTCGGTGGCACGTACAACCATATGCTAAACACGTAAACAATTTTGGAATGGGCGTAGCGGAGAACATTCTCGTGTTTTTCTTCCTCAGTGTGATTGGGAGAAACCCCAGACTCAACGCAAATTTCCTTATAGACCTGAAGGTCGTATGGGTTGCTAAAGGCATTCCATACCGTTTCCTGCGAAAGCGGACACATGAAATCTGCAAGAATGCTTCTTAAATGGTAGGAAACATGGAAGATAAAAAAGGAGTGAATTAGCAGCTGGCTTGTATTTCCGTTAAGATCGTCCCGCACCGATACACCAAATCGGGTCGTTGCATACCAAGTTGCAAACTTTAACTCATTCTGCCAAAATACCACTAGTGTAGTTTGTTAATTTTGTATCGGTTCTGGATCGCAAATAGTCGGATTTTTATAATTGGTGAAAATATCAGGAGAGCTGACAGTAAAGCTGTGCGATTTCGTCGTCTTTACCTGTATAGTGGACAGTGTGAGGTAATTTCCCACCACTGCCTCGTTAAACACCCCTCCTGCTTGGTATTTACTATTCGTATTAAAGGTAAGAGCGTCTAGTGCCATCTTTAGTTTTAGTATCGTGTTTATTACACTGTCGAGAGTCCAAAACGCGGAGGCAATCCACTGTACATTAAGCTCCATTTGGGGTGTCTCCTTGATGGCCTTGGATCTTTCATCTGTTGGGTTGGTTAACACAATCTTAAGACCAACGAGTTATTTCAATGGCGTGTCGTTCCGACTACTAGTTTGGCGAGTACGTTGTTAAAAATCAAGCCAGGCCACTGGCTTTGTTATGCCTCAAAGCAGATAATCGGAGGACTTCTAGATATGTCGCTCAAGGTTTCCAACGCCAACGGGCTGACAACGATGGTGGTCCCAGGCAATTATGAGGTGCAACTTAGCTCTTGCTTGAGATCCCTCTTGGTACTCGATTATGACAGGTGGCCCACACCGCCGGTTATAGCGGGGACAGACCAGTTGACTTGATCGTGAATAGAAACCCTTTTCATCAGTCTGGACCAGCTTTCCATGACAGACAATGTTGTCGACGGTGCTCCCTCCATATATTGCTAAGAATCGTTCATGCATACAGTTCCGAGTTTGGCGATGCAACGGCCGTACAGTACGTCTGCCCTGACTGCAAGCAGCTGCAAGGTGGAACAATGAACGATGACGGACAAGAAACCACCCTTGATAGCAACGGATTGCCTATCACGGGAGTCCCTGAGATTGTTAGCGACAAGATCAACAACAAACAATGAGCATTTTGTCCCAAGGGAAGAGCCGAGGTGGCAAAACAAAAAGCGGAACGAATAGGACAGCTGGAACGACTGCAAGACTATGCTAAAAAGTCATATGGTGTCACCCTAATGAGAGCCAGGCTATCGAGGTCTAACGACACCATGAGTGGAGACATAAATATGTCTGAAAGCCGAATAAGTAATGTGCCGTTCTTTTCCTGTGGATAATAATGATGCAATGTCTGCAGGTTTTGTTGTTAATGAAAACCGTGTGACTCAAAAAGCGGGTGTTCTTCGCGACATCACTTAGGCACTGGACACCTTAACCGGGGCGGGCACCATATCAATAATGTGCTGGACCCTGCAAACGATCAGGATGCTGCTACCAAGGCCTATGTTGGTCGTGTTTGCTTACAAACAACCAAAACCAAGCGCGGCGTTAACAAACAACGTTCAACTATGGGGCTTATCATTAAGATGAAAGGGAACAACGGCATAACCTCACAGATACAAACTATATAACCATATCAAAATGATTTTACACTAATCTCATATGAAAACACAAAATCCTCTTTCGTAATTTCTCTAACGCTCTCATGGCAGAAAGCATTGAAAATGCAATAAAACTATAGTTTTGTCCCATACCTATTGGAATGTCTTTCAGAAAATGGGCGATGTTTATAAACGAGAGCAAGAGCTTAAGAAAAAGCATACAGATGACAGCAATCACCATCAATGGCTAAATCCAAAGTCCGCTCTAAGAAAAACTTGCAGATACTTTCGCAGTGCTTGCCGAACAATTCGAATCGCTGGTCTAAGGATTTGAAACGGTGGCCTAAGAATTGAACACGCTAGTGGCTTAAATCAATCATAGTTCTGCAAAATTCAAAAGATACTTACAATTTGTGAATTAAATTCCAAATAATCGTAAATGTCCTAAACACAAGTCAGAAATTATAATATGTTCAGAATGAATGAATGTTCCGGATGAACGAATGTTCTGAATGAATGAATAGTCTTGAATGTCCTGATATACCACAACGATACAATTCAGAATATATTTGAGAATATCCACAAATATCCAAAAGTCATATATATAAATTCAAAGGTTAATGAGCACTTATGGCAATTCCATGTTCAAATAAAAAAATCCTTTCGAATTATGTCTACAGCACAACAAAAAACTCTGATGATAAACAGATTTCCAAGGACTAATTTTAAAACAGGAATGATTTTAAAATAGGATTTAAAATAGGAATGATTATAATGCGTTCATCAAGTCCTTACATACACTTTTCAAATGACCTATTTCTTAACATGACGTGCGTCATTTAATGACCCACAATGCAATAGAACATGCGTTGTTCTTGTGGAATATCCCCAACCTTGGTGTGAATAATTGTCAACACGACTGGCCTTGAACTAAAATATCAGTCAACATCCTGTTGACAACTTAATCGAAACTTAGAATGCGACTTACTGCATGGACTAAGGTCACGCGCACTTAATAGATTCAATATACATAACAATATAACAATATATAATTTTTTAAAAAAACCCGTATCATCTAGGACGGCGGTGAGTGTGGGCCTTCCCCGGGGTGATACTGTTTTTGTCACTATGCACATACTCCACTCTCCACGCGGTCCCTACTAGGGCGCAGCGCTAGCTCATTTGGTAGAACGTCGGACTTGTAATCCGAGAGTCACGTGTTCCCATTTGCTCGGTATGATATATTCCGATAAGTCAGCAACAAGACTCCTGTACCAATACTGATGGAGGTTTTGGGTATGATCTCACCTTCTCACCTATTCATTAAATCGTGCAATTGTGCAGACAAATTGTCCGAACATATCGCTGTCTGCATATATATATATATATATATATATATATATATATATATATATATATATATATATATATATAACAGGCCCTAACGTCTAATCCATTGCAGGCATATGTTCCACCCGTCTTTCTGACTCTCACGATGAACTTTATAATAATGGTCAATGTCCGGATTCATTCATTTCTGGATACTCCCAAGTATTAGACAAATACAAAGGCTACTGCAACTATCGATGTAGCCCCATTTTACCAGTTCCTCCTCCTTTAAATGTTCTGTAATTGAATCACAGACCATGTTTTAATACATCGCACAATTTCTAAATGGAAGAAGTGACCGCGACGGGGCAGGCGCTTACTTTTAAAATATATATATACCGAGAAGTTGCGAATGAAAAAAAAAAAAAAAAAAAAAAATTCAGCTATTGGCAGCTAACGGCATACATCTCAGGTATGATCCGTAGGATTGACCTTGAAGTTGCAAATGACACTTGTAATCTATTTCATGCTTTGTTCTGTTTTGTTTTCTAACCTATAAGAGGGGTATACAACAGATCATTTTAAATATTTAAATGACTGACAGCTGCTTTCTGTCTCTGTCTCTCTGTGTTGTTTGGTCATTCAGCCATCCGGTTTTACCTCAATTGATCCATCTATCTCTCCCCCCCCCCCCCATCTCCCTCCCTCCCCCCCCCCTCTCTCTCTCTCTCTCTCTCTCTCTCTCTCTGTGGATCGATGGTGGGAAAACCGAGTCAAACCGACCAACAGAGAGAGAGAGAATATAATATAGTCAGTAGCAATGGTTAAGTCATGTAATAATAATAAATTTGAGTAACTGCAATCTTTTTGAATTACCACGTGTTTGTTATTTCGTTTGTCGTATTCCCACTGGTACTCGTCGGTGATCGAATGGCCGTGCTTTCAATGTTTGGGACGCTATTCATGCCCTGTTTATAGCTATACTTTCTTTATTTAAACCAACCTTCAGGGTTAAATCCTAAACTCCTCTGTGATTTATTTACTGAATATGAATGAAAATAACCGAAAAGAGAAGCAGCGTAACAATTTCCAACAAGTTTTTTGCTGTAACAGCTGCCTAACTATTTCTTACAGCTGACTTACTCTGTAGGGATGTGAAGAATTAACTCCCTCCGTCAATAGACAGCTTCCTAAAGTAAATCCTAACTCTGTTGGAAATGTATGTATGTGCATTTGAATATGGTATAAATAAAATATATGTATAGTATTCACATTGTATCTTTAATATACCACTCGTTGTACAAATTTGTGATTCAAAGGAAACACGGCAAGCTTCATTTCCTTTTAATGAAATATTTACACATCTCGTTGTATGTAAAAAAAAATATAGCTTGTATATTATACATATATTTATTTTCCATCTTTCTCTCTATCATTTTCTGTCTCTGTCTGTCTGTCTGTTTGTCTCTCTGTATCTCCTTCTCTCTCTCTCTCTCTCTCTCTCTCTCTCTCTCTCTCTCTATATATATATATATATATATATATATATATATATATATATATATATAATTCTCAATCAGACAATGAATATTTATGCTACATCAACGATTATACCGAATCCCTGTCGTTCAATTTATCAAAAGTGTATTATCGTAAAAGGAATATCGAATATTGTCGTAAATAGTACGATAATTTTGAAATTTTTCGCAAATGCTACGTTCGTAAACCACACAGAGTAAACGCGTTATTCTAAGTAAATTATGCCTACTTTCATGCAATGTAATTTGTACATACCATACTGTAGGAGCTATTAAATTAGTGTATCAGTATAATGGATGTAATTTGTACATACCAGACCGTAGGATCTATTAAATTAGGGTATCAGTTAAATGACGTGGTAGCGTTCAATTGCGCACTTTGCAATCGATGAAAGTGTGACTTTTTTTTGTAAGAAAACGTTTTTTGAATATTTAGATAATCTTAATTTCCTATAATTCACTCTTCACATCTATTTTAACCCTCTCTTTTCCTGACCTGAAAAAAAGAAAGAAAAATTGAATTACAATTTCTCTTTTTCTTCTTCTTTTTGAAACTTTTAAATCTGTGCTTAGCATAGACATAAAATCCGTTCTCTCCCAATTTGGTGCCCTTTTCTCAATGGCTTTAAAAATATTTAACCGTTTTCGTCCGCAAGCAAGTGGTAACTAATTGAGTCTCTGTCGTCACTTCACTGACTGATGACGTCTGAGCCAATAGCCTATTGAAAGTTAAAATTTTTCCGCCCTCAGCAAGTGTCGGCCTTTACAGATCTTATATTTCGTAATCAAGGAGTCATGAAATGTACGACTTGCAGAGATCGATAGCTTCACTATTGATCTTGATGCCAAGTCATTTCTGCACCTGATGTCGCTCATTTGCTCTCTGATAGGCGATATGTTTTCTGACACTACTGTCGTCTCCCCTTTAACAAAAGTTTTCACATCGGAGACAACAGTGGTATGGGAAACAAATTGTCCAACAGAGTATATCAGTGAGGAGACAACAGTGGTATGGGAAACAAATTGTCCAACAGAGTATATCAGTGAGGAGACAACAGTGGTATGGAAACAAATTGTCCAACAGAGTATATCAGTGAGGAGACAACAGTGGTATGGGAAACAAATTGTCCAACAGAGTATATCAGTGAGTAGACAACAGTGGTATGGAAACAAATTGTCCAACAGAGTATATCAGTGATGAAACGCGTAATAATTATCTGACATAAAGATAAAAAGTTCAACTAACGACCTATACAACTGCTGCTTTAGAAATTATTATTGCAGATAAAAGTTTCATCTAATCAAAATATCTCCTGTACTTTTCCCAGGAAAATGTGAATATTGTCTACAGCACGTTTTCTTGACCTTTGTACGTATCCAAATGACAATACCTTTCACTTGCACTAAACAAAATCCATTTGCAGATGTAAATAATACCGGAATTAAGCTGAAAAAATAATAATCTTGCAGAGATGGATCCCTGAGAGGACTTATAATGGCTTTTAAAAAGCGTTCTGGCAGATATTAAAGGGAGCATACATTTGCCAGTTGAAAGCAAAAACGTAAATAACGCATTCGATTCATTGATATGGTCATTATGAACACTCAAGGCATAATCAGGAGTGATTAATTAATGGTTTCCATAATTAAATATATAGAGTTTTTTCTTGATCAAGATTATTAGCATATTCTATAATCAGATAATTCCATTTACGTCATAACTGATTTACCCACCCGGTTCAGGCTTTTTCTAGTAATCCCTTGATTAGAGCATGATTACTATTCTCGTGTAAGTCGAAGCTACTTGCCTATTCATGAACTTTTACTTGTTCATGACCTTTAAAATAGATAATAACCTTATGCAATGTTGCAACTGAAATTTCTATAGGAATATTTTCCTCTTTGTATTTTCGAAGTTTCGTCAAATGGGAAAATATTTAGGGTTCACTTTTCGCATGATGATTGTTTTTGTGGGCGACATTTGTTGATGATAATGAAGGAATAGTTCCTTTTGCATGTAATTCTATAATTACTTATCTTTAATTTTGATACCATATTCATGCTAATGTAATCGAAACATAGAATTCCCATCAACTACACGCAAACTTCGAAAATATAGAATACTATAGTATCATCTTCGAAATTAGATAAAATCTTACCTATAACGTTTAAATATTTATATCAACAAACCCTGGCGAATTCCACTATTGCTAAAAAAAAAAGACATAGAGGATATTTTCTTTTCCTGCGTTAATACCGAATATATTTCATCGTGTGGTACAAAAAACGTGATATTTTAACAAGCGGCGAAGCCACGATTTAAAATATACCATTTTTGGTACCACAAGATGAAATATATCCGGTATTAACGCAGGAAAAGAAAATTTTCTTTTTATTATATACCAAAGTTGCTCCAGAATCGAAGCTTAGAAGATTAAACTCACTATTCAGCACCTACCTCCACCCCCACCCACCCCTTTTTTCGTAAATTCACCTCACTTTCATAGGCTGGTGATATAAATATCAGTGACTTAAGATAGCGGTATGATTGGGTTGACCTAATCTGTCGCAGTAAATTATATTTGTGACATTTTGTAAACTGTTTGATCATATTTGACCACGAAGCAAGTCCGATTCATCAATGCATCACTGCGGCTTTATCATTGTTGTCAAGGAAGTAAGGGGAAATAACTTCATAGAGACGCGAACGGCGTCGACTAAAATTTCGTCAGCAAAAATTAATTTCCATGTCTGAAATGTAATGCAGTTTCTATTTATTTGTTCTAGCTCACAAAATGCTCGTTTTTGTTGCTGCAGGTATAACTTCTGTAGGCACACACAATCCAGAGTCGCATGGCATGATGGGAAATCTTATCTTTTCACATGTGAAAATATAAGGGTACATTTTTCACATGTGAAAATATAGGAATGAAAAAATATGAAAATTATTATCGCCAATAAGTTTCTATATTTCACACTAAAGTATATAATAAATATCAGCATTGATGCAAAATATGATCTTAATAAATCACACTCTGATGAACCATTCATTGGTCCACATATACTATATAGAGGATATTAGTAGGTATTGATTTAATATTGAATTTATACAAGAAGTTGAATAATTTCCAGCTTTCCTGAGCCTTGGTGAGCAAAAGCTGGAAATTATTCAACTCGTTGCATAAATTCAGTATTAAATCAGTTGAAGACCAGTATTTGTCGACATTCTCTTCATAAGAGAGGTGAGTTCATTTACTCATCAAGGTTGACGTTTATATCATGCTTGTCCTTGGGTGGGGTGCAAGATCCATACCACGTGGTAGCAGTAAAATAAAGGTGACAGTCTAAATTACAATAGGCTGCCGGCGTTTCTCTGCATAGACTCAGTTTGCCGGCGCGTTCCACCCCCACCCCCCTCCCCTAAAAAAATAAGCTCGGAACAACCGGCACGTTTCCTAGATTAAGTTGTCTTTTACGGTTAGAGTTATAATTATGCCCTGAAAAAGTTTTAAAAATGTAGAATTGCTGTCTGAGCCAATACATGTATTTGAGCCACATTGCATGCGGGATTAGATTGATTATATCCTAGTTTGGTAGTATACTGATGAGCTAATTTTGTTCGTCTGAGATAAAGTGATGGTTCATTTGCCATAACATATAGGCTTCCTGGAGCGAAAGTTCTAAATGTTCCCAGATAAGTCTAAGTCCTTGATTGTGTATTAGATCAAACATCTAAGATTTGTGAAGTTAAACGTATACAATCGACCCATAGACAGGTTTATCTTGCTTAAGTCCTGAGTAAAGATCTTCCAGTCTGTTTCTCGATCTGTATTTGCCACAACTCGAATTAAATCCAGGGCTTTTTATTTTGGTTACGACTCTATGGTCTAAGAAAAATGTAACAGAAAGAAAGTGAAACCAACAAATCAAGTAAAAATCAACAAGCAATTTATTACTAGATAATTAAAATGAAAAATCAAAAAGTCACTTACAGTAATGCGTTTTGAAATCCTAATAATCCAATAAGAATGATTGTTCTAATCGCAAGTCCTAAATATAGAATGTTCCGAATTCACGGCTGTGTCCTTGAATGTTATGATGTGCTAATGGTCTCCAAAGTCCTGATGTACTAGAAATATTGATGTGCTGATGTCAAAATGAAGTATTCCAAAATCTCTGAATAAGTTCACATAAATTCCAAAAGCATTAATTAAAAATCCAAAATCCAAAAGTTTATGAGCACTGTTATAATCCAATGAATATTTAAAATAATTCCTCTCTTAGAATTTGGAATGAATTTTCACAACTGTAATAGCTCTTAACAAGACTGATGGTAATGTCAAAACTGAAAAAATGTCCACCAAACATGGTATATATAAAGATTGGTCACATGACAGAATGTTCTAGAACATGTGTCATCTTAATGGAATTTTACTTGTAAACAAAATTCAACCTTGACCTTCAAATTGAGAAAACATATTGATCAAAACAACCTAATTCAAGGACACTAGTTAAACATGTTTTTCCTGATAACATTAAGATTTAAGCAAATATTAAAGTGAAGAAACATTTATAATTTCCTAAAATATTTATAATATTATATAAACATCATACATAACACCTCCCCTCATAAAGAAAAAGAAAGATTTATATAATAAAGCATTCTTTTGAATATACATCTAATACTATAATAACAAAATTACATAAGAACATGTTTTATGATACTGGACTTAATTACATCAAGCAATATTACATTTCTAGGCACGTGATAGTGCATCTGCAATTACATTGTCTTTTCCCCTGATGTGTTTGATGTCAATGTTATATTCCTGCAATATCAAACTCCATCTCAACAATCTCCGATTTTTATCTTTCATTTTGTTGATGAAAGTAAGGGGATTGTGATCACCGTACACAATAACTGGAGAAAGAGCTGAGGTGACATACACTTCAAAATGCTGTAAAGCCAATATCAAAGCCAAACATTCCTTCTCAATTGTGGAATAATTTTTCTGGTGCTTGTTTAGTTTTTTAGAAAAATAACACACAGGGTGATCCACACCACTTTTGTCTTCCTGAATCAATACTCCACCAACCCCTACATCACTTGCATCAACAGATAATTTAAATGATTGGCTAAAATTTGGTGCAGAAAGAACTGGTGCATTCTTAAGCATGGCCTTTAACTTGTCAAAAGATTCCTGACACTTGTCAGACCAATGAAATTTGGTTTTCTTACTCAATAAACTTGTCAAAGGTTCAGCAATTTTGGAAAAATTGGAACAAAATTTCCGATAATATCCAGCCATACCTAGAAATCGCATCAGTTGCTTTTTACAAATTGGAACTTGAAATTCAGAGATAGCTTTGACCTTAGCTTCTATAGGTTTAACTTGACCTTGTCCCACAATATGTCCTAAAAATGTGACACAAGCATGGCAAAACTCACTTTTGCTCAAATTAATTGTCAGATTCGCATCACTGAGTCGATCGAAGAATTTTCGAATGGTTTCCAAATGATCTTCCCAGGTGTTGTTGTAGATAATGACGTCATCGATATAAGCGTCACAATTATCAAGACCAAATGTTATCATGTTCATCAGACGTTGAAACGTTGCAGGCGAATTTTTCATTCCAAAGGGCATGACTTTATATTGATAAAGTCCATCTGGAGTTGCAAATGCTGAAATTTCTTTTGCCCTTTCCGTCAGTGGAATTTGCCAGAATCCTTTTAAAAGGTCAAACTTGGTGACATATTCCGCATTTCCAATTTTATCAATGCAATCGTCCATTCTTGGGATTGGAAATGAATCAGTTTTGGTGACACTGTTGACTTTTCTATAGTCAGTACACATACGGAATGTATTATCTGGCTTGGGAACAAGAATACATGGTGAACTCCAGTTACTTTTACTTGGTTCTATGAAATCATTCTCCAGTAGATACTGAATTTCTTTCTTCAGATAGTTCTGTTTGAGAGGATTCATCCTATAAGGATGCTGTTTCACAGGTGCAGAATCTACAATGTCAACGTCATGATAAATTTTATTTGTTCGTGTTGGAACATCAGGAAACAAGTGCTCATAGTCATGTAATAGCTGTTTTAGTTAATTTCTTTCCTGTTGTTGTAGATGTGAAAGTTTCTGGTCTAGGTTGTTCAATATTTCTGAATTCCGAAGATTGGTTATACCAGAGTCACTATAGTCTGATCGTACTCCATCGTTGATATCTTCACTGTGTGGGACAGGTACAACTAAATTAACAGAATAATTAGCTGGGTTATCTCTGTCAAAATATTCCTTTAACATATTTATATGACAAAGTTGTTTCTGTTTCCGTCTCCCAGGAGTGTTAATGATATAATTTAAATCATTTACTTTCTTTTCAACGGTATAAGGACCATAAAATTTAGCCTGAAGAGGATTCTGAGGTATGGGAAAGAGAGCCAGAACTTTGTCACCAGGTTTAAAACTCCTTTCCTGTGAATTTCTGTCATACCTTAATTTCATTTGTGACTGGGTAGTGTGAAGATTAGTTCTTGCTACTTCACAGGCCTTTGACAACTTGTATTTGAAATCAGAGACATAATCAAGAAGATTAATCTTTGAATCTTCATTTGAAAGAAGTTTCTCTTTCAATAATTTCAATGGTCCACGGACAGTATGACCAAAAACTAGTTCAAAGGGACTAAAACCCAACGACTCTTGAACTGATTCCCTAACAGCAAACAACAACAACAAATGAACACCCTCATCCCAATCCTTTTCTGTATCAAAACAAGATGATCGAATCATATTCTTCAAAGTTTGATGAAATCATTCCAAAGCACCTTGACTTTCAGGGTGATAGGCAGAAGATTTAAACTGTTGGATGCCTAATTCATGCATAACTTGTTGGAAAATTCCAGACATAAAATTTGACCCTTGATCACACTGGACAGATTTGGGAAGGCCAACAAGTGTAAAAAACTTCACCAAAGCTTTCACAATAGTTTTAGTTTTTATATTTCTCAGAGGAATTGCCTCTGGAAATCTTGTAGATGCACACATGATGGTCAACAAGTATTGGTTGCCTAACTTGATTTTAGGTAAAGGACCAACACAGTCTACCATTATTCTACTAAATGGTTCATCAAATGCAGGAATAGGTTGCAGATGAGCCTTAGGTATCTTCTGATTGGGTTTTCCTACCATTTGACAAGTGTGACAAGATCTGCAGTATTTAGAAACATCACTTTTGAGTTTCGGCCAATAAAAATGATTCAAGATCTTGTGATAAGTCTTACGGACTCCTAAATGACCAGCCAAAGGAGTTTCATGGGCTAAATTAAGAATTTTCTGTCGATATGACTTAGGAACAACAATTTGATAGCTCACTGACCACTCGTCACCAGCGGGTACATCAGGTGGTCTCCATTTCCTCATAAGGACCCCATTTTCCACAAAGTAACACACTGGAACTTGTGTGGCTTCAGTTTCACTAATAGCCCTCTGAAACAAACAAGATATCTCGGGATCTTGCTCTTGTTCAACGACAAGGGATTGTCGTTTGTCACCCTGAGTAGGACAAAGAGAATGAGTTGCCAAAAGAGGATCACTGTGATCAATACCATTTGATTGATCAATACCTGAGGAAAAAGTGACCTCATCAAAAGACTGACCAATACATGTGTCAGCTAAAGGAATAATATCCTGATCAACATCACTCTCAAGAGCTCTTTTTGCCATAGCTCTAGTAACTGCACAAGCAGGGTACAAATCAGGGATTTCAGTTTCGACAGGATCAACTTTCTGATCCAAACAAGGCTTGTCAGTTACAAGTGGATTAACCACAACCTTATCTCCAGCTAGGTCATTGCCTAGTAATAAATGAACACCCTCTATGGGTAAAGAAGTCACTGCCCCAACAGTCACAGGTCCAGAAACTAAGTCTGATGCCAAATTTACACAATGAAGAGGAACATTTACAAAGCCGCACTCTACTCCCTGAACAAGAACACTTTCACTTGAAGAAGACTCCTCAGACAAAGGCAAAGTACCTGACAATAAAAGACTCTGAGAAGCTCCAGTGTCCCTTAATATTTTAATTGGGATAGGCTTGGCAGAATCACCAATAAGTGATATAGAACCTTCTGACATGAATGGTTCATAAGCCTCCAAAATAGAATCAGACTGGGGTTTGTTTGACCCAACAAATGTATTGCTTTCAATGCAAGACCGTGACCTTGACCTCGTAGAAATAAGAGCATTTGGAAAAGCTCTGTCTTTTCTCTGTTGCTTATTTTTCAACTTGAAGCAATCAGAAATAACGTGCCCTTTCTTTTTACAATAAGTGCACGTAGGAAGAGATAAGGATTTCTGATCAGTCTTATCAGATGTTTGATTCCTAACAGTTGTGCTGTTGTGAAATTTGGAAGTACTCGAATGAGATTGAAATGGTTTTTTACCAGAAAACTGCTGAGAGGACGATTTATTACCAAATGAAATTTTGTGAGTCAAGGAATAATCATCAGCCATACGAGCAGCATTTTCCAAAGTTTCCACATTCTGCTCGTCAAGATAGGTTTTAACATCACTATGGATGCACCTCTTGAACTCTTCAATTAATACGAGCTGTCCGAGGTTATCATAACCTTGATCAACTTTCTTGGCTGAGCAACACCTATCAAATAGTTGTTCTTTATCCCTGCAAATTCGACATGAGTTTGTCCAGTTTCTTTTCTACAATTCCTAAACCTTTGTCGATATGCCTCTGGTACCAACTCATAAGCTTTCAAGATGTAATCCTTAACCACATCATAATCAGTGCTTTGTTGTACTGACAGTGAAATGTAGACTTCACGAGCTTTGCCAATAAGTACACTTTGTAATAACAAAGTCCAATGCTCTCTGGGCCATTTCAAGTTTTCAGCTATTTTCTCGAAATGAAGAAAGTATTTATCTACTTCTTTTTCTTGAAAACGGGGTACTAACCTAATATATCTAGTAACATCAAAACCTGGACTTGTGTTTAAAGGAGTGGAGTGTGCTCTGTTTGCCAGTTCTAATTCTCTTAATTTAAATTGCATTTCCCTTTCTTCTCTTTGCATCTGCATCTGTCTCTCCTCTTTCTCTCTCTCCCTCTGCATTTGCCTCTCTTCTTTCTGCATTTGTATCTGCCTCTCTTCTTTCTCTCTCTCCATCTGTATCTGCCTCTCTTCTTTTTTTCTCTCTCTCTGAATCTGAAGCTTTGCTAACTCTAAATCCATCTGGTTCTTTAACTCTAATTCCCTTAATTTCCTGTCAGAACCAGATACAGGCTTTCTCTTCGAACTTAAAGCACTATTTTCAAAAATTCCCTTTCCTACTAAATACTGAATTAAAATAATCTTTATTTCCTGTTTTGTCAATGATACTTTTGCCTCAGATAGACTGTATTTTCTGGCAAGCTCGAGCAACTCATCCTTTCTCATGCACTCTAACCCCTCCTGGGTAGGTTTTGAAATGAAATTCTGAACATTAGATGCCATTGTAAATGCTTGTTGGTTTCACACAAAAAAATTTCTCTATTAAAAATCTTTGCCAAAGACATAAAAAAATTCTCCGAGACAAAATCAATATGAATTTCAAAGATAAATTTAATATCTCTAATATGCTTTAAAGAAATTCAATCCCGGACGAGCCCCCAATTTCTGTTACGACTCTATGGTCTAAGAAAAATGTAACAGAAAGAAAGTGAAACCAACAAATCAAGTAAAAATCAACAAGCAATTTATTACTAGATAATTAAAATGAAAAATAAAAAAGTCACTTACACTAATGTGTTTTGAAATCCTAATAATCCAATAAGAATGATTGTTCTAATCACAAGTCCTAAATATAGAATGTTCCGAATTCACGGCTGTGTCCTTGAATGTTATGATGTGCTAATGGTCTCCAAAGTCCTGATGTACTAGAAATCTTGATGTGCTGATGTCAAAATGAAGTATTCCAAAATCTCTGAATAAGTTCACATAAATTCCAAAAGCATTAATTAAAAATCCAAAATCCAAAAGTTTATGAGCACTGTTATAATCCAATGAATATTTAAAATAATTCCTCTCTTAGAATTTGGAATGAATTTTCACAACTGTAATAGCTCTTTACAAGACTGATGGTAATGTGAAAACTGAAAAAATGTCTACCAAACATGGTATATATAAAGATTGGTCACATGACAGAATGTTCTAGAACATGTGTCATCTTAATGGAATTTTACTTGTAAACAAAATTCAACCTTGACCTTCAAATTGAGAAAACATATTGATCAAAACAACCTAATTCAAGGACACTAGTTAAACATGTTTTTCCTGATAACATTAAAATTTAAGCAAATATTAAAGTGAAGAAACATTTATAATTTCCTAAAATATTTATAATATTATATAAACATCATACATAACAAATTTACCAAAGGGCGTGTATGTAGGCTACATATACTTTGCGAAATTTTCTATTTTGGAGGAAATCCAATTCGAGCACTGCTATTTGACAATCTTAAAAAATCCCTTGCCCTAGAAATACAATTACGCTCAACAATGATAACACATAAAAAACGCATTTAAGTTACACCTGATAAAAATGAAAAGAATATTATTGTTTTAAACAAGTTGCCTTTCTTCTTCCCTTTACTTCTTTACTTTTTAAAGTTTCTTTCTTTCCAAACTAAACAATGAATTAAATATAGAAGAGCCGACGAGCTTTTTAAAAAAGCCAATACTTGTTTTGTATTGATACTCCTACCATTTTGAGTAAATAAGATGCACCGGGAAATGAGAGCATCTTTTTTCTCTCCTCGGTAAATTGCTCGCTTTATGTGCATCCGGAAAATATAACACAATTGTAGACATATAATCCATAACGCGAGGCACGGCCCAGGAATAAGAATAGTTATTAGGACACACCCTGTAAGATGACAGTCTAGGGGGTGGGGGTGGGTGGGGTGGAATATATATATATAAAACAACTTGAACTGTAAAAAAAAAAAAAAAAAAAAAAAAAATATATATATGCCTTTCTAAAGCATGTAAAAAATATCTCATTACAGCTATGTTGTACTAGCTTCTCGATGTATCTTTATTACAAGAGTTTCCCTTAGATCTTCTTAGTTACATCAATGAACAATGACTAAGATGAAAAATGGAAAGACAGAAAAGGAAAATTGACTTGTACGTCTATCTCTACACTCCATTAAATTGAAAGTTTACCACGTTTTGTATGTATACTGTATTGTATTTTGAGCCTAGCATTTAATGTATCATATGATGGTATGTTCAGATTTTTTCTTTTGTTTAGTGTATCCTTGTATCAAATGTTAACTTACGTATGTGATTTTATATGATAATACTTGGATTCATCAAGTATGGAAATGGGTTGGTAAGAGCTGATTAGAGTTTTACATAACGCGATTTATACATATTTAATACTTTACAGTGTCAAGTATCCAAGACAACAATTATGAACGGTTATGCACTCATCATCTTATTTTGATTTGTATGTTGCCTTAAGCTGACAATATTTAATTTTTTTTTAGCAATTTATCAGTGTTGTGCCTCGATGGTTTAAATGTTGTTTAGGTAGATATTTCCCATCCATTGGCCACAGATTATAGTGAGAGAGGAGGATGGGTATTTTGCCTTCTCCTAATGTGTTACTTAGTAGGATATAGTGCCAGAGCAAATGGCGAGGGTACTATGCCCCACAAGGCAACACTGTAGCAGGAAAGTTTCCTAAGGGGTAATGCAGTAATAGATTTAGTACATCACCTTACGTGATGTGACGTCGTATACAGTCGGCGAATGGCAACAGTGCTTGCTGATACATGTATGATTCCCGTAGTCAAGTATAACATTATGTAGTCAAGGAAAAATACATTTTGTTAAATTATAGATTCATGTAGTCAGCCAATTGGAATTTATCATGTAATGTGCTAAAATCCTATATTCCAAACGAACTGATCTCCTGTTAAATCAAAAGGTTGCATGTATTTTAACATTAAGAAAAGTATCATTATTGGAGGTATGCTTTTACAAATGGAAATGCTTAAAGGATTTTGTTCCTCATGGGCAGGATCGCGTTGTTCTCTTGTACCGTTTGAAAGAGAAATATTGCTTCTCTTCTCGTTTTGAAAGAATATACAGTGGTTTAGCAAGTTTTAAACATAATCCATAATATTGCAATTTGCAGTGAAAGCTTAAAGACATAGGATGAATGTATTCTCTTACTAATCGCTACACTATCGGTACAAATAACAGATGTGATGTAGGCAATAATCTGCCTTTCCTGCCTTATGTGCCTGACACAGTTTCCGATGACCAAGACCGATATTTCCTTTGGAAGCAGACGTCTTCGTATCTTTTATGTTTCAATAACGTTTCTGTCTGCTGGCAAATTTTCTGCACTGAAATACATTGTTGTTTTTCATGTGGGGCTACAGAAGTCACGTCAGGAGACTTGTAATCAAGTATAAAAATTGTCATGAAGCCAGTGTTCCCTGCATTTTGGGAGGAAATGGTTGGTCTATATGACTCTGTGTGCGATGGCTGCAAATTGTGTTGAGTGGGTCAAGCTCTTCTACAACATGTGTATCGGATATTTCCATCTTTGGGGAATGAGTTTTAGTGGTTTGTAAATGTGCAGTAAATTCTTAAAATGTGATATTCCCAGAACCAACTAGTGGGGTTTGGCGTGGTCGAACGTTACCACTGGGTCTGGGGTTGCGAGGGAAGGGCTGGGTAATCAATTATCTGGGTCTATTTGTAATTCAGTGCGCATGACTGTTAAAAGCAATAACACAAATATAAAGTATTAAGTATACTAGTTAAAACGTAAGTGTTTAACATTTTTTATTTTAGATTTTAAGTCATGCAGACGTCATTCAGGACATCATCGTTTCTACCATTATAAAGTCACAGCCAATTATCTTTGCCATTACTGTTTTATGACCCCTCCCCCCCCCCCCCGATTAAATTATTTGACCTTGAATAATGACTTCATCTATTGAAATGTATTGATTACATTATTTTTATGTCTTCTGCAAAGCACACATTGATGACAAGGTGACAATATGAGGCTAGCTTTAGCTCCATTCCTTTGTTCTCTGTAATATAGCTTAACTTGATATACGCGTCGTACCTGAGATGAACAGACCTTCTAGTCAAAGTAGGTTATCGTGACCTACTTTCACGTTCTTGTTATCATACTATGTATCTATGGCATGGTCCATTTTGTTCAAAAACCGCTGCATGTATAGACACAGTGTGATATTTATATACATCCGGAATAGAACAATACCATATAAATGTACTGCAGGTAAAGTTGGTCACTGTGATCTGTCATTAATAATGTAGATATCTTTTTCTCCCTACGGAGAAGTTTTGTGAATTAATCTGCTTATTTCATTTGCATGGATTTGCATCTGCATGCATATGTAATTTCGTTTCTTACTATGATTTCTTTGTATATTGTAGACTATAGATGAGGATACATTGTTGTTTATTGTACTATCTGCCATTCAATTCATTGAAAATGTATCCTCACAGTCCGTTTGGGCTATTGGAATGAATAAAGACTCTTCTTCTGTTTCGGTGGAATTCTTAGTTTTCTTCAATTAATTCTTTTTTAAGTAATAACTGCTTTCTAGGTGATTATACTGGATTTGTAAAAGCGTTGATCGTAATAATATACCATAAAATTTACATTGAACTTCGGTAACTAAAGATGCAGCTTTATGAGCTTTACGCCGTCTATCTTAAGTAGGCGACTCAGGTAACGCAAATACCGTATATACTCGCAACCAACGTAAAACCTGATCATCTGTCGTATAATGTGTTGGCAGATCAGAGAGTATGTTGTTTGTTCTACTGATTAGGCCTATTGCGACGGCAGATCTGGGTCTATGCAGTTTGCAGTTGGATCCGACTTATACGCGAGTACGTACGGTATGTCTTTGGAAGTTTTCCGAGTACAGTGTACTTAGTTTTGTGGATGTATAGGTCAATGTAAGAATAACTATAACACATTATTTGCTATTTTTCATATCCCAACAAATGACCTATGTATTTACTCATGTATTCATGTATATGTTTGAATTAGATACATATATTGTCACTTTCATGAATATACCAAAGTATCTGTGTATACTCTAGTGAACTGTAACGTAATGATCTTTGACTGATTTAGAAGAGTTTGTGTTGTCTGAACAATTTAACAATGCAGTGTTCATACCATACTTCCCAGTTAGTATACAGGCATTCTTCAATGCACATAGAAGTTTAGTCGGCAGAAATAAATATGAGTTCAAATTCCAAAGGTCCACATAGAGCTTCAAAAGTATGTCACGGTGACCTATGTCACGGAAACCAACCCAAAACAGTGACCTATGTCACGGAAACCAACCCAAAACAGTAGTATAGAATTCTTAAGATTCATCATCATTGATAAAACTAAAGTGTGGCTTGCATGAAGCATGACAAAATGGAACAAGGAAAGTAGGTCACGATAACCTACTTGGGCTGGAAAGAGTTGTTCTTCTAAGGTATGATGCAGAATCGAGTTATATTATTTTACAGACAACAAATCTGTAGAAACAAAGCTAATCCATCGGAATCGTCATTTGCTCATAAAGGTCTGCTTGGCAGGCGAGACAACAATGAGACCGTCAAGACAGTGGAATTGATACAGCCGCCTTTCCATTCAATGCGTAGAGGTACTTCAGAATTATAATTGATGGTTTAATTTGTGTGATTGGACTAAAAAAGGATGGCAAAAATATGATTCATCACGACTTTACAGCAAAAATGATGCTAAAATGTTGGGTGTTGTCCAAAATGACTTCATAATGACCTTCAAATCTAAATATAAAAAACGCCATACATTTTATCTAGTTTGATCGCTTTTAACATTCTATGCAGACATGACCACACTTATTGAAAAATGGAACCGGACGACAACAGTAACTGGAGGCATACATACTTTCTGTTAAGTGTTATTTGGAAATATTCTCCATCCCTTACTAAAATAAATAATATCAATTTCATGTGAAATGGTTCCGTAATTAAAATATACGGAATCCGGTTAGAGGGTGTGTAATTAAAAAGTGAGGATTTAGAATGGCGAGTCATTACAATAACTCCAATCTTATTTGCCTTGGGATACACCTAAATCCACAGGTATGCGACATACTATATTTAAAAAATCGTTTAATTTTTAATATAAAAAATACTTGAACAAAATGTAGTATTACAACAATAATCAAATACAATCGAGATGTGAGACAGACTAACTAATTACTTTATAAAGGTTTAAGCAATTTTTTGCGCATATTTTGCCACAGAACCAGGTAAATAAGATTGATAAATACAGTACATAGCATTTACTTTTTTTTTACTTATTACGTGCCATTGACATTGCGTAATAG
Source organism: Margaritifera margaritifera (assembly GCA_029931535.1). NCBI lineage: Eukaryota > Metazoa > Mollusca > Bivalvia > Unionida > Margaritiferidae > Margaritifera > Margaritifera margaritifera. The sequence continues at coordinate 2,845,795 of JAQPZY010001485.1, read as the reverse complement.
GTCAAGATACTGGATGCAAAGATGATTTGGGACTGACTCCGCGCTTATGTATTCTATGTTGGTAATTGTTTGTATATAAAACAAATCCTCTCTAGGATGAAAAGTGTAAGAGTTATACTTTGTGATTCGACAAGAAATAGTTTCATTTATTAGTGTTTATAACTACAATGTCGCAATTACCTACCTTACATACTCGCATATAGGCCGATACCAACTGCAAACTGCATAGACCCAGATCTGCCGTCGCATAATGCGCCGGCAGATCTGGGTCTATGCAGTTTGTAAGGACTAATCAGTAAAACAAACAACATAGACCCTGATCTGTCGGCATTTGGACCTAGATTATACGCGAGTATATACGGTACTTTTGGTTCCAATGGGGCCCTTAATTTGTAGTTTCTCTGTCAATCACATGTAACTTGCAAGATATTTATTTGAAATCTGGAACAGAGCTAAAAAAAATGCTAATAAGCTAGGTAGTATTAAACCTTGTCAACATATTATGATGTGAACTTGTATGACAAATCTTTTGCTTACAATTTTTAAAATTTTGTTTTCCTAAAGTTATTGCAAACTTTCGTGTAAATAGTTGCCAAAAATGTCAACTATTGTAAGATGTTTTATGATTAAATACCCACCCAGGGTAGTTTTTTCTTATCCCTTGATGAGATCGAAGTTCATCATAATTCTTTCAGAATGGAAAACAGTTTTACAAACAATAAAGATAAACATGCAGGTTAATACATAATTGCACACTAAATAATAGGAAAGAAAAAGAAAATCTGTGTCAGCTGTTGTTGTCTAATGAAGATACAAAAAACTAATAGCTTTCCTACCGATATATTGTTGAGTATAATGACGCAATCTAGAAATAGTTTCCAATGTTTCTTACAGAAGGACTTGATCATTAACGTCAATGATTTAGTACTTAATCACAAAACCGAAGTGGTAAAAGTTTCTGTATGGTGTAATTTTTTCTTTACTAAGATTATCATTTGAAATAATTTTCCGATTATAAAGGAATATTTTTGAAATTAGCACACATGTTGACCATAAAGAAGTCAATAGGACATGTTTATTTGATAAGCCTTAATGCAGAAAATTATTACAATAGTTGAATTAAAGCAAGCTTATAATAAAATGTAAAGTAAACTAGCAGTGAATAATACTTGACTTTGTATTGATAGTTTCATAGTTGAGGTTTCATTATTCCCTGTACGAGTATTGCCCTTTCTTGCGATCCATGATCTTCGATGACAGAAAGCATTAATGATCATAAAGCTGTATGTAATAAAACAAAGAACGATGAAATCAGATTTTGGTAATGATATGGATACATGCTATCGCTTCTTGCTATGTAACTAGTGCAAACACGTTTCTTTCAATAAAAAATCTTTGGTTTTTTTAAAAAAATATTTGCAGCTCTCTGTTGATAGAAAATTGAACAACGTAGATATAACAAATTGCAAACATGATTTAGTCAATACGTGCGTCATATGCAAAACAAATTACACGATGGCCTAAATCAATAGTCACAGTGGGGATATGTTGTTGCGTGAATCAATATGATAGTTCAACGCCCTTTTTTGCCAGCTGCAACAATTTTTTTACGTTGAACAGCCTCTTTCCTTGTCAGGTAGAACGACAGATAAATAATGATCACATTTCTCCACAGGTGTAAACATTAGAATGAAAAACTAAGCGTCACAGTCAGAAGTACGTGTATTTCACCATATTATTTTGCCTGCTTTTTAGCATTGATACACTCGTGTCTGTACGTTTTTGTGTGTATATGTGTGTTGTTATACATATATGTGTGTGTGTGATGTCTCTTAATTTATCCAGTGTTATCTATGAAAGATACTCCAAACTTTTGGATATGATTGAAGAAGTGATTTCTAGGTCCCCTGTATATTCTTAGCATGTGATACAATCCCATCCAAGACTGGATATTAGATGGGTAGAACTTTAGGCAGATGTTAAACATAAGCACATACTTTGCTATCTTAAATTGACTTCAGAGCTGTACATGTGACCACAATTATTTCCTTCAGAGCGCATGTTTTTGGCCTATGCGACTTCTTCATGTGCCACGAGCATCTACAAATTTGCTGTCACATTTCAAAATATCCAATGCATTCAGGATTAGGCGGCTTAACTAATGTGTGACGGTTGCGGCCCTAGATTACATATGTATTCTGATTGACAACTCAAATATTTTGAAATATAAACTCTGCCTCAAATATCAGATATTAGCCAAAACAGAAATAACATCCTTGATTTACATGGATGATGCAAATTAACGCTATCCATTTTGACAATAAATATTTTCTTACTTATAATTATGTTGTCAAAATCGTCTGATTTTCCACTTCTCAAGAGGGGTCGATACTCAACAAGAAACCTTAATGTGTTGAGTACAAACCGTCAGGGATGATTATCTAGACGACAGCTAAGTCATTACGTCCCTCGGATGTGTATTGCCTTAGAGCAGACCAACGCCGGAAATATTTGGACACGAAAACTGATCTGGTAACTATATCGAAGAAAAACAACATGATTGAATTCCATGTTTGTCACTATTAGCAAAAAGATATAGAATACGGCACGGCTAGTGCCATGACATTATATAAAAATCCAATTAAATACAATTCTGCCAGGAAACTGTAGCATTTTTTTTATAGCAATTTATCACTCGCTCAGCAAGTTTTATTGAAATAAGTTTCAGTAAAAGTATCGCATTCCAAATGTTTCAAAAACTTTTTTGTGCATATTTAAAAAAAATTAACTTCTTGTTTAAATGCTGACAGAAAAAATAAATAAAAAGACTTTTGTCGAATACTAGTAACCCTCTTTTTTCAATTAATCGGGAAGTGTCTTGCTACTTTATTTGACTCTCATATTGACAATTGTATATTTGACTGTTTTACAGCATTCTGATTATTTATTTGAGAGAAACTAAACAATTAGCGATTATAAAAAAAATGCTTGCTAATGACCGATTTATATCTATCAACGTATGATCTGGTAGAAAATGAATGATATTGGTAGGCTTCTGTAATTCTGATGAGTAACAATCTGCTTAAATATTGTTACTTAATTTGACTTAAATATTGGTACTTAATCTGCCTTAATTATTGGTACTTAATTTGCCTTAAATATTGGTACTTAATTTGCCTTAAATATTGGTACTTAATCTGCCTTAAATATTGGTAATTAATCTGCCTTAATTATTGGTACTTAATCTGCCTTAAATATTGGTACTTAATCTGCCTTAAATAGTGGTAATTAATCTGCCTTAAATATTAGTAATTAATCGGCCTTAAATATTAGAACTTAATCTGCCTTAAATAGTGGTAATTAATCTGCCTTAAATATTAGTAATTAATCTGCCTTAAATATTAGAACTTAATCTGCCTTAATTATTGGTAATTAATCTGCCTTAAATATAGGTAATTAATCTGCCTTAAATATTGGTACTTAATCTGCCTTAATTATTGGTACTTAATCTGCCTTAAATATTGGTACTTAATCTGCCTTAAATATTGGTAATTAATCTGCCTTTAATATTGGTAATTAATCTGCCTTAAATATTGGAACTTAATCTGCCTTAATTATTGGTAATTAATCTGCCTTAAATATAGGTAATTAATCTGCCTTAAATATTGGTACTTAATCTGCCTTAATTATTGGTACTTAATCTGCCTTAAATATTGGTAATTAATCTGCCTTAAATAGTGGTAATTAATCTGCCTTAAATATTGGTAATTAATCTGCCTTAAATATTGGAACTTAATCTGCCTTAATTATTGATAATTAATCTGCCTTAAATATTGGTACTTAATCTGCCTTAAATATTGGTAATTAATCTGCCTTAAATATTGGTAATTAATCTGCCTTAAATATTGGAACTTAATCTGCCTTAATTATTGGTAATTAATCTGCCTTAAATATTGGTACTTAATCTGCCTTAAATATTGGTACTTAATCTGCCTTAAATATTGGTAATTAATCTGCCTTAAATATTGGAACTTAATCTGCCTTAATTATTGGTAATTAATCTGCCTTAAATATTGGTACTTAATCTGCCTTAAATATTGGTACTTAATCTGCCTTAAATATTGGTAATTAATCTGCCTTAAATATTGGAACTTAATCTGCCTTAATTATTGGTAATTAATCTGCCTTAAATATTAGTACTTAATTTGCTAATAAAATAGTGTTATTATCTAGAATACGTCTATATTACTTTTATTCTGTTGCCTTCTCATCTCTAGTTTTACATACGTCTCTGTCTGGTGAAATCTCTTCGAGCTCAGACTGATGATTATGTATTGTTATCCTGAGTTAGACCAATACTTGTTTTCTGAACCACGTGCGAAAGCATGAAAGTTATGAAGCAACCTTGAGGTCAGCTCTCTTGTATACTCATTAAAGGGCAAACACATTTGTGCTTGTTATTCTGAATGTAACATTAGGATTGGAAATTTGTTTTACTCCTGACTTGTGGGAATCATTTATACTTGTTTTGTTACTTTTGAGTTATTTCATTGTAGTAATTGCAAACTTGTTTAAAAAGTACTTTTACCGATAAATGAAGATTTTTCTTTGGTCAGTACGAACAGTTAGAGATATTCCATATGGTCTCATCATCACAGAATAAACTCAAAAACTTCATGTTTGAGGTCGAACGTGTTGCATTTTATTACCGTATTCATTGAGTTTGTTGGTATCAATATATTACAAGATAAAGCCTGGTAAATTTGAGCTCTAATTGAACTAATCTTGCAAACCGTAAGTAAACAGCATGCCTAATGCGCTTCATAGAAATCAAAAGACACAACAGTAAGAGACCTCAAAAATAAAGATTCAGTTAGAATCAGAAAGTTCATATTTAATTGTTTGTGTAAAACAGCAAATAACTAAATCAAGAGTGAACAGTATCCTGAAGAACAATATTGCACATGTGTTTGTTTGAAAGAAATTTTAAAAACGCACATTTATATTTTCGATTTATTGTCAATGCCATGACTTCATATTCACGTGTCTCCCAATTTTACTTCATCAGACCATCAGACCTGTTAAGCACTGAGAATTAAGTACTCGTATACCTTGGGTCCCTGCTTTAATTTTCGACATTGTCGTAAGCGAAGGTTTATGGAAGGCTTCCTGTGTCAGTGGTTTAGTCCGTATTATCCTTTTGACGCCATGTTACAAAAGCTTAACTTTCAGGAAATATAGTTACAACAATTTTCATTTAAAGAGACCTTGGTGCACATGAAAACAAAATACTTGGAAGCACGATTACTGAATCAAAATTAACCCTAGCTGTCCCAACCCAGCTTCCTATCGGCAATGAATAATTCCACCTTATCAATCAACCTAATTTAGTACCTCCCTATCTCCTTTCGTAAAATCAATAGCATGACCAATAGTTGTTGTCAAGCATGTGTGATTGTGCAATGTTAACGCAATTGTCGTATGTGACACAGGTTTACACAAGTTAACGCGTAGAAGAATGTTATAGCAGGAATAGTATGGGTCACCCATTGCTACTTATAGCATTAGTAATATGGGTACCCATTGCTACTTATAGCAAGGTCCTACATATTGACAAGATACGGAGAAATGTAGTAACTTAAAGCTTAGATAACTAAATTAAATAATTGGATTCAGATCAGATTAGGAAGTCATCGTATTTGAACTTAAAGAAACTATTCTAAAATTAATTGCAATTTTTCCACAATGAGTACAGATTTTCCCATGGAAATTAGGCGGAGCTTAGGACAAATGATGAAACTATTAACTATTTGACTTACGATACATGGTATTTAGAGGGAAATGTCTCGCTGGAGAGCACGATCCGTTAAATAATCATTTTAATACTGTCTTTCTTCAAAACCCGTTGGTGTAATGCATTGCAGTGACAGATCACATTTTATGGAATCCAGTATTGGACTCCAACGATTATCATCGACGTTAACATCTTTTGTTTGAGTTAATTATAGAATATACGTACTGCACTGTATCACACCCTAAACTGAATTAATGTAGATTCTCGTATGAATTGTCCAATGACATATGGCCACAATAGGATGGCCAACAAACCAAGAATATACATTATACGCCGTTCGCATCTCTACTTGATATAAACTCACTAATTGATTGTTCTTCAGAAGGTTCGTGCCTCTTCAGTCACCGTCTGGTGTAAACGGGCCTCAACAGTAGTAAGTCATGCAAGTGCCCATGTATTAACATCAACATCCCTTACATATTCGTAGTTGAGCATTAAATGTAAACTACAGACACCAGACATATAAGGGTATGCATACGATATGACTGAATGTAAAAAAGTAGTAGCAATATACAATGGTTAAGACATGCAAATTAATAGCTTTGGTAACCAAGCTTTATTATCGTGAAAATAAAGTACAGAAATATTCCATTGGTTTAGTGAACAAAGCAACCAAATTGTACAACGAATAGCTCTTAATCAGCATGTACATATTACGTAAGAAGGGAGTAAAATTATAATTACTTTAATTACTTTAAATCTTTTAAATCCCCAACTATTTGTGCATTTACTTTCATAAGTGTCCCAATTTCTTGCAATTTAGCTTTGCCGTTCATATCTTTTAGATTGTTGATATATTTGTTTTTATTTCAGATATCTGCTTGTCATATATTTCCATGTCTGATTACATCAATATTATGTTTGAATTTACTACATCAAGAGCATCTATATAACCTCTTAATTCTATATTTATTCTGAATTAAATAATCTGTAAACATTCCTTCTTGAGAATAAAGTATTTCTAAATCTCATTTTAGTTTATAAATTACATTTTGATTATCAATATTTCTCTTGCTTGCATCATCATGTATTTCTCTTTAAAAAAATTCACCTCTCAAATCTATTCATTATTAAGTAGTATTGGTTGTCTGTTTGTATATGTTTGCTGTCCTTGCTCGCGCTCATCTGTTTTAAAGTTTTGTATCTCTGTATTTTCAAGAACTTTTTATTTGGCTAATTCCATATTTTTACTTCTTTTGTCTAACCTAAAACCATTAGAAAATTACTTCTCTCCCTTTGTATAGCTATAGAGTTAGGTACAACATTATAACTGTGCACCCTTTTAAGAAACTTGTATAATTCTTTTGCTTAATTCATAGTAATACAGTGTTCTTTCTCTGATTCTTAAGTAAGGTTTAATTAACTTATATTGATTCTAATCTATGTTTAAACCATGCTTGATATGTTCTTTGTATTTACTAACTATATTTAGAGGTGGCTTTTGGTAACTTTGAAACCCCTCATGAGATAAGATAAAGGTTCATTAATTAGTTTCATTTATCTTTATCGTAAAGGTCATCAAAATCCTCATGATCGTAATTCGATTCCACCAACTTTTGCCATTTTACACCATTTAAACGGATGAAAACAATTTAAAAAAGAATTGTTTTACAGAAGTAAAAAATAACAGTGACACAAATATACGTGAGCAACTATAAAAGCAAACAAATTTGCAGCAATGAAGAAGAAGGATACAAACAGAAATCACTTTTTTTTAATAGCAAACGGAACATACAAGAAAATGATTGGCAAACATTACCTGACAAAGATTTAGAGCAAATAGACGGAAAACAAATGAAATTTTTCTAATTACTACATCAACTAAAATATCAAAGTCATAATCAGATATAGTGTACTAGGAGTGAAATTTCGAATGAGTACATTTCTTCCAATTGATATACTGAGCGATTTACAAACGGAATGAAAACAAAAATGATATGACATCAAATAGAATAAGATATTTTACTGGGTTCCAATAATTTAGGTCAGGATTACCCTTTTTTTGCATTCAGTGAAAGTTTAATAACATTTAAACACATTCATATTAAAAAGAAACACATGAAAGTGATAGATGAAAAAGCGGAGCAACTACAGCAAGTTCGAGAAAGCAACGAACAGAACGATGACAACAAAACACAGAACATAATGATACGCAAATGTGAACTGTATGTTATGTAATAGATGTATTTGCTCCTTTAACACTTGGTGTAACAACTGTCGCTATAACTATTATATATGTTTGTCACATACTTAAACATTTAAGAAAAAGGATATAAACAGAATGAAAAGCATACTGATTAATGAATGATACAGTCAGCAGTTTTTAAAAAATCTACTTTTGTATTATATTCTTCCATTTCATTTTGTGATAACATTTTATCATTTTCAGACCTGTTTTCACTTGCTATCATGCTATCATATACCTTGCATTTGGCCAGTGAAAACATTTTTTTTTTCTGTTGCTCTGGATCAGAACAACTAAAAGACGTAAAAGAAATAACATGATCAATGTCGAGATCTTTTATATTAGCACATTCAGGCTTTATAAAATTGACGCAACTTTGGGACAAGTCAATGATGGAACAGCAGGCGAATTTAATGTTGTATCAGATTTTATGTTTAGTTTCATCGCATTTTAAAATACTAACTCGTGCTAAGTGATATATATATATATATATATATATATATATATATATATATATATATATATATATATATATATATATATATATATATATTGTGTTTATCATCGTTTCGTTACCATTCTTTCATGCATTCATTTACATATTTCTTTTTTTGCCTATGATTTATAAACTAATTATTATTTTGTCTCCATCTTTTGATATGACCTATAGCAATGTTAAAATAGCTGTTTTTGGTGCACTCCGAATTTACTGTTTGTGTTTTATTGTGGACATTCCTTGGACGCTATTTATTTTACACTGCTTTTTCAATTAAATTGTACTCCAAACATTTGTACTAACTTCACCTTTTAACATGATCTTAAAATGAGCTCAAGGTCTAACACGTTTAATTAAAGGAGTTGCATAAAAGCGAAGTTGCTGTTGAATAATTTGCAACTAGCTTTAAAGTTATGTTTACGTTACCTGTTAATTATGTTACAATATAAATGAAAGGTGCACACAAAAAACTGAAGATATTTGTATGGTTGGAGAGCAACTATAAAAAGGTAACAGCATAAAAGAAGAAAGATTCACCTGGAGTTGAAATTGGAAAACAACTTTGAAAATTTTCACAAGAATTTTAAAAAAGCCGAAGTAGGGAAATAAACACAAGAGCAAGATACAACTGAGATTAAAACTGAATGTACTCTATATCAAAGATAAAATTTATCACTTGATATGTGTGGTAGTTATTGCCGTAGGTTCAGGATGTATATATTCAAAAGCATACCCAAAGAGATCAGTTTTAAAAACTGTTTTATTTGATCAGCAATCTGAGAGCAATTCGAACAAGTTCAATAAAGACCAATTAGTTGAAACATTTATGCAAAAAAAGAGCAGGAAAATTCATTTCCAGAAATGCTATGAATTTCAAGTAATAAATGGCAAGTGAAACAAATATCACAATTAACAATAGTTACCATGCATCAATAAATTCAGCTTTTACACTTACTCACAGCATGTTTTTGGAGAAGATATTTAAGATGTCAATATATTCACCAACATAAATGGATACCGAAAAAGCCTGGTAGGTAATTATTCTAATTTCATTACGTTAGTTTACAATTGATTCTCTAATAACACACGAGCTACTAATTAAGTAACTAAATAGCATAAGTCAAGAATGAGTGTTCGGGACCTAAAAAAATATAAATATACTTTGTTGACAAAATCTTAGCCAAACAAAGCAAAATGAGCATTAACTGATGCGGAGCTAGCAATGACAAAGGCTAACAAAAACTCTGACAAACCTAGCACAACTTATGTTTTGCAAGCACTATCCCTAAGTCTAAAAAATCTTTCTCATACCTTTGAAGGGGAGAAAAATGTCAAGCGCGCCACCATTCTATTTAATATATCTACCCACAGACAACTGAATACATTTTATGCTGAAAACGATAAACGAAATTAAAAATAATCTGGCTACAGAGATCAACATTATGTGGTCTGAGAAAACGTATAAAACAGCATACAAGGTTTTTAAACTAGGTAGATGTTAGTATGGCAAAAGCATTAGGTAGTATGAGTGTTGCAGTTGCTGGCTTAAGAGCTGAAGGAATAGCAACATGACTTATTATCCCTCTAGCTTTTTGTGGGTTTCGTGTAACTTTATTTGGGCTTGTTGCAAAAGCTACTAAATACAAGCTAGCATGTATTACAGATTTAAAACAGAATGAGATTGTAACATCTGCTATAAGAAAATTAAACAGTCTTGATGATATGGTGCGTAAAGGAATAAGCGATGATGAAATAAGTCACGATAAATTTAATATGATAGTTACAGAATACAACCAATACAAAGATATATCAAATGCAATTAGGAAAAGGTTGGTAACATGAGAAGCAAATATATTGATGATTTAGGACAAACGTTTTTCAGAAGAGCGTAAGAAAATAAAGGAGAAAGAGATTTTAAATAAGGTTACATTGCACAAAAGGTCTATTGTGATAACGGGTACAGTGAAAAAACAAATCAAGATTATATAAATTTGTTACTTTTGAACTTTAAAACTTTTGTAAACTTTGAATTGTATATTAGATTAGTGGTAAATAATAATAATCTTGCTTACTCAGTAGATATCAATAAAATAACTGAAAAAGAGATAATAACTAAATTATAAACACATTATTTCGAAGAGGGCAATAATTTATTTTATGTTAGAAGAGTTGATAATAGTCTAGACTCATTGGATTGAACATTTAATATCGTAGACAGTATCATTATTTGTTACCATTAAATTGTGCAGCAAATATTGTGATTCTATAGTATATGTTAGAGAAAGATTTGATATGAATAAGAAGTCAATATCGACTCCAGCCAATTTAGAAACCAGTAAATGCATCCAATATCTTATATGAAGCTGTTCATAGACCCCAAACTCCTGTATGGAATGGTATGAAACTTTTGGTTCAGTGATGGAATAGTGTAATGAAAAATATGACAACCTATTTTTGATAGGGGATTTCAATATTGATAAATTTAAAACGTCTAAACTAAAAGACATGATAAATACTTATAGGATGTATCAACTAATTACAAAGCCAATTTGTGAAACGAAGGACACAATCACATTAATTGATCATGTATACATCTTAGACATGGGATTAGTCCTCGTCATATGATATATTCAGTTTAAAAAGGGAACACAATTAAGCAAAGTACTCATATAAATATTAAATATCGCGATTTGAAAATCTTAAATAAAGAAAAGTTCAACTAAGTTTAACTAAGATTTAGGGCAACCTCTTTATTACACAGTTAAGATGTATGATGATATAAACGATGGATGGTTAGCCTTCAAGGAATTATTATTTCATATAATTGACCAGCATTTACCATACAAAGAACGTAGAATCAGACGAAATTCTGAGAAATGGATTGAGTATATTTATATTGGCTGTTATAAATAAGGTCCTTGTAAACATTAGAGATTTAAAAATAGATTACTTAAACGAAGTTGTTCAACAGTCACCAAATAAATCAAAAGATATTTGGAAAAAAATTAAAACATTTCTACCTTAATCGAAATTACATTTATATACTAATCTTCTTACTGTTGATGGTGAAGTCATTAATGACTTTATTAAAATTATTGCACATATTTTCAATGATTTCATCTGTAGTATTTGGTTAGATATTTGCCAGAATTTTGATTTGTTACTACCTGATATTGAACGTATGCCGAATTAAACTTTCTTATAGATACCAAATATTACTGAGGATTTTCTAAAAAGGGAATTATATATATGTCCAATTCAAAAGAAACTGGCGTTGATGGCTTGTCGGTGAAACAATTAAAACTGTAAATAGATTACATTGTTAAACCACTGACAAACATATTTAATATGTCCATATCCGCAAATACATTTGTAGATGATTGGAGAAAAGCTAAAGTTACCCCTCTTGTTAAGTCAGCAGACGGACCTTGTGTCAATAATTATTAACCTGTATCTGTTCTACCTATTGTTACAAAACTACAGAAAGATATGTTTTCAATTCATTGTATGACTTTTTATAAAAAGAATAATTTGATTTCCCTGCGTCAGTCAGAATTCCGTCCAAATCATCCTTGCGAGACATCACTTAGTGGATTGATTGGTCACTGATTAAAGAATAACGATGACGAGAAAATTAACTGGAGTTTTATTCTTTAGACTTACGTAAAACTTTTGATACTGTTAATTATAAAATTTTACTACATAAAGTATCAGCATATAATGTTTCAAAACCCTGATTGCGATGGTTTTCGTCCTGTCTCAATAGTAGATATTGTTGAGAGCAAATTAAATGAAGATTTAAAATGTTATGAAATGGATGTATGATAATAAACTTAAATTGACAGAAGACCCAGTTAGTGATTATCTGCCCAGTACAACTAGCAGCCACATGTAGAGAATTCTACTTAGAGGTAAGTGGTACAAAAATAAAAACTGTTAAATGTTCCAAACTTTTAGGTATCCTTATTGATAATAATTTATTATGGTCCAACTATTTTGAAAAACGCTCTTCATAAAAGTATCTAAGAAAATGGGAATGTCATAAAAGGGTTACAGGTTTTATGTCGGATGAGTTGATCAGAAAAGTGTACAATGCCTTTGTTTTTTCACATTTTATATACTGTCTACTGTGTGATGAGAACTCCGCTATTTATTGGATATGTAGAGACTATACAGCTTACATGCAAGAGTATCCTGGGTGATTTTAAATGCCAAATATATTGTAACAGCTATATCATCCCTTTTCAACACTCTTCGATGAATGCAATTTAAGGATTATATTAGCTTTAGAAAAGCTGTTGTTACTTTCAAGGTTGTAAATAATTTAGCGCCAGATTAGAGTTGCGCGGTATTACCGGTATACGGGCTTAACACGGTATTCTTTATCCAATGGTACGTAACACGGTACTTTTTCAAATGGCAAAATCGGATATTGTGAAAGATATTTGGACCAAATCCAGCTTTTGGAAAAATTTCGGATTTTAAAGAAAGTTATTTTTTAGTTATTTCTAGCGTATGTTAGTGTGCTATCATTCCCTTGTGTTAGCATCCCACTCAAAGTTTCCTTGCCAACTATACCAATAGTGCAGGTAATAAATTGTAGGCTTCAGTTTTAACATTTCCTATTTTTATCAACAAGCTCTCTAATGTCAGCATAGTGTCTTTTACAGTGTGTCAGCTATAGTGTAAGATTAATCATCCCACTTTAGTTAAAGTTTTTAGATTACAACTTACACAACAATTAACATACACATAGCAAATTCCCCTGGGAGGGGGGCTGCGATTTTCTTTTGAGCTGAGATATTTTATTTTCTTTTATTTCAAGGTAATTTTTTAAAAGTTTAAAATAGTATAAAATGGATATAAAATGGTGCTATTTTGCTATAAATCAGGGCAAAATATTGTTCCAGCTACTGACAGACGGAGCTTTAAAAGTGTCAGTCCACTGCCCCAGAACAATACATTGTTGGTCTCTAATATAATTGCGGTATACCGTGATACTTATCGCGGTATGTTCACAAATACCACGGTACAAAATTTGTCATGCTACCCAGCTCTACGCCAGAGTATCTTAATGTTTTTAAGTTTGTAAGGAACATTAGCACAATTAATATAAAATCTTTAGCTTATACCGGTACAGTTTAATGGAATAGTTTTGCAGCATGATATTAAACAAACACCTACTGTTTCAGTTTTTAAGAAAGTGTACCTCTACAAATATTTTAATGAGGAATCATGATTTTATGACCGTATAACATTTGTAAGTGGTAGCTGTGATAACACTATATTAGTATGTCAACGTTTTATAATCTCTCTCTCTCTCTCTCTCTCTCTCTCTCTCTCTATATATATATATATATATATATATATATATATATATATATATATAACACAGTATGCTACTTGCCACTGCACTGCCTTTCACGTCGTTTCCTTTCGATTCTAACTTAAAACTACTTACTATGTAAATGCTTGTTGTTCTACGTTTCCCTCAAATCTGCTTAAGTCGAATCTATTTATTTTTGTGACTTCTCTCACAAGGATTAGTCTGGCAGACTTTAATTGGGGTTTCGGAAGTTTCCATTGCTCTCTCTTGCTGTATTATTCCACTATTGTAAGAACAGATGAATAAACGAAAACAGTAATGTTAAACATGTAACGAAAGAAAATCTAACCATTTTGTTTGCGCAGAAATTAGTAGCTATCTCCACCTTTTGAAGCAATTAAACTGCAGAAGCCAGCATTGTCACACTGTTTTGTTTATAGACTTGCATTATGAATAGTCTTCAAGATATTAAATGAGCTTTGACGAATATTTGTATAAAAAAGGAGATTTAACAAATGCTGTTAGTAAAATATGAAGCTGCATTGCAATTGTACGCACTAAGAAACAGATTTATGACTACCGAATACTGATGCAAGAAAAGAATGGAAAGCAACGGAGTGCTATAATTTATTCTGTTACGACTCTATGGTCTAAGAAAAATGTAACAGAAAGAAAGTGAAACCAACAAATCAAGTAAAAAATCAACAAGCAATTTATTACTAGATAATTAAAATGAAAAATCAAAAAGTCACTTACAGTAATGTGTTTTGAAATCCTAATAATCCAATAAGAATGATTGTTCTAATCACAAGTCCTAAATATAGAATGTTCCGAATTCACGGCTGTGTCCTTGAATGTTATTATGTGCTAATGGTCTCCAAAGTCCTGATGTACTAGAAATATTGATGTGCTGATGTCAAAATGAAGTATTCCAAAATCTCTGAATAAGTTCAGTTAAATTCCAAAATCATTAATTAAAAATCCAAAATCCAAAAGTTTATGAGCACTGTTATAATCCAATGAATATTTAAAATAATTCCTCTCTTAGAATTTGGAATGAATTTTCACAACTGTAATAGCTCTTAACAAGACTGATGGTAATGTCAAAACTGAATAAATGTCCACCAAACATGGTATATATAAAGATTGGTCACATCACAGAATGTTCTAGAACATGAGTCATCTTAATGGAATTTTTACTTGTAAACAAAAATGAACCTTGACCTTCAAATTGAGAAAACATATTGATCAAAACAACCTAATTCAAGGACACTAGTTATACATGTTTTTCCTGATAAACATTAAGATTTAAGCAAATATTAAAGTGAAGAAACATTTATAATTTCCTAAAATATTTATAATATTATATAAACATCATACATAACAATTCGTATCTTAGCTAGTTGTTCTACTCTTACTTTTTCTTCACTAAAGCATCAGAAACTCAATTTTTCCATTTCGGCATTATTAAATTTGCACAACATATGGTTATAGATTAAGGACTTTGTGGATAATTTCACATCAAGTGCAACATTTGAAGTGAACGTTAATACTTGGAATGGGCCCCATTCCAAGCAATGTTATCATTAACTATATTGCATGGCTTCACAAGAATCAAATTGCTATCGATAGATAATGCGCTTATTTGTTATATAACGATGTAAACAATCGGGTCAGTTTTTAGAAGCAAGCAGAAATTCATGTAACCAAGAATTACATATGAAGAACTTAAATAACGCTCATAAGTCTATAAAATATCTTTTGTTTCGGCTGAGTGGCGTTGGGAGGGTGCTGAATTTGCACTGTGCTTTCAATCACAAACCTGCATGATCAAAATATTTTGTCACTGATAATGTAAGGTAATAAGGTTATAGACCCAATTTTATAAATGTTGGATAGTTGTTAAAGGGATTATACAGCTTCAACAGATTTTTGTCAAATAAATATTTTAGGAAAGCCCTTAGCTAATTTATAAACAAATTTATGAAAGGTATACAATAAACTGAACGCTTAGAGAGAGTATATAACATACATGAAGTTGTCTTACATGACATTTTTGTGGATATAACACTGTCTTAAAATTGCATTGTCGACAGCAACATTTGTATGGTTATGTGTTCTAATAAACCATCGGTATTATTACGGGGTACTACTAAAAGAATACAAGAACATTTATTTGCTGATCACTTCCGTTTCCAACATAGTCAAAGGTCAAACCTCATGTAAAACAATTACAATCTGATCTTACAGAAATCGGAAAAAAATGGAAAACAAAACAAAACGATGCTACAAATGATTAAAGAAATATAACCTTGGATGAGGCACTCAATGAACCTATTTTCTCTAGCTCTTTATATTATAGATTTATATGTTCTTCCAGTTGATGTGCGAGATTGCTTTGATGTAATGTGAAGCTTTTCCTTCGGCGAGAAGCAAAAATGCCAGACGTACTCAGACGATAATACAGAACTCATAAAAACACGTAGTTCAAAGATAAATTATAGGTTGACTTTGATTTGAGGAGGATCTTACATTGAAACCGGACAAAAGAGGTGATAACATAGTTCATAGATATTGATTATTTCTGGGGAAGAAAAAAAAAAGTACAAAAACAACAAAGCTAGGATTAGAAAAGAAGGAAAAAACATTCACTCTAATGTCGAATTTCCTCATATAAAAATTTAAAGGTTGAACATAAACAAGTTATTTATTTGAAATGATTATTGCTTACCTTAGTGATGTATTAATCCTCTCAGTGTTTTCAGGCAAAATATTGTTTTGTCAGGTGAGGAGAGCAAAATTTAACAAAGCCTTCGAATTCACTATGGAGAATAAGATGGAGTATGTCATTAATATTATTAATCAACATTTTCTGTCGCGTTGTCGTTATTTGATTTTCTTCTCGGTAATAAAAAGCCACAGTAACATTCAACGCGCGTTTCTCACATACCGGAAAGTGTTTGTGCAAACACGTTTTTAATGTATATCTTTAGCTGAATTTTGTGATAACAATATTCTTGATGTCAAAAGAAATATTTTGTTGCCATAATGAGAAAATGAAATTTGTGAAAGAGAAATAAAGCACTTGCAACTGACATTTACCTGTGGTTCATCCCTACCGCCACTGACTTAACTCACAGGTCGTAACTTGGAAACTATTGAGATCCTTACCCTATGACCATATATACACTTACTAGGCATACAAATACATATTTATACAAGCAATTGACATTGCCTCTGGGGTCGATCCTTACCCCCAAAGGAAACCCGTGGGCCACAATTGGAAACTATTGATATCCTTATCATATAACCATTTACATGCACACCCAACTGACATTTGCTTCTGAGACATATCTCAATCAAGAGCGCAAACATCAGGGTTGCAGCCAAAATGTGCACGTGTGGATATACACATTTACAAGACTTAGAATTTTGGTTCAACTAGTTCTATGCCTGAAACAGATGGAATGGAGCAGCACTCAATATCGCCTTAAGCGATCATTGACATTTAATCGTTGAAATAGTCATTTTACTGATTGTGACTGATATATGACAGTCTAGTAATCGGAACAGGATTAATTTTATTTGAAGCAAATTTGGCGTGCATCTTTATATTGATGAAACATTTTAATAAATTTGATTTCCATTTAGAGAAATTATTGTCCCAGATTGCCTCTTCTTCTAATTTTGCTTTCTAAAGTATAACATTACTAGGGATTACAGGATTTTAACTAAAGTTAACAGCGGTTGGGCATAGTTATATTAGTACCCTTGTCCATTTTATCGCCTTTTAGCTATACCTGCACCAGGTTTAAGGCCAAGCTTGGATATAAGAACAATAAGGTATGAGACCAATCAGGTGTCAATTCAAATGTTTCTGCACTGCAAACCAGCCAGAATGAAAATGACACAACTCAGTTAATCCTCTTTTTATACTCAAGCCCTGTCTTTAAAGTTGAGCTAAAGTCATTTCAGGCAAAGTAGTTGGGCATCAGTATGTCACGAACACATTTCTAGTTATTAATGAGACCATGAATTAGTTTGATTTCCAGCGTTCAACTGCATCCTTTAGACGAGTAATGGACCCTGATTACCTATCCTCCTTTTAGTTACTCAATGCACAACTTTATGTAGGATTTTCAACTAACTTTAGAATGCGACATACATTAAGGAGAGCTTAGAGGAGTTCATTTGCCATCTTCCTACGTCCTTATATGGCGATGACAAGGACCATGATTTCAGACTGCCCGCTCCATCCCTCCCTGGTTTCCGCAGTAGAACTGTTTACCTCTGACTGTTGGATGTGAATTAAATATAACATTCAGCTTTATATTGATCAGGTCTTTGATCGGCTTAATTTTCAACCATCTACTTCCTATGAGATTAAGTAGTGTTTGGATTTGACAGATTTCTCATGCAGCTTTATCTTATTGAACTCTTGCATGAATTTATTTTCCAGCATTTTACATCATTTTATAGACAGTTATGGCCCATTCTAGTTTCTTTGTGAATAAAAAGGACCCCTGTTTAAGGGCCTCCATAGCATATTGTAGCAATTAGGGTCCTTAACAATGCATTCAGTTTTAATAGCTCTAATTTATGACAAAGGTTGTTTAACATTGCTGTTTGTAACTTTGGTAAAGTGAAATTTTGTAAGGTCGATTTATATATTGTGTAATAGATTTTATTGTAATTACCCAGCGGCTTTTAAATTTTTTGTTAAAATAAACTTTGTATTGTATCTCTCATGTATATTTTAATGAGTTTACATTAACTTTAGAGTATTATTTTGTACAAAATTGTGTAAATATTGAACATTACACTTTTCCGTTCTTTTATACTTCTTTCAACTGCTCTCTTTTGATGCCGACATCTGTATCGTAATACTTTGATTAGATGATCACTATAGTCCGTATAAATAATGCATAACCATTGAGACAATAGCATTATAAAAGCAGGATATTGACATCAAAATAATACCGCGTCAAAGGTTTTTAATTGATTAAAAACGAAATATAGCGAGCCTACCATCATATATTAAACTGTTTTGTTCTGTCAACTGTCTGAAAATAAAACGGTCACATAATCTTTACTTGGACAAGCTTATACAATATAACAGACGAGAATATACTATATTAGAACAAAATATAATAGAGTATAACACAACAGGACATATAACCTAATAGAACGGAGTATATAATGTGATTACCGAAGTGCCAAATGGCACCAGATTTCATAATTCAGAGAGGCACGAGAACAAGGGTCAACTCGACATTGGATTTTCGGTTAACTCGACATTGGATTTTCACTAAAACATTTCTTGCAATACGTAATTGTTGCTATATTAAATGTATACTGATCAAACCTGCAAAATGGTTATATTGGTCGTCAGCTTGAAAATCTTCGTTGGCTACATATCCTAAATAGATTTTTGTATCAACATGGGATTTTCACTAAAATACTATAACAGTATTTAACATGTTCTGAATGAAGAATACCTTGATCCGACCTCCAACATGGCAACCATAGTGGCCATCTCAAACATTCTTTATCACTATTCCTCTTGAAAGAATGGTATCATTGACGTGCGGTTTTGTGTAAAAACCTTTTGCAATATGTAATTGGCCCAGAATTAAACAATTGTAGATCTAGCTATCAAAATGTCTGTACTAGATTGAACATGTTTTGAAACCAGACCTACTTGACATTATGGTCAAGTCAAAGGTCACTTTTTGCATTTTTGTACTTCATTGAGCTTATGAGCACAGAGACTTGTAGATATACAAATTAATTAATTTTGACCAGACCTTGTATTTCGTTGTTTTTCAATAAACAAGTTGATAGTCAGCACTCTGACATTGATTGCAAGGTCTAAGTTCTTGACTCAGGTTTTAATCTGTGATTGCTTGTGCGCATGATAGCACAGACAAGTATAAATTGGTTTTTATGTGTGGATATATCTGAAGAATACCTTGAATGAAGCCAGTTCTATAACCTGGGTTTCTCAAAAAGTATAATTTGTGAATTAAACCAGATTTCGCACAGATGTATATCTTGACAGTATCTGATACGATTTCAGTAATATTTTCTCCATGATTTGGATTCATGACCAAAGGCCATGACAAAGGATTGTACTGCACTTTTCTTGTGAACATGTTTTTGTTACCAAGTTTAGTATGTTGGAGTTTCTCAAAAATATATGATATGAGTTCAATACACACACCGATTGAAAAAGATAAAAGGAGGGGAGATAAGGACTTGTGAATTCACACTGATTCTTTTCGGCCTGTAGAGCGTTAATCTCTTCTATCGACTCATGTTGAGACAATGCAACAGTGTTATCTTGTTATTGCCTTTCACATGTTAGGCAAAGCTATTTTTGTTCATTTCTAAATATACCCTATACTTGTACAAAATACCTCGAGGTTGTGTTGAAATTTACATATTTGACCGATGAAAAGCTTTACCAACCTATTTCACGACAGGTGCCAAACTCTCTATGTTTTCTACCGGTGAAGATTTTATATTTATTTAATTTTTACGATTGTCGAACTTACATGTCAACAACACTAAACCAGTATTGCTTATATAACCAAGCCAAATCTGCATCTCTCCACGATATAAAGAAATCTCCATAAAAGTCTCAATAGCTTTTTTAAAATTTATTTATGTTTTCAGACATGTTTGAAGCAATGACATCGTTGGTATCAATGACATGACTTATTTTACAAAGACGATGAATATCTATATGCGATGTGAAAATGCCCACATAATAACCATGTCTTTTACAAAACTGGATTCAAATATTATCGAATTTCTCTGAGACTTTTGGCATGAAAAAGACCAATCATTAGGATTCTCATGCACCTGGTGTTAGAGGAAGTAAGAATATAGTATGTCCATAATATATTTAGATCAGTTCGTCCTTGCAATTTTTGATCAATTGAAAGGAATAATAACGGAAACACTTGTATCTAATTGTAAATGTAGACAGCACCTACAATAACCCAACCGATATATAAATACAAGTACTTATAATTGTTAATAAATAAATATATGTTGTATAAATCACCGTTTGAGCTGATATGGTAACGAAAGAAAAGAAAAAGTAACATAATTCGCAGTTTCATTACGTTTGCTTCATGCATTTCTTTGATTAGCCATATCCGATTTGTCTCTTGAAATTGTTTCAATTGCGTACTTGTTGAATTTAGTTAAGAAATCAAAATCAAATATCTGCATTTTTAATTTAAAAAAACAAGAAACATGATCCTCCCCACACACACAAAAAAAACAACAGATTTTTGCTGTCTTGAACAAACGTAAGGGGCTTGTTTATTCTCATTGTTGAAGATAAAATTTGATTTATGGACATGTCCATCAAGCCGATGGTGTTCTGAACTTGTTTAGGCAGCTGTGAATTTTGTACTTCTGAGCGTAAATGACTTAATTTTCATTTGACTATTTGATACATACATTCAATTTTTGTTATGAAAGGTGTCAAACAACACATATTGTCACTAAAAGGAAAAGACAAACTGTACCCAATTACACTTGTTTTTATATAGATATAAAACCCTGAAACGCACAGTGCAAGAGTAATGAAACGATTTCATGACGAATGAGCGTGGCGGTATAAAACATGATGATACATACCTGCTGGGTATTATTACCATAGTAACCGTAAATATAAAAAAGACACATTATTACTCTTTCTTAATTGATATTTATACAGACATCAGAAATGATCATAATATCTATGTAACATTGGTTATTCATGCAGCTGCTGTCTGTAAACAAGCAAGAACTACATTTTTCATGTTCATAATTGCCCCTTAAAATTTAAGAAAAAATGAAATGAGTTACATCATCCCTTCAGCTGAAACTTGCGTAGAAAAAGAATTAGTAACCACAGTAAATATAACGGTAATCTCCTATGAGCCGATCAGCTTGTGTGATATGCGAGACAAAGTGCTCGGTGACCTAAACCTATATTGTCTATGAGACATGTTTAGTTCATATTGCTAATGGTTTAAAGACCTTTCCACTTGTTGTTAGAATCGTCCAAACTGGGAATTATCAGTGGGTTTGCAAAGTGCGCGACATACAAGACAAAATGAGACATGCAAATAGATGTAAAAATGGCCATACTAGAAGTATTCCCTTGTTCTACGTAGACAACGTGGTTGATTTCATCTTGGTTTTCTTGCTGCGCGATAGACATACAACAAAAGCTTGAAAACGAATGCAATAATATTCGTGAAAGAAGAGGTTCCATAGTAGACAAAAACGGCTATATACAACTAATCGTCTACGCCTTTACATTGATCATGTCACACAGAAGCTTCCAACATTAGAGTGCATTATCGGCACATGGCAGCAAAAAGAATAAAAAGCACGTAATGGACACGACAAAGTGATAAAAGCAGTAAATAGTCAGCTTCAGATAGCTGACACGAATCCTATGTATTTTATGGCTTCTGAATCCAATTTTAGAAGTAATTTCTCTTCTTTCTGAATAAAATATTTCTTTGACCCTATGTATAGTATGATACATGCAGAAAAAAAGTATTGCGGGAAACTCCGCTAATTACAGCATGGTATTGAACAATATGTTGGTCATTACGATACATATAACGCTATTCATTCTTTTAATCAATAAAATATTATTTGTTTTAAATATTGATATAACGCTTTGATTTGAGTGTCAGTCTGGGTATCGATACATCCAACGTTTACAGTATTTTAAAATTTAAACTGATATCATCAACACGGAAAAATTATGGTAAGTACTTGAAGGTTTGTTTTAAATACAAGCTGTTTATATAATAGCGGGAGTCTACCTATACCTATGGTATAAAATACCAAATCTGTAGCATATGATAGCTCCGTATCCACTTGTTGGAGTTGCCTGATCTACGACCCAATATACAATTTTTAGCCATTTATATGGCAGCCATGAGACTGAATTACAAGCAATTAATGTTACTTGCCTGAAAAGGAGATACCACTTACCCATAGCAACTCACAATTGTATTCTACTTTGCGTGCTTAGATAATGAAGTAGCAATATGATATTATCAACGAAACCTTTGTGAAGTATTTATTGAAGAAATGTCTTGAACGTTTATTCAAACTTGCTGCTTTAATTTGAAGTCAAGATTTTGTCTCGCCTGCCTCAGCACAAACAATAAAATGCACCTACTCGATATATCGTAAAATTCGCAAACCTTGTTTCTATGACCATTTGAAAGCTGACGAAATCGAGAATGTATTGCAGCTTTTACACACAAAAAACGATACATTTTAACTCTCAACCAATTTATTAGCCCTAAAATACGTGCAATATTTAACTCTTTTTTTTCTTCTGTCTCTGAAATAATGTCAACATGATTTAACTTTGTTGATAACAAAACTTCATCTTCAAGAGTTCAGATACCAATCAATTATTGATTGAAAGTTTGGATTTCAACGTCTTGCTCTTGCCGAAAACCGTTGTTTCTGTTGATGACTGTAAGAAATGCTTTTTGTTGTGTAATAATTCTATTAATTCATGGTAATCGCTATATATATGACTGAGTGCTATTGTTCATAAAAGTGTATCAACAAATTCTCCAAGACAAACGTTGGTTACCCTGATCAAACTTAAGATTTTGGGATCTGAATAATTAGAAATGTATGTAGTTTTAAAATCGTTTTTCTAGGCCCTATTGTTACGTTGCGTTAACCATGTGGTGTACTTAAGTGGAAGATTTTCATAAAGTCAAATGTCATAGACTGTCTTGCTTATGAAATCAACAGAACATGTTTAGAGAATTTCCGAACCGTTCGCTAACGAACATCTCTAATCAATCATATCAAACGTTAAAATCATAGCAGCTTGAACATATTGAAAAGTTTGTAGACTTTTTGCCTGTGAGTATTTGCCTTGTGTATAATAAGAACGCAACGAACCATTTGTCTACAATGTTGTCTATACGATTTTCAATAGCTATTTGTTTGTGTGCTTTTTCTAAGACTGTAGATATCCACTAATTTTTAAACTGTTGATGTTATTTGAATTATTGTTATTGTCACTAATAAATATGCACGCACTTATAAAAAAGTACAAAAATGAGTGCTGAGTTCTAAAAGATTGAATTTACAACGTGCATGTTGGTCATAACGTTTCAGTTTCTGATGAATGTAATACTAGTGTGTGAACTTCAAGTTTTTCCATTTAAACATTTGAATACAGCCCGACTACCTCATTATTCCCAGTACTGTTTTGTAAAGTTTTCTTTTCCGTCTTTCTTCTGTTTTGAAAGATAACTTTCCACATCAAAATTAAACATTCATTGCTCTAGCGCTGTCATTTTGTATATTCTTGTATCATGTAAAAACAATGAAATTAGAGAAGCTTTAAAGAGCATCACAGGAATAAAATGTGTATGTAATTGCTTTTAAGGAAAGATGTGTGCACTCTGGACTGTTATGGAAGCTAAACCCAATTTATTTTCGTCATCGCTTATTTCTTCAACAGAGATAATCACAAGTTACGGAAAAAATATCCACCATTACTTTCAAAACGTTAATATTGATTCCTTCAGACGCCTTTCATGCTAAGAAAAGCAGGCCAAATTATCAACTGTAGTATTTATTATTCACGTAATTTAAATATATACCGTTTATGATATGCGTATGCATGTTTTCAATATTACGAAGATTTTGTATGCACTAAAATCATCTGTTACTGGATTTGCAGAGATATATGCTGCCATTTGGGGATTTTAAAAGCACATCATTACTCAAAGGTATATATTTAATATAGCTTTTAGTATCGCTACAGGAAGTATACAAAAAAACTCTAAATAAAACCTCAGTGCTCGAAATTTCTGTTTATCGTTAATTGATTATATTCAGACGTTTTAAAAAATGAAGACAGATTAAAGATATTGGAATGATTCATACATAACACTTATATTATAATAAAAAAATATTAATTTATATCTTAATAAATCATAATCACAAAATACTGTATTTTCTTGCTTAAGAGGACCGACTTACTATATACTTACTATGTACTTGTTTGCAAATTATAATAACTGATGTCATAGGGCAGGCATGTGCAATCTACGGCTAGTGGACCGGATCCTGCCCTCGACCTAGTTTTAACCGCTTATTTACATCATAGGGTGTGGCTTTTAAAAATCGCATATCCGGCCCGCGCCTCGGTGGAAATAGCACATTCCTGCCATAGTATAGCTTTAGTTAGCTAATATCCGTTATAAAATAGGATAGGTTTCTTCCTCCGTTGCAAAAGTTCAAACTCTCACTATAGGAAATTGTAGATACCCTGTTGCTAGCTTTTAAGAATCTTTAAAGTACAGTAATAATTCTAATTGGATTATTGTTGAGTTTTCCATAAGATGTTGATGACAAAAATGTCGGAATCATTTCGCTTTTTTACGATCACATATCAAAAAGGTAATATATCTGATTTAGAAATATTATACTGTACTACAATATTAACAAATAATGTAAACAGCCAGAGAATATGCACATATTTTCCGTCAAATCAGTCTGTATTTTAAGCTTTTTGATGACAAACGATTTCATCAATGCTCCGCTTTCATTTGCAAGCGTGGTTTTATCCTTGGATGACACTGTATCAGTCATTTTATACTTTTGTTTGCATACATTTTGTTTTTGTTGTTCTCTGCGAATTTGTCAACTTATGATCAGAGTATACCAATGAGAAAATGATTACTGACGATAATTGCTCATCAACTGTTCTCATATTAGTACTTATGAATGAATATAATTTCTGTGTTTTCTATTTAGTGTATTTCGTTCTGATTCATTGTCTATAATGTCTTCAGTTAAGCGAGAAGTATATAAAGAAACGAAACACGATTTATCTTCAACCAATATATTAATTTCCATAAAAAGGATGAAAGGTATGGAATCGGGAAAGATTTAACTAAAATTATAAGGATACAAAATATATTTTGCCATCGCGATTAAAGTCTGATACTAACAATGTATCATGAAGAAGAGAGCAATCTCACCCAAGCTGAACATAATAAAAGTTGTGCAAAAAACGTCTAATCATTCAATATTCAACACATCTAATTATAACCTGCTGAGAATAATAGATTTAGAAAAGTAATAAAAAAATATCGACATATATATTAAACATATGGACATACACCTTTTACCTCAAATAATCTTGACTATTTTTCTCTTAAAAAATAGCAATAAAGCGATTACCTGTAAGTATTGTGTTTATAATCATATAAAAAGACAACTACTCCTGTTTGGAAGATCTTCAGAAAAAAAAACAAGAGGCCAATTCATAAGAATGTGTTTAAATGAAAACAAAACCCCAATAATTCTTCTCTTCTCTAAAGGAAAAGTAATCAGCACTAATGTTTGTTTTCTTTAAATATACTATTGACATGAGCAAACATTGCCTTCGAATTCCCAAGCAGCTGTTCTATTTCTTCTACATAGTGATATTCACCTACTGATCTTCTACTTTGGCCTTCGTACATTAAACAGTAAATTGAAAATGTTCTATATTTAACTTGCTTCAATGCTTTATATTCTCTTCGGTTTATATGGTATCAGATATTAGTTTTATCGAAAACCATCTTTCTTCTCATATAATTTTATTAGACACGAAAAAGAACTGTCTGGAAAACTTCAATGTCTACAATAATTATATTTATTGACAGTAAGATATACCAATGGCGTAATCACAAGCAGAGAATGAGATTAATGAAGCAACGTGGGAAATATTTTTAAATACTGTCAAACCTTTGAGTCACACAGAATTATCAACTGGTATATTTAGTAATGATGTCACATATATAATTGATATAATTGTACCGCTGCTGTCAAATGCCCATTTTCCTTAAAAATGTATCCAGATCACAATGAGGCTTGAACGGAAAGATATACTTGGATCACACCGTGTTCAAATTAAAAAGAAAGTTCAGGACTTAATGACGATGTTAAATTTTAAACTGGCAATGTTACCTATTAAGATTGTTTTATCTGGAAGCTTTATCCTATCGATAAAAGGGATATCGGCTAAAATAAATGACAACAGTGTGCCATCATCTTGTCAGGCATTGTGGGAATTGGCAAAGTCTGTCCTTATAATCCGTTACGTCAATTTGTCTATTTCAATATTTAACAGTTGTACAAAAATAATACACAATAAAGCACGAGAAGCGCGTTGTTTCAACTGTTAAGTCTTGAATCAGATTAAGATATTGACTTTACTAATAGATGTGCGGCCTACATGCATGAAACACAATATATGAAGGTAGAACTGAGTTTGAGTGGCCTACATGCATGAAACCAAATACACAGAGGTAGAACTGAGTTTGAGTGGCCTACATGCATGAAACCAAATATACAGAGGTAGAACTGAGTTTGAGTGACCTACATGCATGAAACCAAATATATAGAAGGTGAACTGAGTTTGAGTAAACCTACATGCATAAAACCAAATATATAGAGGTAGAACTGAATTTGAGTGGCATACATGCATGAGACAAAACATATACAGAAAGAACAGAGTTTGAGTGGCCCGCATGTATGAAACCATATACATAGAGACGGAACTGAGTTTGAGGAAGAACTGACTTTGAGAGGCCTAAATGCATGAAGCCACATAATTAGAGGGGGAACTGAGTTTAGTGACATACATGCATGAAACCAAATATATAGAGAAAGAAAAGAGGTTGAGGAAGATCCAAGTGGGTGCGGCCTACCTGATTGAAACCAAATATACAGTGGAAGACCTGATTTTGAAAGATTTTATAAACAAATCTTTGAGTGGTCGAATATCTGGGGAATACACATACGTTTATGTCTGAATGTTGTCGATCTCACACTTATGGATATGCTATTTGCATTGTTCTGGCACACATTAACGGATTGCGGATCGTGTTTAAAACCTTTCTCTCACAGGGATTAATGATTAAAAATTTAGCTTTAAGCTGTGGGGTGTTGAATAGCTGTAACTGTCTACAGCCAAGGGCTACTTTGGCACTTGTAACAACCTATATACAGAATAAAAATATAGTCTATATGTGCCTGTGATAGCGGATTGCTTTGTGAGAGCAAGAAATGCTGCAATAACGCAAACGTTTGGGCGCCCTCAGTGCACTAAGTGGAATGATTCAGTGCCTGCAAGAGTATTCAGTTTAAAATATTATTATACCAGACCGCAGATTGTGCAAAAAAATCACGACTGCAATATATATATATATATATATATATATATATATATATATATATATATATATATATCTATATCTATATCTATATATATATATATATATATATATATATATATATATATATATATATATATCAAGGTAAACTCTTTATATTTCTACACCCATTAAGAGTAGCTCGATCATTGCCTTTAATGTCAACATGAATAGCTATCATCCATGTAAATTTCGTGTTATCGTTACCTAAGAGTTAAGTCATTTGTTCACGGGTTAGGCATATTTTTGGCTAAAAGGTTTAAACCCTCAACACCAGTATTTTTCATGAAAATGTGTTATCACCTCGAACGTAAAAGAAAATAAAAGTAAAAGTCAATTATAAAATAGGAATCAAAAGTGCAAAAAAAAAAAAAAAAAATAGAAAGTGAGAATTATTCAAATGCAAGCCATTGCCTCATCTTATACGCGTTGAAACTTTTTAATATAAACTACGTATTGTTCTATAATCACTCACTCGATGAATGTCTTTTAATGAATTTAAGTGCAGTTCAGAAGAATGTGTCATTTCCTTGGGAACAAGGTACGGTGTCATAAATTTCCATATTATTAAAGACATAAAGGAGCAATATCAATTGTACTGCAAATAACTTGTAAGTTGGTTTTTCCAATCGAAATGTGTTGCTGATAACATACAGAATGTGCCTTTTGTTTTTTGTTTTTTTATGTGTCCCTATCATATCTTCAAAAACCATTAATAATGCGAACGTTTAAAAATTTGTGGCTCTCAGTTGCTCTAGTTTCTTGAATTGTTTTCCTGTCAAATCTAACCTAATTTGTCTTACCTTCAGATTGTCTTTGTTCTATGAATAGTTCAAGCAGCTATTTTGATCATGTGAGTCAAGCATTTATCTCAGAATGAATCATCAGATTATCTTTTCCAAGGGATTGTACATTAAATTTTTTTTTTTGGTTTTTATATCCAAAATCATGAAAGTTTGATTTGGTCAAACCCAATAAGGGAGGTACCTCTAAGATGTGAGAAACATTGACTCCTAAGCTAGGTGCTTAATAAGGTTTTATTTCACCATCTATCTGAGTAACAGATCTTAAAAAGTGCCTGTTTGAGATACGTGATAGATTTATAAAAGTTACCTTTCAGGCAGATTTCGCTGTATACAAAAGTTTGTGATTTCCTGCTTCATTCTGATTTTTCGTTCTGGACCTATTTTTATTAGAAGTTTTAAACTCAGATTACAATCACCATTTATGTTTACACCATGCGCAAGTCATGCTCTTAAATACTTTTCACAAATCTGTATAACCCGTAACAGCAAATATTGTGATTTTATGATGAATTCGTAGCACGTATGCACTTACACATATCACATTAAATTGCTAATCATCTGTCACGACAACGCAAAGGTAAATTCCGTGTTAATTACTCTCCCCATTTGCAACATCCGTGTTTCCATACATTAGCTGGATATACATAATAGCCAACGGCACATACAACACTTCAAAGTTACAAGAGCTTGCTATTGCAAAACAGAACGAACAACAGATATTTAGAATATTTCTATAAATCTTTGTATATTGGATTTACCGTTTGAAGTTACATTGGCGTAATTTTTAACAATTCACTCAAAAATGATTAATAAGTCTAACGGTAAGCTAAGTAACCTCTGACATCTGAACTTCGAGACTTAAATTTGCAAGTACTGAACCTTGTTACTAGTACAATAACCTTATCTTATAATAATATTGCGTGCTGCTATAGCTGCCTTACCATATGAAAAACAAAACTGGTGGAGACTTGCTACAACTGTTGTATTATGCATAACATTAATCATAAACTTACTGCAATCTTAAGATATTTGTCTCAAGGCAACTTGAACCAATATTAATATTGGTTTGGGTGTAACATACAACAATTTGTGTAAGATTTTTGTTCATAAAAATGGTCGACGTTTTTAGTCCTTATTTTGAGTTACTGGTGACTCAAAACTTTTCGTACACAATATTTTTCGTGTGTCAAGAAACAATTACATTTTCGTCGCTACTTAAATTTGTCGATATTTCTCCAACAAAGTAGATTTATAACAAAAACGTATTACATAGGGTATTTTAAGTTTGCATCATTTACGATTAAGACTTTTAATCCCCGCACATTTCTTTAGAGGCACAAACTTTCTTCCGCAACTTGGATTATATTAACCCCTCTACCATCCCCCCCCCCCAAAAAAAAAACAAACAAAAGAATTTATTGTCACTTCTTGATTATAAACGTTCCATGAATAACAATATGACATTAATTGCAAAGATAGAGACAATATGATTTTGCCCTTGACGACAATAGTTGCTGCATATTGTTTGTTCCTTTTGAATCTGAGTTCTAAAATTGAGACAGTTCTGTTTGAATGCCTTCACAAAAGCCAAACACAATATCAATGTATGAAATATTTGCGTTCTATTAGCTTCTGCTTTATTATTATTATTTTAACGTTATTTTCTTTTTCGTTACTGATAGTAAGGCTGTTGTATTTATCTAATGAAAAAATTAAAATATAATTAGCTTCAACTTGAAATTATATTTTCCCCCTCCCTCCACCGAAAAAAGGATGCCAGAAGGTGGAAGGAAAGTGCTCAAAATGCACGAGGACCGACTTGCTAGACAAGAGGAAATCAGCATTTGACTACATGTGCAACCCCCATGTATGCCACTTTCTCTATTATATGTAGTGTTTGATTAATCTTTCTTAACTATATTGAGTTTTGTACACTGCATCTGATATATTTTAAATTTTGTTTATATTAAAAGTACCACACAAACTTACTGAGAATCCATTTTTATCAGAGAGTATTATCTTTCTATTGTTTGTGGCTATAAGAAGAACATTACCTAATAGTATTGAATATATTTTTAAACTAAAGTTTTGCTTTCTTTTGATTTCCATCAGCGAAATGGGAAATAGAAACAGTTTCATTTAATTATTTCTGCTTTTCAGTGATATAGATATATGTATATTATTTACAGTCTCTGTAAACATTGGCATTGGTTGAATATCGAATCTAAAGATGATAAAGAAGGCTTCACAATATTTAAAACCATTTAATACATAAAGTAGTTAACATTTGTCGGTACACCCTTCACCTTGGGATGAAAGAATTATGAATCATTGATTGCCACCAAGTGTTAAATGTATCGGACCACATTATTTAAACTATCACCAATAGACTGTCATCGTTGTATCATCCGTTTATACAGTCTTATAACTTCCCCCTTTTCTATTAAATCTATATGATTCATTTATGACATTCTTTGAAGACAATTGCGGAAATGTTAGCCCATGCTTAAATGTCGACTAATTGAGCCTTACTTCAAAGCTGTGCAGATAGCCTTTAAGAAAGATAATGCATTTCAAATCTGAAACATTAGAGAAACTACGTCTGTAAATGGTAAGGACGTTCCAAAACCTGATCATTAGCAGAAAGATGTATTGTATTGATTTTCGCACAGGCAATTGTTCAATTAAAGTTGTGGCACACATATTAGTGTAAGTATGATACTGGACAACAGCAGAGTATTTATAAACTGAGATGAAGCTTTCTAGGTAGATTCTAGAGATAATCATTTGATGTTGCGGTTAGTGCTTGAGCTCTAACTGTGGTTTTTAATGAGATTGCTATACAATGCGTTCCAAGCAGATCAGTTCGTCGACATTGATCTGAGCTGAGGCAGAGAAAGCATTCTTTTCTAGTTGCATGAGATTGGACTTCAGGTAGGTTGAATATTTCTGTTCCACAGCTGATAAGACCTAGCATTAAAATAACATTTAAATTATCAACAATATCATTTTGGTCAAGATATTTATTTTTGCTTTTGCCGGATACCACCTGCAAATTTGTGTACTATCCTTCATATATTTAATCCTAAATCTTTCAGGGATTTTCAATTTTTTCGTTAATAGAATCGCTTAAAATTGGTAAGGCTTGCGATGCTTCTCGAGACTATTTCACTCACTTTTGCACGGTCATTGTTAAAATTAAAAACAAAATGTATGTTTCACATTCTTAAACATTCAGCATAATCATACTTTTTTCATAAAGGACGTAGAGCCAGTTCATTCAAGTAGATGCCAAGCCAGATATTTTTATTTCTGCTATTGATGTTGTTTAATTTTATGCGTAAAGGTTATAATTTATCTATCTGGGTTTTCCTTTAATCTTGTTGTGATATCTTGCAGTATATTTTTTATAAAATGGTAAGGTGTTGCAACTTATGCCATCAGATAATACAAAAAATATAAATAGTCGCAAGAATTTATCTTAGAAAAAAAGTGGAAAAAGCAGATTAATATGTGGATCTACTAGTGATAAAATGTAATCTCAGAGATCCCAAATACCTCTTCCTCTAATCTTTGAGAGCTTAATTTGTATAGTCTTATCTATACTACCGTGAGTTACGCTAACATTTGTTTTATATTTGTTTCACCATACAATATATAGTTGCCCCGCAACGACATTAGTCTCTACGATTAATTTGATTGAATGTCACCTTTTTTGTCAATCCAAGGGAAACGCTTGTGTATTTCATTATGAACAATTGCAATCTTACAAAATGACAGAAGCAAGATGCGCAAGTTGGTAACTAATCCACGAATAGGGTTGTGCTACTTTTAGCAATAAAAAAAACGGAAATCTATATCCTAAGGTAAACATGAAAATGTATGATAATGCTAAACTGATCATTTTCTGTGGTATGATTCACGTTAACAGCCTTTCACTCCATCCTACAACGAGTAACACATACATTTCGCGTATCCTTCATGATTTATCCTCTTTCTCTATCCTTGTGCGGTCTTTCTATGTCTGTCAATCGCATAAAGTCACTCAACATATGAATTTTAAAACTGTCTTGTAAAATTAGCAACTATTTGATACAACAATATGTGCAGAAAGCAAAGATTTGTTCAATCCGTTGCGCAATTAATTTGAAAGTACTCCTTTTGGTTTCTGATCTTTTTGTTTGCAAAGCAAAGATTGTTCTTAAAAGGCATACTTTTGGGGTTTCCTCTTTAATTATACTTTCTTTCAAAAACAAATATAATGCATTGACTTACTGCAATGAAGGTGGAAACATAATCTACTTTAATCTTAACTTGAATATAAGAATCTTGGCTGAATTCTTTGATTCAAATGAAATTCGTTGTTTTAATAATGGTGCTTCCTATGTTGTCTTATATGTTTGATGCATTCGATCGCAAAATTTAATTTCCTGTTTATTTATTTCAACGTAGGAAGTGTGCTGCTTTTCAGCTACAAGAGAGAAAAGAAACATTGCTATAAAACACGTGAATATATTGGTATAAAGATATTTTAATCCTATGTTGTGATGTTAATTACTGGGCTGTTCCTGGCGTAAATAAGGACTGTTGATAAGGATTATTTCTAATTTTGAGGCCCAAAATAAATAATAAAAAATTCTTCATATGTCATTTATTGAGATACCTGTAAAAACTCATTATGATGATATCATTACATTATTTCGTACGGTATCAGTGAAAGAAACATCTAAATCTACATGCGTGTAGAATGAGAGCATGTGTGTATGCAGATTTGTGCATAAGTATAAACGCACACATGAATGTTCTTATGTGAGTAAAAATGGATGGATCAAATAATGGATGATAGTCGATGTAACGTACACACCGTTTGGTAAGCACATAACCTACAAGGTTTATGTATTTATCAACGGATGAAAATGTTAACATATTGACATTTATGTTTTTCATGAATCTATTTCGCACTGAACATGTTCTCATTATTACTGAGGTTTGTTTATTTGCCGATAGAAATGAAGACATTTTGGGATAAATAGAGGAGCTTACACGAGTATTCATTTTATATGAAATTATGAAACAAGTCAAACAATAATATATGACATAAAGCTGCTTGTAATCAGTTGCTTTTTGTATTATTCAACGAGTTTCGTAAATTTTATTTAAAATAAACACGTGTTTAAGATTATATTTGTCACCTAATGTAATGGACTTTTCAGGACTCTATGACGCCGCTGTGTGGGGTTGATAACTGTTATGTCACAGTATGGCGAGTAGTGTGATCATGTGACGTTTTGCCTCTTATATTGGTGAATGTTATTCGATATAATACTGATATTTCCGAATCAGAAAAAAATCCTCTTTAAACTGAATGAAACACTTGTCTTAATCCGTTGTTTCTCACTATTTTATCCCATAGGCCAAACTTGTCTGTGTCAGAGTGAACAATGGTCAATGGCAATCAGCTTTGTGTTTAGCGAAATTTTGCAGATTTTTTAAAACATTTTTAATTTAAATTGTATTTATTTATTTTTGTTAATTATTTATCTATTTTACATTTAAATCTTTACAACCATCATTTCCTGATATCTTAAATATAATAATAATAATAAAAAAAATAATAATAATAAAAATAAAGCCTTTGCGTATTGATTTTACTAGCAAAATTGTCATTTGTCTTATCGAAATGGTCATATGTACGCATTATGTGATGTCTCATAAAATACTCATACGTTTAATATTTATGTACACAAAATATGTATCTGCATGTTGTATATATTGTCATTTGTCTTTTGTGATGTTGTTACTGTTGGCATTTTAATATATTTGATCTGTATTGTTTTCATGTAATTATGTACTATTTGTATACCTGTCAGTTTTAATCTGTCGAAATTATTTAAAATCGCGTCGGTCAATTAACTCGTCACCTAGACTAGCGGCTTTAAATAAAGTTTATTTTGTCTTGAAATGATGATTGATGTTCGTGTTCATTAACTCAATAGTACTGAAAAAAAACCTCTACATACGACACACTTGATAAAATATTAAGCATAAAACTTAAATAAAAAAGTATACATTGTACTTGCAGGGCCCTACGGATCCCCCATTAGTTTTCGTCGGTATGGATCAGCTGTCAGAACTCCACAACTACAGGGTATTCTTCGAGAATAGAAACCTTACTATCTACTTTAAGTCACCTTTCAATTTTTCCGAAGCCACCGAAATTCTGACCGAATTTGAGAACAGTCTTTTTACGTTACATACTTTCTCCACGGTGTTGCTGCTAACTATTTACGCACCAATCTTCATTATTGGTCTTGCGGGGAATATTCTCATCATTGTGTCGGTGTCAGCGGACAAGGCCAAAAAGAACAAGCTATACTTCATGATAAACTTAGCACTTGCTGACCTTGCTGTTACTGTTCTTTGCGTGCCCACTTCAATCGGAACTATTGTATACAGACTCTGGGTGTATGGAAGATTCTTGTGCAAATTCACTGTCTTCATACAAGGTAAGTAATGATAATTGTACTCAGAATTTGCAGTATCCACTGCCAATATAGAATTTTAAAGCCACTAACATATTTTTGTCAAAAGGAGAGAAAGCAGTAATAATAGCACTAGTAGTAACAGTGTGAGTAATGACAGTAATATAAATAAACATGATTATTGTACGACGGTGGCTTTGTTGTCTGATATTTACAGTGTTAAAAATTCTGGAAATCCAAGGCTAGGCCATGGCCAAAGTTTCTTTGGTATTCCACGGATGGAGGTTACTTGGTGCAATATTAACTATTGACGTCAGACGCTGTCTCAGTCTTTGATCGAATGTATGCATATCACAACGAGAGAGAGAGAGAGCGAGCGAGCGAGCGAGCGAGAGAGAGAGAGAGAGAGAGAGAGAGAGAGAGAGAGAGAGAGAGAGAGAGAGAGAGAGAGAGAGAAAGAGAGAGAGAGAGAGCGAACTTTTGAAATCGAATAACTTAGCATAAAAAAAAGAAAAAATAAACATTTAAATTTGCTTGTATTTATTGTGCCATCCTGTATATCACCAAAGAAAGACAGCATGAAATTGTGAAAAGACAAAAATGAATCACGCGAGGAAAAATCCAGATTACAATGAGAGAGAGAGAGAGAGAGAGAATAGAGTAGCGAAACTAGAATCAGTGAATAAAATGAAATGATGGACAGTGAAAATTGATTGTATGTCTCGTACAATCCTGTAGCAATGAAAGATGAATTAACGTGCCGTAATAAAAAATAAAATAAAAATAAAAACAAGAAAGAACCTAACTGTCTAACACTTCCTCTCCAGAAAAAAAACCCCGGGTGCTGGGAAAGAAACGCATGAGGGAAATATATGTGACCCCTGTGAGAAACAGAGAGCTGATCATATAAAAATCGTAAAGAATGCCACTAAGATACAATGAATCCGTTAGACAATATTCTTTCATATGATACCAGCTATATTTTAGTGAGAAACTCAAAGTGTATTGTCAGAGGAAAAACGGGCCTAACTAGTGCGTGTTTTAGTATGTAGTTAGTGAAGTTAATGCTATTAATAAGACGGAAGTATACCATAATAGGTAGTGGATATCAGTCGCATCGGAAACAAATTTAGTACTAGTACTTTGTGTTGTATTTTGACGCGGAGGTGTTAGAACGAGCATTAATAATAAGATTAGTTGAAAATATATGAGAGTGAGCGCGTATTACACTTATTTACTTCAACACACTCGTAAAGAGATACGACAACATTCTATTAAAATCCAACATTTCTAGCGCACTAGCACAAGATACAAACCCGTTCTTGTGGAGATGAGACAACGCTAAAAGAAAAATCACTGGTGCAATAAAAATATCGACATTTACTGGAAAAGTAAGACTATGATGGTATCATTTTGTTTAAAAATCGATACTTGCTGGTGCGGACCTAACTATCGTGTTATTTGAAATCTTACGAGAATATATTTAGATGATACAATGTTACAATGGTGGCACTGAATAATCACCATACCTGATTGCTTTAAGTTAAGTATTGTGCTCTGTGTTACTTTGGCGAGGTATGCCATTTGCATCCCACTGCATATGGTCACTATCGCAGTTGATTTGTCTTGAGTGTAGGAAAGAGGACACCACTATCAGTATACATGTCAAACTTATATAATTTATTTTTGCAGTGTAGTCTAGGCGTATCACCTATGATTACAGATATATAGGCTTGCGGCTTGACAGTGTTATTGGGTTGAGTGGCTTGAGGAAGAAAGTACGTGTGACATCAAATCCGTGCGAAGGATATGAATTTATATTACTTAATATTAAAGTACATGTGAAACTGCGATACAAATCTCTGAAGACGGTTTCACTATGCCTACAGATTTAATTACTTACGGAGCGTCTAGACTTTCGTTTCGACCTAGGTGCTCTAATGGGATGGGGGTTGGGTAAATTCAGGATTGTAATTTAAAGTGATTCAGCAACATCTCAGCTGATTTGACGTAGGAAACCAGGGGCGACAACCCTTCCAATTCACCGTAAGAAGAAGCAACGGATCCTGTTCTTGAGGCGGCCAAATGGATTTGAGTGTTGTGCTAATGCGCTAGAATTTTGGGGTAGTTTCTTTCAGGTTTGTCGTATAAGGAGAGCCGCAGTAGCTCAGTTGATAGAGCGTCGGACACGTAATCCAAGAGTAGCAGGTGTTATAATGCCCATGCCAGCCCAGGTCTACTGCCTATGTGTGTTTTTTGGAACGGCACTTAGCTTCCATATCCTGGGCATGATATAGCCAATAACACGTTAAAAGTAGCGTTAAAACCAAAAAGGAAAGAAACAACCAGAAAAAAAATGAA
This sequence comes from Margaritifera margaritifera, assembly GCA_029931535.1. Taxonomy (NCBI): domain Eukaryota; kingdom Metazoa; phylum Mollusca; class Bivalvia; order Unionida; family Margaritiferidae; genus Margaritifera; species Margaritifera margaritifera. Next base: position 2,808,015 of record JAQPZY010001485.1, on the reverse strand, counting down.
AGAAAGTTGTTGTATACGAGTTGGCTGGTGCAAAAAATATGGTGGGTCAGAACTGTCATATTTTTACTACTAGTATTGATATCGGCAGGAATTATCTCAGTAGTAATATTAAACAAATATCATATGTATTGCCCCCGCTGAAATTGTTGGATAGATGCTGATAATTATGCAATTCAGATTAACAGTAGCGGTGGTCTGATACAGTCACTTTAATGCCCTTTTCATATAGCTTTGGTTGGATTTTCTTAAAGTGTAATTTAGCCGTAATGAGTAAAGAAAAGTGAATTTTATGTTGTTGTTTTTTTCCTGCGATTTCATAGACCCCATTGTTGTCACAAATGGAATTTGTAAATTTTTCCTTCATTCTCTAGATAATTAAAATATTTTGTTTCCTGCCGAGAAGATGCTTTTAAAAATCCACTTATGGCTCATGTGATTGTGATTGACCGTACTTTGGTTTTTTACACCATGATGTTTGCATGCGACTGCCATTTTCAGCTTGTGTGCGTGTTGATCTAATGAGTTATTGCCATATTAATATAAATGTAGTAAGATGTCTACTTCTCTCATGACTACATAACTATAAATATGCCACAGTACTTGATGGAATTAATGAATAAAGTGTAATTCTGCAGGCTTAGTGATTTGTGCGAATGCAGACCAAACAAAAAAACTTCATATCTTTACAAAATAAGAGTAAACATGAAACAGCTAAGTAAGAGTTATTACTATACATTTTGTGTGTATAATATGTTACCGATACAAAATCTGCATGATCTTTCAGACCTCCTTGGAAAGAAAAAGTAAAATATGCTGTCATACTTTTGTCATTCATGGACTTTCTTTCAAACTTAAATCTTTGCCAATTGATGAAATATTATTGGAGACGTTTCAGCACGACATATGTTTTAGATATTCAAAAATACTAGCAGCTGAGCTTTTGGCAGATTTCTGTCTTATTGCACGTCATTAACTGATTCAATGATGACACTTAATTGAAAAAAATAATATTTGTAAGTGATTTTAAAATCGTCACGATAACTATTAGATATTACAAATTTGTATGCGCGTAATCTCAGGTAAAATATAGTAAGGTTCTAAGTGCTTAATTGACGAGCGAAGCAAAAATATCGTTACTCTTGGTTTTAATTTAAAACATTGAAAGAAAAGAAATTTCAGTTCTAAATTACAGACCATACCTTCTCGATGTTTTGCTATATTTGTGCATAGCTGTATGGAAATGATTAGTTTGTATTATCTTCAATACACGTTTAAAGTTCCCTATATCAATTATGGATTTTCACTAAAAGTTTCACAAAAATACTTTTTATGATGTCAAGTTTGAACTAAATAGAAATGGTTCCGATCTCACATCCAATATGACTCCCACGGCGGTCATCTTGAAAATCCTGTCATCATTACTCCTCCTGAACGGATGGTCATATTGACAAGGGTTCACACTGACATACTTCTTATGATGTCTTGTAGGTCCTAAATTACAACTGGTGCCCCTGATACATCTAATATGACCGCCTTCGTATGTATCTTCAATGTCTTCTTATCGCTATCTCTCCTGCATGGATGGTCATATTACCATGGTATTTACGCTCAAAGACATCTTATCTTTAGTTGGTCCTAAATGGAAATGGTACCAATCTATCATCCAATATGACTGCCTGCTTGGTACTAAAGAAAAATGGTGCCGATCAGACCTCCAAAATGGCCGCCAAATCTTTTTATCGCTACTACTCCTAAACGGATTGCAATATCTTCATTAGGATATCACCAAAAGACTTCATGTCATACCTAAACGGATTGCAATATCTACATTGGGTTTTAACTAAAATATATACAGGATATCTGCGTTTTATGAGTAGGTATAAGGAAATATTTCAGGAGTGAAGTGGGAAACATTCTATTGTCACTTGTGGCGAAGCCACGAGTGACAATACAAAATGTTTCCACTTCACGAGTGAAATATTTCCTTTTATCTACTAAAAAAATGTAGATTTTCTTTTTATGATATATTTTGTAAGGCAAAAACCGTCAATTTGCATGAGTGTTTTCTCCATTTTTTGTGCCAATGCGATTAACGGCTGCTTTATAAAATCGATAAAAAGAAGTTCGAAATTTACAATAATTTTAGGACAGCGACCTGTTACAAATCAGCGTGCACAAATAATGCTTCAAATTGTGTATTTTGTCAAACCATTGACTGTTTTCAAACGAAATGAACAGATTTTTATTTTCGTTAGCACAATTCTTGAGCGGATTGATACAGTAAACATTGATGGGTGAGGTTGTTGCAGAAACATCACAGAGCGATCACATCAGACAGATTTCAGAGCGTAACATCTTTAAACAAAACTCTGTAATGATTATTAGTTTACTTGTATGGATTTTGGTTCTTTATTTTGTTCATTTCTGCATTCAAACGTGAATTTTTGGCCTTGGCAAGCTTGCAATCCAGTTCGGTAACAGACGCTGCACCCAAATTTTGATTTTCACTTAAATTACGGTTTCGAATCAACACTTATCAATGCCCGATTTCTCCATCGTTTTCAAACATGAGTATGATTCTGTTGAGAGTTAGAATTGATACTGAAATAATTTTATTACTATATTTAATCAAGAGTTTTTCCTCAAAAATGTGTCCGTTTGTCGTAGAGTGTAAAAGGTATACGATATTGTATGGGTAACATAATATCAAATAGCAACAGTTCCTGTTAGTTCAGTCACTAATAATTTGCAGGATTCATGTGGAAAACTAATTTCAAGAAGTTAATACTTGCAGCCTACTTTTTGTTGCTGGGAGTTCCTGTTTTGAGAACAATATCTTATTGATCTTGGAGCCAAGCCGAAAGCGTTTCATTAAATATCACGTTGTCATTGTAATAGCAATCGCGCCAGAGACTCCCCGAGGTCAGTACTTGGGCAGTACTTTTGGCCGTAGTTCCGACAACGAAAGCGCAATTAACTCTAACTGCTTACGGGTTGGCTTAGTGTGCTCTGGGTAGCCCCAGTGCTCGATGTCCATCTGCTCTGCATTCTCGTTCTACTCGAATCTACACCGCTGCTTGTCAACCCAAAGGAGACGCAGATGCTCTTGCACTAGTAGTTTGTATTCCTTGTCGATGGCATGCACGTTGTGTGCGAGTTGCACCAATACTCAGTCTTTCTTGTCTACTTCAGGATTGGCAGGCGGTACCAATGATTCGTGTTCCTTACCTGTATCTGTTCTCTCCCCCGTAACTTTGTTTTTTTGCCTTTAAACTAAGTAGAGCAAGAGAAGATAGTTAGAGGGGCTGAGAATTGCGACGCTTGTATGTTGACGTTGAGACTCTCACACCGGATGGTGTTTCCAGCGGCAAATGTAGACGCAAAACTAGTTGTAAAGCTTTCGTGTCAGTTGACATGGACAGACTGAATACTGCTGTGATTACGTGCGACTCCATTTATACGGATTGATTGCATTCTCCACGTTCCGTTACCACAATTTCTATGGAAGTTGATGAAGTAATATTCAGAGCCCTGGACGGTGTATTGTCGTTGTCGCTGAGGGTAAAACCATCAAACGTTTTGAAAGTTTTGCGTTGAATCCCAGCGGTAGTAACTGGACATATTCATTGTTGTACCCACGATGACAGACGTGATATTTAAAGGCAGCACCGGTGACTGCGCTTGCAATGGTGGCGCTAGTACTGAACACCTTGTGGCCGAGACTTTTAGCATCTGAGGCGACATTAAATGTCGGCGATGGCCCAAAGGTACTTCCAGCGCGGTTACTAAAGGAGCCATAACCACTTAGACTTATAGTGTGCTTGTCGTTCCGACTGCATTAGTAGAAAGTTTGAATAGCAAGGTTAGTAGTGCACACCAGCATATTAACCGGCGATTGTCTTTCATCAAAAATACATATCGAGAGCTCCTGGATGCTGCCTTCACGTAGTCTACACCAGCGTGGTTTTCCGTAGGAGCCAGTACGCGTCTCCCCGTAGAACTCACCACCCACAGGAATGACTTGCAGCAAGGTACTGTTTTATTTTTACCATAAAGAATAATAACTATTGTGAGTATTTGATCGAGGTGGACAGACTGAATACTGCTGTCGTGTGTGTGCAAGCTCCATTAAATTCTGGTAATTCGAATCTAAATATGGGAGCGAGCGTGTCTAGATAGAGCTGATAGTTTGAGTCAGAGTTTGTGATGCTGACCCGCTTAATCTTGTTGTATTTGTTCTGGATCAAATTTATTGACATAACCGATAAGTACGTGCTACGCCGGTTGTGGCGTCATTGTCTGCAACCACCTGCTACCCATCGGATCAGGGCTGCTAGATATGATTCGCAGCTTTTACCAGTTTCTTGTTCACTACCAGGTGAAAAAGATTCTCATTCAGATGCGATGCCATCTTCCAGGCAAAACAGAGCGGAACGCATTTGAAAACAGCATCGACATGATTGCCTACAAGCGATTTTGCACCGTGTTTCATGTTGATAAAAACTCAGACTGGCAGATGGAGCATAACCAAAGTCAAGGCTTTGGCACGATGTATGACTATCATGTTGGTGTAGGCTATAAACCAGTTGGTGCTGACTGGAACCCTAGAGAGTATTCGTTTGAAATGTATGATGGAAGGATGCACACTGACGACCTTGCACAAGACAGCTGGGCTAACAACGGCTTTGTGTATTGTATGCTTGACAATTCGCAAGTCTTTACCACAGCTGGGGGGAGGGGCGTCTCAACTATAGGTGTCTGACGTACGTTTGGACAATCCTGGGAGCACAAACCCAAAAACTTGGCTCAATAGTATGATCAGGAAATGCCTTTAATGTACAAAAACATTTTTTGCTGATGTGGAAGATATGGCCGTCCGAGCCGAAAACGACCCCGATTTGGTAAATAAGTACCAAGAATTGCTAGAATACGCCAGAAGCAAGCTAGATTACGTCATCGGAAGCGGCCTTTACATGATCCAAACTGACACAGAGCTTAAAGCCTGTACATATGAGGGGTATAACAGCAAACTTCATACTGCGGACGACAACATGACGATAGGCACCAACGTCGATGGTATTTTATAAGGATGCCGAGCACCGCCAGCGGTGCTAACAGTGCTACCACACCACAACAACCGCAGCCACCGAAGCATTAAGCGGTAAGATTGGGCCCGCCTGCGCAAGACGTGTCAGCAGCACTAACCAGCATCATGCAAAAAGTGCAGGAATCAAGAAACGTCGAAGACTACGATGCCGACAAAACAGCACTAGTCGTGGGTAGTATTGGGGTGAGGATTGCGGCCATTTGGTTTCTCCGCTCCGCTCTTGAACGACAAGCACATTCTTTAGCGATGACCTAGCGTTCGCTCTGATGTCTGAGCTTGCTAATATTAGAGTGGAGAACGGCAACAAATGCGACGCTATCGTAATGATAAGCACCACCAAACTTCCGGCCAACCAGCGAATGATATTGCCAACTGTTTTAGGAGGAATTACACAATAGTGCCAAATACACGGGCAGCACCACTAAAGACATTTCTGCGAGCGTTTTCAGCATCCTGGTAAGCCGCTCTAGCTGCTTTTTACCCATTCTTAGCATATTAAAAGAAGAACATCTGAACTCCAATAGCAGCAAATTTCATTAAACTTGTTAAAACTTAATTATGTCTCAATACGGAAACAATCTCGTCACATTTCGCGCCCTCAGGCTAAATGGAATTCGAAGCACCGTCGTTGTGACTAATAGCTCAACCACCATAGACCAAAATCATCTGCTTGTCGTCATATTTCCAAACCTCCGCAGCAACAATAGCGTTCACTATTACTTTGAGCAGCAGCGCACCAGCGCCAGACGCCAACATACTATCGTGACAACGTTTTCGCACGCCATAGTAAAAAAATCAGCGTAGAACTTGAGGGAACGAAGTGACCTGTATTGATGATGCCGATGATGGAAGTGTTTATAAGGATCTCTGGCTGACGGTCAAAGAGCGGACTAATGCAGCCTATTAGTGTGTACGGAAAGCCAATACTGTTGTCATACTTGTAGGCGCTGGCAATACCGTCGCTGCTGCTCAGCACGATGCGTTGTCACCGCCTCATTTGGGAACCGCTTATTTTTGCCGCTCGACTTTGAGCTGCTAAACGATCACATGCCATACTACCAGTCCTGCCTTTCAGACCTCCCATCCTATGAGCTGACGTTTAACGACTACGCCCGGGTAATCCAAAGCACTAATGTTGGGAAGAGTTACACTATCAGTAGTATCTCCATGATTTCGACCTTGTGACCCATTCGAAACTCGCACGCACGATCAAACAGGAGTATATGGGAAAACTGGCACAACCGAGTGCTGCTCCATCGCAAGATGGTGCTAAACAAGAGCAATCTCGGGTGGAACATGAACCTAAACACACCGGCAAAAAGCTTGTCGAGGATGGAACAATGAGTGCTGCATTCGCTAGTGATACAGAAAATATATACAAAACCTCTGATTGAGGGTTTACCAAACCATATATATGCACAGAGGCAGCTGAAGTATCAACAGTGGGAGGAGACCATGAAAGTAATGGTGAGTTAGTCTCTCGCGGACACGGAACATACGTCGCTTGACGTTGGCATATATTACCAAAATCGGTCTGTTATTGTCCTCGACCTGAGGTCAACAGAAGCCTACACGCTCTACGGGTAGGGAAGACGCATTGAAACCGCTATCGAAGGTGTAACGCTGCAGATTGAAAAGATGGTCCAGGCGTCATGCGTGTTGATCGTTTACATATACATCATCATAGATGCACAACTCAACATTGTTACATCTAGGGGTTAGAAATGTAATAAAAGAAAGAACGACTCAAACAAGCTTGGACAATTTCTAAAATATAAATTTAATTTCCTAAAATATACAATATTTCAAACAAACAAAGTGAAAAAATTACAAATAAATTACAGTTTAGAAATTCCTAAATAATCCTAAATGTACTATTGAATTTTGATAATCCAGAAATGTCTAAAGGTTTTCCGAATGAAAACACTAATGTGCTTATGTACCACAAGAAACACGAGAATTTAAAACTCTAGTACTACGACCTAGAAGAGTTTCTATCAACAACTTCTTTAACCAATCAGAAACTAGGTCGAGCATGTTATTGCTAAAAGTGCCTTCGCACTGCAAGTATAATACCTTATTCCAAATCGACAAGATGTTGACATGGGATCCAGGGCATGATTCAGCACGCGCTACTCACGTGACTCACCATTGTTATGTTAAGCTGACAGACATAATTATTGATTAGCTCTGGACATAAACAATGACTTATTGTTCACGTTCATATGTACTTTACAAATAGCGTAGGCTACTGAATTAAAGAATTATAATACATAAGTTGTAAACCCAAATGAAAACTATTATAATTTAAAAGATGTCAGCCATCTACTTGCCTGCTCGCGAGGTATTTTGTGCGCAACATGATATCAGAAAGCTTACAGCAACGCTGTACCATGATCGTTGGCCGACTTGATAGTGGGGACAGCGTGTTTGCCTGCGAATTTCTAGAATCCGCATTTCAGGGCCACTTTTAGTTTATAGCTATCATTTGCCTAACGATACTCCTATACAAGGCATATAACACGCCAGAAATCATGTTCTGAATGACCTACTCCGGGCACATTCTGTAAAGTTTAAGGAAACCACCAGGCTTTTATTACTAGACCATTGCGTCTTTCCGGCGTAAAGGCACAAGGACATGGCCCTCGCTGAGCTACCCTTCATTAACCGCCACTTTAGCATCAGTGTGTGGGTTATCACACAAAAATATAACACCGTAACCTGCGATTTCAGACAGCACACATCACAGATAGCTGTCTTTTACTGTAAGGACATCGAGTCGTTTAAGGATACATTATACAAGAACTACATTGTCGAGGACGAGCTGCAAGCAGATATTAATAAATTTCTCAAGCAGAAACACTTCTGTAAGCTACTCATAGCTTATCAGCTTTGCTTTTGATATGTGGTTTCTTCATAACTTTAATATCATTAGCCATGTTTTTTCACTTGTTGTTTTAACCTCAATTATTGTATCCTTATCAGAACCATGGCAGAACTTGCTATAATTAAAATGGATGAGGATGTGTTATTGAATGAACTGTATGATGATGCACCAGCGCATCCAACATCGATGCATGACGTATACTGTGTCAATTCAACACTGGCACAGCAGCGTGTAAGGCGGGCGAATTCGGCACCCACTGTGCGCAGGGCATTGTGGAGCGGTTCAACTCTACTCGAGCCGAGCGGTCCGTTGGGTACAAGTACTCCCAGGAGATAATGCCTTCTGAGAGTGTGTCTACAAACACGTGTATCACTGAGTGGGTTTGGCGGTTTCTGACCTAAACTGAGAGGTGACTTGGGTCACAGGTAAGGGACCAATTGATGTCATTCGTGAGACGGCGGGTTAAGTCTGCGGTGTCTGTGAAACGGTCGGTTAGTCTGGAAGAGCAATATCTGCCCTCATATACTTTCGTTGTGGTACCTATATGCGCTTGGAGAGATGGAAGGCGGGAAACGCCGTGCTACCTACTCTGTGGGGTCGCGAAAGGTATTCACCCTGGCTAACATGTGCGACATCCAAGGTCAACCATCTATATATCATCTTTTTGGTTCTTTGGTAGTAATTCTCGGCGTACAGGTGTGCCTGAAGGCACTCAGCTACCACCTAAGGGCATTCTTATCCCATGGCCCAGACCGAAGATCTCGCTGATGTACCCATCCGTACAGGCGTGCTTCTTTTATAATGGATGGTAGCTGCCATCATGGTAATGCCATCCGGCTCAATCCACTTTTTGTGTCCAGCGGATTAAATCTTGTCTTGTTAATTTTGTGTTAGTCACTGTGTATGGCTGTCATGGAGTACCGGAACTCTTTTTTTCTCTCGTAGGCACTCGAGGTAGAGGTAATGCTTCAGGTTGGCCCTTACGACTGTCCTCGAGATGTCGATTTTACGAATGTAGCCCTTCGGTGTGTCCGCTGCTATTTATTCGAGTGATGGTGGGTCAACCCACTTAAAGCCACCTTAAGGCTGGTAATTTGCTGTGACTTTTCTTTGCTGCTACTTTCTTTTTCTCATTAGGCATCTCGTCTATCAAACCATCGAAATTACTGTGGAAACGGGATTTACAACTGTCTTGGAGTCAAAACTGGCCGTGTGGCTTGGACGAATCGACTGCCTAAGAGTCAGAACTGACCTACTCTCCAATAATACACCCAGCACATCTTCATATTCACTCTGGGTTATTTGCTCCAAGCATCTCGTTCAAACGTGTGATAGCTGACATGATGCTGTCCTTATTTTTAACTTTATAACAGATTAGTCCCTTTCTTAATACGGGTTTGGTTTTGCTTTTAGCTCACATTTAACTTTATTAAACTGCCTTCTTCCCATGTTCTCTTTTCTCTTCATGTCTCTAGTTATATTGTAATCACCACAACGCACGCATATTTTGTAATTGGTACTTGTTCCAGTACCTCACTTCCAGCATGGGTAGACTCTGCCGCATGTACACAACAATACTCATCCACCCAGTTTAGCTCGCACACCTTTGTACTACCTGGTTTAAGCGAAGCACACTTGTTTTTGTTCAAAACACCGTGTCTGAGAGATATACTTACGATCAGCAAGAATTATAATAAACTATACACATTTATGTAAATGGATAAAACACCCATTTTGAACCTCCCTAACAACCAAGCGTTTTCCCCTTACGGTTTGACAGCAAAATACCAGTTTGGAGCCGGCCTCGGGGGAGAGAGGAGCTCGACCGCTTTAGAAAGCTAACAACTGCGGGTTTTCCATTTTTCTTTCATTACAATGTGATTTTTTTAAAGCAAGCTTAAAACGTACGCTTAGAAAGCAACGCAATGGACATGCCAGTGTGGATAGGTGATTATAAAGACATAATAAAAAACAATATGTAGGTCTAAGACTAAAAGGTTTTACAGTTTAGCTAAGACCAAACCAAGAGCTATTTTTTTTGTAAAAATGATCAACGCAACGCAGTACTAAATCTAAGGCAAACGTGTAAGTTTAGACTTGGAAACAGATGCAGAAGGGCGTTGACACGCTATATGAAACAACATAACTTGACAACTTGTATATTCAGACCCTTGTTACTATTTATGATGCACTAATTGATCGCACTATCTCCAAAAGAAAGTGTACATGTGCCTTAAATACATACAAAAAGATTGTCAAATGACTATATGAGCTAAACGTTAATGACCCACTTTCCGAACAAACCAACTAATGTAAAAGCAAACCCCAGTTTCGAACCGGTCACAAGAGACGGGCTCGGTCGGCCTAATAGCCTCTATTTTTCCCTCGCTTTCCAAATGGCCCGCAACCGTCTGGACCCAAACCAGCTCCCACCCATGCTAACCGTGGTGTGAGGAACACATCCAAGCCTATCACAGCTCCCAGGGGTTGACTCAAAATACCCATTTTACATCTGCTACTTATGTTTTAGCTGTACTGGCTTGTAAGCATGATAACATAAAAAAATATGAATGGATTTCTATTATTTATCATGGATATATGTGAAGAATACCGTGGTTATATATTGACACTGTTTGAGAAAAGTTGTGATCTTCTATCCTTGATATCAGGTTCAATGTCAAAGGCCATGATAAACAATTGTGTTCTGCACTTATAGGTATTTTGTGAATATGTTCAATAAAACATAAGAAAATAGTTTTGTTACCAAATTTCATAATTTGGAGTTTCTCGGCGGTCTATTTGGTTTTTAATGGGAATTTGCGGAAATTGTAAGTGTATTAATTAGCTCGCGCACCTTTTAGAATAGCACTTTGATAAATTGTCATCAAAATACTATATCATAAATACATTAATTTGGATGATATTCTCGTTTTACCGTGTTTTTACATGATGCACACAAGGGAATATTTCGATCTGTTTATTCTCGAATGTACTTATCAAAGTGAAACCACTTACCCGAAGACAGTTTAGCGTCGTGGACGATTGACAATCATGACAGTCAGCATTTTATTGATTATATTCCACTGTTGTCTATTTAATATGTATCTTGTGTAACATTCGACTTGAAACATCCATTTACACCAATGATCAGATTGGCTCATTCATAATAATTGTGATTCTACTTACAATCTAAGCGCCTCTAGGTCGTTGCGAGATATTTGGGCAAAAGATAATCCATTTGGGTGAGAGAAAGAAAATGGCCACTTGAGGGAAGTATTTAATCTTAATGAAGGGAATTACCTAAACCTGGATCTCATAGATGTTGACATTTTGTTTAAGATATACGGTTCATTCCTTTCACTCCCTACTACAGGATATACATGAATTCAGAGTATACATGAATCTCTAAACGACCGAAGAGCATGGTCTGGTGGTCATAGAGTAAATGAATGGCGTCGCTGAAATTGCCACTAAAACTGCAGCTCAATCGTCTATTTTAACGTTAAGGTTTTTCTCTAAAACATCGTTCTGGGCGCACCCTCCCCCCCCCCCCCCACACACACACACTCCACAAACGTGCCCCCAACACCTTGGTAGGAGATGACCGATTGCCGTCCGTGTACAAGAAGCATGTGGTAGATATTGCCAGTAATTATCCTTTATAAATGACAAGAATTCACACATAATGAATTACGGTTCAAGCTATCCGTGATCCTATGGTTCAAGCTATCTATGCTCTGAAAATGTTTAGTAGTAGTTGGAGTAATAGTGTTACCACTATATCTACTGATAACAAAACTTCGACAAAAACACCGCTTTTCATGTTAAAGGTCTGCCAGTTCAAACATCGTTATCACTTTTAATTCCAAAAATTAAATTTATTCTAATTCTTATTCTTGCAGGTGTTGCTGTTACAGTAAGTATTTTCTCTATGATGGCCATGGGTATTGACCGGTACATTTCTCTCCAGTATCCTGCCACAAAGTACCGTCTTTCGTCCACGCCGGGTCAATCCTTTGCCCTGATATGCTGCATGTGGGTTGTGGCAGCCATCTTTATGGGACCGTTAATCTACATCCGGGACATTGACACGCTCGACATTTCGTTCTTACCTGATTTAACGTTCTGCATAGAAAAGTGGCCACAGGATAGAGATCGACAGGCATATGGTGTGTTTCTGCTTTTCGTCGTTTTCATCATACCGGCCTTTACAATCGGAGTTTGTTACGGTAACGTTGGAAAGGCTCTGTTGAAAACCGATATGCAGAGAGTTGGTTCCGACAGCAGTACACAGAGATTAGTCTACAGGAAGCGAGCTGCACGCATGATTATTCTTCTCATCGTGGCTTTCTTGGTCTGCTGGCTCCCTTACAACGTCACATCGGCCTTGGCAGATCTCCAAAACGACCCACAAATATCGCAAGCCTTACCCTTTGTCCTTTGGCTTGGACATGCACATAGCGCTTTAAATCCTGCTATGTACTGGTCACTGAACAAACGATTCCGTGAGAGTGTTCGCGGAATAGTGAAGTCAGTTAGAATTAATAATTGCACTTCCGAAAGCACAATGGCAGAATATGTTTGAAAAGATATCAGATGGAATTCACATTTCGATTAATCTAAAACCATCATACACGAATACACGTTCATTGACTCCGTGTGTAAACAGAAACGGTATGAAATGTACTCTGGATAAGTCCAGAATAATTGGAAAGATAGAGAAATTTAGAGTTTATGTATACACACTTGAAATATACCTTTAAGGGTACAACTGTAGGTGCACACATTGGTGGAGTGACAAAATGTGGACCTTAAGTCCACATACTAAACGCTATGTGCCACGAAAGATTACATTGCCTACAGTGTTTATTTTCTTTATTGTAATCATTACTTTTTTTCACAACATCTAAAAGGAAAGAAATTCAAAAAGTATATCAGACCTTAACAGCTTTTATCGTAAACTGTTTCAATTCCAGGAGAAGAAGCATTCCATTTATTACTGCATCGTACTGGCAAATGATGAACTTTTTCATTTCAGACTTATTACTCAAGATATCTCTGACGGCATATCAATATATGCGAAATATATCTAAGATATCATAGTATTTGTATCCAGTGCTGCAATTGAATGTGTAGTCTTTGTAAATAACTTTGGCGATGAACAAACCTGTTGCCGTCTTCACACTTGCATTACAATTGATATTATTATTATTATTATTATTATCTTCTTTTTTTTAAAACAAAGGTGCGTTATTACTTGAGGGAATCTTTAAATTTGGCTTCGTTGCCCTTTATATTCTTTGCGGTTTACTCACCACCAACGATTCCGACATAGAAAAGAAAGTGATTTAATTTTTAATGAAAGATATAGAATTGATCCTGTGTTTATATCTTTTTCCGATTGCAATTATTAGGTATTGAGGAAGTATATGGGAAAAGATAGTACAGGTTTCTAAAAGAATCATTCTGGATCAAAAAACTAAACACTGTCTCCAAAAAGACCTAATTCGCAGTGCGAGTTGTATTGAAATTTCCAGTAAAAGTTACATGTAGAATCCACTGATGAAGGCGAATTAGCCCAAACGTATTGAATCTCAGAAAGATTTTTTTGGAAACTCAATAGAGACTTTGTGTGTGTATATATATATATATATATATATATATATATATATATATATATATATATATATATATATATATATATAGCTTGAATGAACCTAAATACAAGATGGAGATTTGATGAGGCGGATCAAAACTTTGTTGAATGCATATGTTAATACTGTGCTTCTCAATAGCGGCTGTTGTTTTGAAAGATTGCTGCTGTAAAACAACAAAGTCTCTAATGTATTATGGATTTAAATATCGTGTACTTTATCAAAATGTAGAAACACAAATAATGATATGTTCAGTATTAATATGATTCATGATATATAGTCGTGTTGCATGGTAGTTATGGTTTAATAGTGTCTGAATCATTATGGAAGAATTGTACCTTATAAGTTCTTATAATGTGCAATTAGTAAATAGCATTGTATTTGTAAATATAAAATATCTCGATAATAAGAATAATCCTGCTACAGTTATATTTGATCTTTAGATTTGTATCGTGTCCTTCCTATATCATTTTCAAAATATCAAGTATTCTAAATTATTCAAAGATATTTTCATAAAATTATATTGTGTAGTTTGCTTTCTGAGGAAAATCCGTTTCTTGAAAACCATTTACTGGTTATGGAAAGAGCGATCGTATTAATCCTATAATTTTCCCCTTTTAATTCTTTTTTTTTAAATGTTCTAAGGTTGTGTCTCTTATTATTAATTTTATTAAAATATACAAATCTTGTTGATTCAATTATTTTTAAGAAAGGTTAAATAATAAATCATTGAAGATGACCATGGTCGATTAAGAAGACTTAAAACAAGTAAAATGCATCGTGTTTTATTGAAATTTTGCAGCTTTTACTTAACTGGACTATTTTGAAAAATATCAGTTTGAAAATTACTTTCTACTTTTCATGCCAACATTTTTATACTAGAAATGGGTTCACGTTTATAGAATTTACAAATCTTTTTCACTAAAGTCTTCTCGTCCTCTTGAACACAATTTATTACAATATTAAAAACAATTGTTTCTAAAGTATTGTTTAAGTTACTATATATTTTATAGTGTGATTTTGAAAATTTGTTGTGTTTTACTGATCATATGAATTGTGCCTTAACCTTTCGCTGCCAAAGATATATAATAAATAGAGGATATTTTCTTTTCCTAATTCATACAGGATATATTTCATCGTGTGGTACAAAAAACGTTATATTTTTAATAAGTGGCAAAGCCACGAGTTCAAATTTATCGTTTTTGGTACAATAAGATGAAAAATATCAGGTATTTCCGCAGGAAAAGAACATTTTCTTTTTATTATATACGATTTAGACTGTTTTCATCCTCCAATTCGTGAAGATAGAACAGATATGTCAATGTCGCTGAACGAAGATCAGAACCAGACCCTTCCAGAACTCATCCTTCAGACTTATAATGAACTAATAATTATTAAGGGTACCAAACAGGACGTCTTGGATGGTATACACAAACTGTAGATGATAATAAGGTGAGCAATCCCGACGCCATTAGTCATATGATATTGATACCTGTTTCTCAAAAGGGACCAATTTCTCTGAAATAGTTATTAGTTGAGAATTTAACGAAACATTATTCATCTAAAGAAGTAAACTTTGATCATATTGACAATAAAAAATCGTTTTTTTTTTCTCCAGTTTACAACAAATATTGTTGTCAGAAGCATTGTTGTGTTAATGTCAAAGATTCTTTCGTTCAGAGTAATAAGTAATTCATAAAACAAAATTGATACTGAAGACAAAGAACTTGGGAGGTGTTGTAATTTGCATGAGTTTGTATCATTAAGAAGCTTACCTATACAAATCGAGGATAATTTTTGAATTACTACTAAATTGGTATATTGTTGTATCTTTCACAGCTAATAAAAAGTATTCAGCAATGATGTAGTGGTCACGATGTCAGTAGTCTTTATTATTTTAGAAATGACTATGCTAGACAAGACTCCAAATATTCAAGATGTGGCGAGATGTTCACATTGTGCAATATAGCTGAGACTGGCACTGCCTTATAATATCTCTCCATAACTCTGCTGCAAAATTAAACGTGTAAAGATTTTGTTTCATTTTCTGACTTGTGGCACGATCATTAGAGGTACATAGTGTGTATATATAATGGCAAATTATACTGATTTTCTTCTCGATAATAATGGAATAAAACTTACATTCAGCATGAAGATTCTTGCAAGTAAAGGCAAAGGAAGCAAAACTCTACAACATGTTTTAAATGTCCCTCATTATGTAACTGGTGATATCTACTTATACATTCCACTTAAAAGTCCTAATAAAACAAATATGTTTCACTTAAACATTCTAAAACATAAAATATAAATATAACTTGATATAATCTATTACGTTCAGAACGAATTGTTTACATATGCGGTATGTGAACAAGTTTAATTGATGTTTTCTTTGTTGTTGTTGGATCGATGGTCTTATTTTGAAGCTCTGATTATAATAACGAGAGAAGACAATCCGGGTTTATTGGTTACTTATAAAGTGTACTATTAACAAATATATAAAGTGTTACATTTGATTATAGTCAACTGGAATAAACTCGTCGAACATTGAAATTACTACGCTACCTTTCGTGTGCAAAGTCTTTGTAGAAGTAATATTAAGACGCTTTTCACACATTATATTTTTGACATAACCATATTTTCACTTTATTTCTTAATTATTTTCTAATCTAAATAATGTAGTGCTATATTTGTTACATATAATCTCATGATGTTGCTTTCCTTGTGTGATTTAAAGTCTGCAGGGTAAAGGTCAATTGAACTTGTGTTTTGCCTATCATTTGTGATTTGTTGTATCCTATGATTGTCTCATTAAATCAAGTTTGTGACATTGTTTTGATGAATAAAGTATATTTACGCTTAAGTGTTGATATTATTGATGTAATGATATGTAAAGTATTCTTCTTTTCCAACGTGTATACTTGTTTGTTTACAAACAGATGGACATCCGTTATGTCTTCAAAGACAAACGTGAGCAAACTATTTCATAGAGTTTTAAAAAAAATGTAATTAAGGAAGGTTAACGTTAATCAACTTGACATGAGTATGAGTAACCTAAAGCTGAAATCATACACACACACACACACACACACACACACACACACACACACACGCTGCGCAATTATGAAAATATATTTGGAAATACCTTACCGAAGTAACCAATCTAATCTGACGGTCTGGAACGCGAGAAAGTATTTTATTTCCAAGCATATAGATGGACATCTGTTTATACAGATTTTGAGAAAAACTTGTTAATGTAAATATAATTTGCTTAGGAGACTGAACATTTTGAGAAAAGAGGACTATCATGGCGTCTGATTAAAGGAGAAAAAACATTGAGCTCCAAAAATAAAAGTAAAACAAAAAACAACAACAACAAAAAAAACAACTTAATATTCGAATATCTTCGTGCCATTACAAAGACTTTATAGTCTCAGTCTTGACACTAGGATCAATAAAAAAAAGTTTAGAAAATGGATATTGAATGTCGATCTAGCATATATCTCATGTTTCTCATTTAATTTCCGCTCAGGTTGGGCGAATGACATGGGACGTTGTTTAACAAATCTTGTAGTTCATTTTGCGCTAACGTTTAAAGGGGTTGGGGTGGGAAAGAAAACATTATTATTTAATTCTAATGGTAAAGCTCTAAATATTATCGAATCGTCGATTATTTCTTCTCTATTTTATTAGCCCCTTTACCGGTTCAAGTTAAATAAAATCAGTGTTAAAACATACTTCCAATTAATCAAGGAATTTAAGATCGGATGAATACTTTTCCAAGGCAACTACAATGAATATGGATTGATATTGCCATCAATACTGAACTGACAAATGATGAGAAATATGACACAATATGAATGTAATCAGATGCACAACTTATCCTGGAAAACGTTCATTATAGATCTTCGTTCAATATTTTTGGCATTAAAATAGTTATTTGATTTTAGCGATGTATGGTGCGTTTTTGCTGAATTGACTTAAGATAGACTCTTCCCAGTCATATATGTCGCTTTTTTTCTTTTTTCCTCTGCTAATTGTATACTATATTACGTCATATTTTGTCTTCCTTTAATGACAGCCATGCTTATTCCAAAATGATTTAAATGAGCCTTTGAGTAAATAGTCACAAAAGTTATCACTATATTATGACCTAAAGATTATAAGCAAATGATTCTTATTCCCATTACGTGACATTCAGGGAATCAATACTTCTACCGTCTAGTGATGGAATAAGATAATACGAGGTCAGTATAACCTGTACTTATTATGACGGAGACGGCTTTAAATATTGCTAGAGGATAGGTAACTTGCAATTTATACTTATGGCTATTGCGGGGAAAGAAGGATACACAGTATATATTTTGGAATGCAATAGCAAACACAAAGTTCAGTAATTATGGAGAGAATTCAGTACACGACGATGATGCTTCAAAATTCAAATGAGAGACATGGTATACATTTTAAACTTTACCACTGGTAATTAATTCAAGTTTTCCATATGGCTCTTACAACATTCATTAATTAGCAGCATTATCCCTCTATATCTAAAGTCAAGACACCGGCCTGAATTTTAACAGACATCTCAATGTTTCTCCGTTTTTACTTAAGATGGCATGATAAATATGTTTGTATTAATAATATTTATTTATTTATTTATTATTATTATTATTATTATTATTATTCCCGAGACAAGAAACAAAAATTAAGAAAGAAATAAATTGGATACAAAATCCTAACGAAACATCATGTAGACCCAATCACCGCATTGTTGATGCAGGAAGGAAATTGTAAGGCATTTTTGTCGCAAAACAAAATTTGGATAATCTTTTCATACTTAAATTGTACGATTAAGAACAATACCGCAGCATGTAAACAGTAGAGAAAAATGTTTAAAGTTTTCAAACAGTTCAACAAGCTGCTATGGAAGGAAAATATCAAACGAAAATATTGATTTCTCATGCAAGTCATTTATCCCGTCAAATAACCGATATTTTTCTTCTGACTTAAAGGTGCTAAACGCAATGAATAGTAGAAATAAATAAAATATTTAATATTCAGTTAGAAGTTATATGTATTGACAGAGAATAAGGGAAGCAAATCCACGTGAATATTAGAACAGGTAGATTAATATTTCTTTTGCGCAATATGTCAAGGAGTAATTTACACTAGAAATGAAACTAAAGAAACATTTAATTCGCTCACATTTTCTCAACTTCGCATGAACGTGGAAAAATAGTAAAAAATGAACAAAATATCCTCTTTGTTGATTGCGTATGAAGTATTCGTCGTGCTATATTTCATATATCCAGAGGATTTCCTAAAGATGGCTCTAAGTGATTTATGAAGCTATTGATATTTTAAAAATATGTACTGCATATATTTATTAAAGATGCAAACGTTCAAAACTGATGAATTTGTTCTCGTTTTCTAAACATTTTACATACTGGATTATGTTCTCTTAAATATTGATTCAAAGGTTTTTCAATCAGATATGATGGGGTAAAAAATGGTCAAATTAAAGTGCTATAAAACCTATATGGATGATCTTGGAGGTATTCCTTTAGAGTGATGTCACGCAACCAAAATCTGGTTTTATTCCCATCAACAAAAGTTGTTTAATTAATTACGTATGGATTAAAGGCATCATTTATGTAAGCAAAATCCATATCTTCGAACTGAGAGTGTTATGGCCTGAGAAATGAAAAGATTGTATATAGGTTTATTAAGTTCATATACGACTAGTAATGACCAGGTTCTTCACATGCTAATCAACTGGGGTTTGTCACAACAAATTATCTTAAACGATATTCAAATTCTGACGGTTATGATGCCCACTCTGACCGAATCCGTGGACGATAAGAACACATATCTTTATTCTACGTTAATTAGCCATATTGTTAACTAGAGACACTATATGTTCATGTTGGTTATTGTCAACAGGTTTTCAATTTGTTTGATAGCCACTGTACATACACGTCTGACGCTACGACAAATGAAAGCATGCTTTTCAAGTGAGACCATAGTGGACATATCTGAAAGCATGCTTTTCAAGTGAGACCATAGTGGACATATCTGATTTGGATGATATCCAATGAAGAAAAACATGTTCCTAACAGAAGTAATAGTGGCTGTTGCTTCAACTTTAATCAAAGAATGTTTCTCCCACAGGGTAAATCTAGTATAATAAAAAAGGATAGATTCTTAAACAAATTTTATATATTATGCTTGTTAAATGTTAAAAACAAAGCTACTCTCGAGTTCCTATCAACATTTTATGGCGCTTCCACTTAAAACTTCGTTTGTTTTATGATGTATGCTCTGTCTCAAGGAATGACCAACATGTTTAGTAGTATTTTTAAATTTGAGTGGTCACGTATGTCTTGTACAAGTTTAGTTGCTTGTTTTTGTCTATTTCTGTACACCCCACCCACGAAAAAGAACCTGTTGCTTATCACAAGGTTTGTCTCCTTTTCTGTTAAACAGACCGTAAACATATATATTTCATAATTATACGATCATTAAATCCAAGTGCACGATTTATAATTTTTGATACCCTATAAAAAATGATTTTTGCTATAATATAGTAATACGTTTGAGAATAGTTGCCCTAATTATTTTTAAAATCATCTTTGCTATAATATAGTAATACGTTTGAGAATAGTTGCTTTCTTGAAAGTTTCAAAACCGATGGTCATTATGGAAAGGGGGTTTTCTCTAAAATATTTGTACAAAACGTAGGTGGTTCTGAATGAAAAAGGTGGGGATATGACCTCCTAATATGGCTGCCACAGCGGTTGTCATAAAAATGCTGCTATGACTACTGTTCCGAAATAGATGATCATATCGACATTGGGTTTTCACTAAAACAGCTTTTGTAACACGTAGTTGGTCCTACATTAACATAATGCAGATCTATATATTAACGTGTCTGCGCTTTTGTGAAAAAGTTCGAAAATCAGACCTACTTGACCTTGGGGTCAAGTCAAAGGTCACTGTTTTAATTTTTGTCCTTCATTGAGCTTGTAAACGCAGTGATATATCATCTTTATTTAATTAATTTCTTCTGAGATCATTTTAATACTCAGCGATTAACAAAGATTAAAGGATGAATGAAATGGATTTCTCGTCCATTCCTATACAAATTCTTTTTGGCCAGCAGAGTGTCAGTCCCTTGGAGAGACTATTGTTAAGATAATACAATAGTTTTATCTTGTATTTGCTCTTCACAAAGCTAGACACAGGTCATTTATAAAATATTTTTAAAAAACCCAACAACAACAAAAACTCTAAGCTTGTCAAAGTATCTAGAGGTTGTGTTGCAAAATTGTAGGCTTGCGAGATGAAATTCTTTACCAACTTAATTTACGACAGGTGGTTTTTAAATGCATTAAATTATTACGATTGTTGAACTTGGTCACGCAATTATGTGCACAAAATTTCCTTGTATTGTATTTTAATGTAAATATAGTATTGTCCCCTAGTCCCGTACAGCATTATTCATGGTGTACGTTTTGGTTCTGTCGAACAATTGCGAAATATCTAGTTTTACTCACCTGGGCAACCGACTTACTGCGGCACATGTAAAGTGCCTACGTTCTGAGTGCACTATCCTCTTGTTTTTTATATGTGGTTCCTTGTCTGCCACGTACAAGTATATAGAGTGTTAATTTGTCGGTATAATTAAATTTCACATATACTTAGTCATGGAGCTGTCTTATTCATGATAGTGATCTTACAGCTATGGCGGTATATATTAATTGGAATCGTTCCTCCTTTCTTTGTAACATCTGAGCTTGATAGAAAGAACAGTTTGTTACTCAAAATGTTACTGAATCTAAAAATGTTATTGAATCTATCTTAATTTTTTTCCATTAGGTAAGACAATTTCAGATATCACAATGCTATCAGATTTAATATAGTCTGTTGCAGGTTAGATTCATATTTTACCTGAATTGACAAGTTGGTTTGTATTATATATGTTGTATATGGTAAACGATGAGAACATTATAACTGTTTATAATCACCTGTGAGCATTTTTGTTGCGAGATAGAT
Source organism: Margaritifera margaritifera (assembly GCA_029931535.1). NCBI lineage: Eukaryota > Metazoa > Mollusca > Bivalvia > Unionida > Margaritiferidae > Margaritifera > Margaritifera margaritifera. The sequence goes on along the minus strand of JAQPZY010001485.1, from coordinate 2,786,315 downwards.
TCATTTATGTGACTTGGTTATAATGTAATTCTATATGGACGTTCTTAGTAGAGAATATTCTTAATGTTTAAGTAGGTCTTTTCTAGTGTATACCATACACAACATGCTTCAACATGTGTCTACGCGGAAGTGAGGTTTCCAGCGGGTCCTGCGGCAGATGGGAAAGTAAGCTACTATATGGGCTCATTCCTTGTGATACCTATTATAGTGAAATTGGGCGGATTCGTATCCGTTGTTGGACGGTGCAATCTCATAATTTCATGTTTATTATTTGAATGACATGGTGTCACAACTTCATATATGCGTTGATGAAAGGTATATCTCCATATATTCATATTTGCATATGTTTTGTGAATATTCCAATTTCATAGATTCGTCCGATATGTGGATATCATAACTTCACAGTTTCATGACATTAACATGGACTCACAATGTCATTAAATTCACAGAACAGTTTCATATCTGTCAAAGTGAACAGAGCAAATTCACATCTGTTATGTTAACATAGTAATACAATCCTTGTTTTTAATATGCACAAGCTAATGTGTATAGTTAGCAAAACAGCGTGTGGACAATTTCTCAATACTTCATTTGGAACTCAACAAGCCATTGAAGTAGAATTTTGAGTGCATGCGCAGACTAGTCATATAGATTAATTGTTTAATCTAAATTAAGTTCTTGTTCGGAATTTTCTTCCTTGGTTAGGTGGTGTCAAAATTGCATATATTAGAGCAGGACAGAATTCATTACTATACTCATATACAATGTAAATAAATATGTCAATTCATAACTGGTCTTTGACAATGAATATTTATATTAAATGTAAAAATATTCCTATAATACCCAATTCTTTCACAAAGTTCGATTCAAAGCATCGAATGTTCCCGATATCGCTGATTTGAGGAAGACCAACATATAAGATTCTTGGCAAGTGGTGTCAGAGGAAGTAAAAATGGAGCGTTCAGTAATATGTTTCAATCAGTATGTCTTTGGGATATTTTTCATAAATGGAAGGAGAGAAAAAACCCCATTGAAACTGAAATACACGTGTAATATCATTGTAAATATAGACAGCCCCTACAATAGGGCAATCTACGCAAAAAGAAGCATATAACTGAAAATAAATAATCATTTTTACTGTATAATTCACGGTGTGAACTGATACGGTAACGGAAGATCACATGATTTGTGCAGTTTCTTTGAGTTCGGTTAATGCTTTTCCTTGATAAATTCTATCCGCCTTGTCTATTGAAAACTATCCGCTTTGTCTATTAAAATTGTTTCAATTTTGTGAATTTATGTCCTTTACTTCGTTTATTTGTTTGATTGTATTGACATGTATATACACCCTACCATATCCTGAACGAATTAATGTAGATACTATTTTTTGTGTTTCTGTGTGTAAATGACATTGTTTTTATATGACTACTTGATAGAGACATTACATTTTTGTCATGAAATGTGTCAGGGAACACATGTTGCAAATAATTAAATTAAGTAATAAAATGTACCTAATTACATTTGTTTATATAAAAATATATATCACTGAACCAATATCAGTACGCACAATGCAAAAGCACTGAAACGAGTTCATGAATGCCGTACGTGTTGATGGAAGGCATGGAATGGTTAAGCAAGATGATATATGCCGCAGTAGCTTGAAAACAAATATAAAAGAAGACACATCATTACTGTACCTTAATTGATATTTATACAAACATCGGAAATGATCATGAGATCTATGTAACACTAGTTATTCATGCAGCTGCTGTCTGTAAACAAGCAATAACTACAATGTTCATGTTCTTAATTGACCCTTATGCGTAACAATATCACTTAACTCGTCACACAGCGATCCATAAAGAGGTCTTGAATCAAAAACAAAAGACAAAAGAAAAACAATGGTACTCTCTATTGGTACGATTGTCTTGCGTGATATGTTAGACAACGAGTTCGATGACCTAAATCGATTTTCCCTATCGGAGATGTTTGTTTATATGCTTTCAATGATCTTACCACCTGTTATTAGAATCTTCTATATTGGGAATCTCCAGTGGGTTCCAAGGGTCACGACAGACATGACAAAATCGGTTAATTACGATATCACATTCAACAATAGTTTGGTTATGCACATCGTACGATCCCTTCCTCTCTTTTAATTAACAAATATTATCTGTTAAAGTGAATTATTGATATAACGATACGATTTTGGGGTCATTGCATGTATCGATATATCCAAAGTTTGCAATATATTAACAAATAAAAATTATATCCAAACAGAAAAAAGTTCATATACTTGAGGATTTCTTTTAAATAAGTGATATTTATACAGTAGTGGTGGGGAAACTGATTTTTCAGGATACCCATGTATATGGTATAACAGAACAATATCTGTAGCAATTGTACCACTGTGCCTGCTGATTACTAAAAGTCGTGTTGGAAATGCCTTATTAACGACCTAATATAATAATGCTTGCCATTTTATGGTAACCATAAAGATGAATAAGAAGTGATTATTGCTGAGTCTCTGAAGATGAAATGCCACTTACACATATCGACACCCAGTTTCATTGTTCTTTTCACGATTCGAAATCAGATATCAAGAACATATTATCAACGAAAACATGTTAAAGTATTTAATGGAGAAATATCTTGAAATTTTATTAAAACTTACTGCTTTGATTTGAAGTCAACATTATTTCTCCCCCGCCTTAGTACAATAATTAAATTATGCCAACTCGACGTACAATTGAAATGGCAACTCATTCTTTCTATCACTATTTTTGCCTATGATTGCCGAAACTGAGACTTTATACACGAAATATGATTGCAAACATTGTAAAGCTATGTACCTGCATGAAAATATATGTACCTCTGACGTTTATTTCTGTTAAGTAGACCATTGGTATTTGTCGTAAATTTGTTGGTAACAAAACGGCATCTCCAAGGGTCTATGTACTAATACATTTTGTTGATTACATTTTTTGGATTGCAACGTTTTGTCTTGTTGAATAACTGTCGTTTCTGATGATGACAGTAAGAAATACTTTTTCCTTGGATATTAATTCGTGGTAATCACTATATTTATTACTGACCCTGTTGTTGCTGAAAGCAGGTCAACAAGTTCTTCTAGACGAGCGCGGTAATACTGATCAAACAATAAGTTTTTGAATCTAACTTCATAGAAACATAATTTTTGTAAAGAAGTCTTTCTTCTAGGATTTATAGTTACGCTCAGTTGATCATATGGTTATTTAAGAGGACATTTATCTGCAGACTAATACATCTTGCTAAACAAAGCATCCATCAAAATGTATTCAAGCCATCAAACTTCAAATTAATCTATTATGACGCTTTTTTTCAAAGCCTTGCAGAAGGAAGTTTGTGATATAGTCCAGGAATATTGTCTCAGTTTTTGGGTCAAGGTAAACAAAATTGCAATAACAGTTATTTTTGTGTAATGCATTTTTACAAGGAACGTAAAACATCATCCTAACAGTAAAGGAAAAATATTTGGTGGAAGTATTGAAAATTTACATTATAATGTCATGTACCTTTGTACGTACATACATATCAGTCAATAGCAGAAATATTTCAAAATAGTCACTGATGCATAGATTTCAATCTACTTTTAACATTAAAACTTCATTGGATTTGAGTTTGGTGCTTTAATGATATGCTTAAAGCAAATATAACAAAGATAATAATTTGTATATGATTAATACACTTACGATAAAGAGAAATACATTGTCAGATATCCAAAGTTTTAAAACTTATCATCCAATGTTTGTAATAGATTTTAAACAGGTTGTAATATCACATATTACTTAACACCAATGTAATGCTTACTTTGTTTAGGCAAGATAATTGGAAATATCATTTACTGGAAACATTTAACAAATCAATAATGTGGAACTTGTACAAATACTAACACTGATGACAGCGGCGTAATTATTGTCAAATTGTCTAACGTATTATCGAAATATTCACTGTAAAGAACTACTTGGAACAGTCATATATGAAAATGATACAAATCAACATGTCAGTCCTCATAATCTTCTGTCTCCTCTATATCACAGTCCATATGAGGAGTATTGGTACAAGCAGAACCTCGACATTCACCGCATGTAGATGAACATTCAAGATTATGTTTGTGGCATGTGCTTCTTGCAGTGCTAAAATCAGTCTTACAGTTGCATCTGATCATTTATAACAAGCTGCTTGGTGCTGATTGGGCATCACTGACCACAGGAAGAAGAGCTCCTTGGACTTCTTTCCATCCCCACTTAATAAGGTCTAATTTATCATTACCTTGCCAGACTTGAACTTGATAGTAGACACGGAGTGAGTGGTACTTGGCTGAAGCAGATGTTGGAGGCAGTGACCTCAACTGGACAGATGTGGAGTCTTCTTTTCCTTCTCACAGAAATGCTTATAACGAAGCCCATGTAAGGTATCAGTTGATATACCACAGTAAACAAGAACCAAGGATTTTTCTCCAGCAAAAACTACATCATCAACAGCAGAGTTCGAGATGTTGAATACCTCTGCATACTCTTCAAGCTGCCTGATCTTCATGCGTCCAACACCTTTTCCAATTCCTTACAGTTGAAAGATTGTATCACAACCGAGCAGAGCATGAATAAATATAATATTTTTGCAGTTTACCATGCATAAGGAAGACGTACGCTTGGGTTCCGGTTGAAATACTATTTCTCTGCTTTCCATACGAGCATGATAACAAATGAGCACAATTATGTCAGTGTCATCAGCTACAACTATTACATCTCTTTCATTGGATGTAGAAACTGCATTCTGCATAATAAGAACACGTGCATCTCCAGGTGCATGTATGGTGTCACATCCAGCTTTTCTCCCAGCATATATATGAAACGTTGTTTGATATCTTTGTTTGGCAAGAACATATTCTTGTTTACAGTGAGCACTGTTCTTGCATCACAGTGAATTGATACAGTTGTGCCTGTTTTGCTGATCTTCTCATATGTGTGACATCTTTCACTGATGCAACCTCTTTGTAAACACCACTGAAGATCTCCCATACTTTCTAGTCACGTAGTGCACATAGAAATTGCATATGTCTTGCAATGTCACACATACAATGGAAGACAGATGAAAGACGTTGTATTTTGACTGTCTTGTGCTTCTTTCCACAATGCATAAGCAAGTACTGTCTTGTTTGCTTGCCTCAACACATCTGATGTCTCAAACAATGTGACAGGATATCTGCAAAGTTCACACTTAAATAGTTATTCCAGTTCTGTGTTTTCGTTTTTGCCAACTAATGCCAATCTCTGAATGAGACGTTCCGGGTCAATGTTGATGGCTTCATGATCAACTTTAACTGTGATCTTGCTACCTTGAGTGATTGCCTGTTGACTCCTCTTGAAGGAATATTTGTAGATGTCCTGGCCTGTCATAGATTATATTATCTTCTGTCCAACGGCTGCTGCAGTGGCCACGTTGACCGATTCCTGTGTCACCATTCTTAAGACTATGCTGCGGAGAAACAGATCTTCACAACTGAATGGTATTCTTGCCTTCAAGACTTGTATCAGTTTTTCCGTGTCTTTGCAGTCTCTCTCCTTCCTTGCATTAGATGTTTCCTTGGGTTGTGAATGGTTTGCTTGACAAATGTAGACTTCGCTGAAAGACATGCAGAATAAAGTAAGTTTTCATCACGCAGATCAAACAAGACATATTGCAGAAGAAATTCGTTTAAAACATGTTATATAAATCAAGAATATGACTAGGAAATGTTGACAAATCGACAGAGGTTTAGCATGAAACATTTCCAAACAATGCAAATTTCTCACGACTGTTGAATATTGTTTGTGTACTAATTTGGATGGATAGAGATAGTGACAATTTTCTTCTTTTACATGTAGCTTATGAGGCAATATTTTAAAATTGGATCTATTTGGATAATCAGTTACTTCAAATGCATTCAAGTTGATGTAGCGAAATTAAAATGGCAGGAAATAACAATTCGGAAACATACATCTAAGAGGTCAAAGCGTCAAAAATAGCATCTTGAAATCTGCAGTCTGAGGAAAAGAAGAAACTTTTGAATCCCTATTTAAATTTAATGAGCAGTTATTTGTACTAACGGAAAAAGAGCCTTGGCATTGTGGCACTCTATACATAATTCAGATTGAAAATATTCAGCTGCCATTAAACATCTTTGAAATGAGTTCAATGTGCGGGTACCCATCCATTGCTGTTTTCTGACGATAATAAAACAGCGAGAAAAAGTACGAATTCTAATTTATGCAAGAAGTTTAAATCGTCCTCGGCCAATTTACAAAATCATTCAGGGATATAATGTTGAATTGGAGGGAATTATTTATTGAACATTTACCAGGGTCATGCTTAAGTCTCTTGATAACTGATTGTTTAAGATCACTTTATATGAAACGTGATCTGAGTTTGTTCACTGGCTACAATGGAGTGAAATCTGGGACTATTATTTGCGATACATGTGGCAGTCTCACTCTTCCATATCTGCATTCCGTTCCCAGATATATAGACAATGCACCGAAATATTTAGCCATCTCATTTCATGTGACATTTTTAGTACATAAGGCTACTTAAAAATTGAGAAAACAAAGTGTCTTTTGATGGCTTCTTTGTCGAATGTCTGGTAAGCTGGGCATAAAACAGCAATTATTGTCTTTTCAGGTGGAAGACAAAACATGACCTATTCTTCATACTATTAGAAAGGAATCCTCCGAAGTGGTAGACGTACCTATGTTGCTTTTATTACCATGACTCGGAGTCCATGTGAAAAGTCATACATATGTGACAAATACAGCAACTGATGCAGAAGATATGTGACAAATACAGCAACTGATGCAGAAGATATGTGACAAATATGTGACAAATACAGCAATTGATGCAGAAGATATGTGGCAAATACAGCAACTGATGAAGAAGATATGTGACAAATAAAGCAACTGATGCAGAAAATATGTAACTTTCAAAAACGTGTGCAAATTACATTAACATTGTTGACGATGATTACATTAGCTTTCTGCTCAAACAGGCGAGACAGTAACTTCTAGGGTATTTGGGTACAAAAGTTAGACATGGTAAGGTTATCTGAAAGTTTCCGTTGAATACAGCAACTGATGTAAAAGCAATGCTTCTTTAAAAAATGTACACATTATCTTAATGTAGTTGAAAATGATGCCAGAAACATTTTGCTTCCGCAGGTGAGACAGGAACTCCTAGTATATGAAGGCAGAAACCTTACAATTATGCTAATACTGTCCCAACGTTTCCATTCAATATAGCAACTTATATAGAAGATATCGGACATTCAAAATCATTATTACATGACATTAATATCAATGTCATGGTTTACAACACTACAGGTCCTAACAGTTGAGACTTATGTTTCGCCACTAAAGATAAGACCAAAAACTAATAAATGCGCATTGCTTGAATGCAAATTATACGTTAGTTTGATTAGACAAATTAACTACCGGTTAAATAGTACACCTTATTGTTAAAACTCTATATACTGTTGCATTAAAACCAGTTAAAGCAAGCAAATCGTTTGGGTAGTTGGTAACTCCAACATGTCGTTTCTAAATTAGCACAAACAGTTGTTATAATACCATCCCATACTCAGTTTTGATATACCACATTAGGAGTATCTCGAATTTGGACAACATGTAGAACGATACTGGATATACCTATATTGTTGACGATACAAGTTGATCAAAACTATTCAAGTATCGTTACCGCTGTTTTTACAGTATTATCTATAATTTGCAAATACTCGATGATACCAGCAAATACTATTTGGTTAGTATTGTTTACAATTCCAGTATTTATCTTGCATTGTTTGACGAAGATAGCGGTAAATTTGGGCCGTCATTCTTTTATAATACTTCTAAATTCCATTTTTTAAAAAAATTTTATATCTTTTTTTTATTTTTGTTTTTGTTTAATGAATGTTTTGTCTCTTATTTCAGAACGGACACATATGAAATATGTTAAAGAACCAATCATTCTCAAACAATACATGAAAACAAATATTTCAGAGCAGTTAAAATCTTGCCAGTTGACGATTCTGGAAAATCCAGTATTGTTTTCAAAATGCAATACTGGTAAATACTGGATACATTGACAATACTAGACAACTAGTATCATCTGGGATCCCCTAGTATCGTTTATAGTTATAGCCAGTATTGTGAGATCCGGACAAACAATACTAGATGTGTAGTTTTATTCAACACGGTATATTTTACTGTGACATTGTGAGTTTACTATAGTCACTATTGTAGATTGTCAATACCAGAATAACCCCTTTTACCATGTAGACAATACTAGACCAACCGTATTTTAGCTTTGACAATTTCTTCCAGTACTGTAATATCACAAAAACCTGAACAACAGGAGTGTTATTGCTTGAGTCAATATTGAAAATACCAAAATAGCGGCATTGCGAGCTTGACAATACTTAAGAACCACTATTGTAACTCGGAAAATACTAGATTTTCCAGCTTTGTAAAACCTATGTATGTACATATGCAAGCATGCATGTATGTTGTGAAGTATATATGTATTTACGCATGCGGCATGTATATGAATGAAGTATATATGTTTTAATGCATGAATTATGTATGTATTGATAGGATGAGTGGACTGAATTAAAGGGAACTGCTGGGAGATATAGGTAATGTATTTAAGGGATAAATGTATATGAATGTGAATGTACTATACTAAGATATAATTAAATGGCAATAGTCTACATCTGCTTGAATAAACCATTGGAATAAGAATCAGACTATTTTGAACATTTTATCCAATCCCTATCTATCCATCTATTTAGCTGTGCAACGCTGTTTCAGTCTTTCCATCTCCTACCTGTCTATCTATCCGTATACAGGCTGACCACACAAGTACTTGGAACAAAACCGTACTTTTTATCTATAAGGAAGACAATCCGCATTTCTAGATGTTGGATATGGAAGTCGGTAGAACTAGCACATGTAATCGAGATGCTTGCGATTTTATAGCATTTTTCCATAATTCATATCTTTGCTTGCAGTATTTTCTATTATGAAATAAATATTGAAAATAACATTAACAAATATAAAGTTTAAAGAGGTAATTTCGAACATTATTAACGTTCGCTCTCAATCTCTTAGATAATTCAAGTTTTCCGCACCGTAAAGTTATACAACCAGCCTTGTCAGTTATAAAAGCAGTTACATAACCAGTGAAGTTAGTTACACAACCAGCATTGTCAGTCATAAAAGCAGTTACATAATAGTGTAGTTAGTTACACAATCAGTATATTTAGTTACATAACCAGTATTGTCAGTTGAGAATATTTGCTGTATATAATTCAATCTTGAACAATAAAAATTATCAATACATTTTTTTGTGGTTAGTATATATTTTCCAATTTACTTCTACCGATTTTGAAAGTTAGAGTTTTAAGTGGTGGAAACTCAGTAATAATTCTGTGTTTGTTGTTCTTTTTCAGTAAAAACACATAATTAGGTTAATTTATCTTTGCAGTTATGAAAATGTAATTTGAAATAAATTGTCTTCGGCAAATCATAAGGCAGTAGGTGCCTGTTCTTGCTTTGCACTGATTGACATTCAATCTTTATTATCGAAGTATGTATGTTCATGGCATAATTTCCCCCAAAATGAATAGGATTTTTGTTCTCCTTATTTTAATAAGCACAAGATATTACTTTACTTCAGACCTAGTACATGGTAATTTCTATCCCATAAAATGATGAATAAATATGTGCTACAATAATTTATAGGTTTTAATTGTATTGCTTTTGTATTGATGGTTTCCACGGCACCTGAGTAAATTTATTTTTCTTTTATTTAGTAAAAGCAATTATTCTTTTATCAAATTACAATATTGTCAATCTATTTATACATAGAATTCGTCTATATAGATTAAAAAATTTTCTTGATTACGCTGCGGTTTTTTTTTTTTGTTTGTTTTCTTTTTGTTTTTTTTTATAGTTATTTCTCATAGCATTAAAATAAACTTTAGACAGCTGTGAACATCATACTTAAAAATACAAACTTTCCGAGAAAGGAAGACTCTTATACAATAGAATTTATCTAATAATAACCCATTAAATATATGTGAGAAAGAAACCCTCAGCAATAATATATTGGTTCTTCACTTTTATAAAGCTTATATTTATGAAGCTTACACAAACTCTTACCTCAAATTTAATGGGTCGATTTTGTTAAAAAACAGTTTAAATCATGAATTTACAAAATAAATCAAATTGCAACTAAACGTCTCTGTTAGCAGATCATGTAGAAATTATGCCTAATTTAATGAAATTTTAGCTTTATGTGCTAAATTGTATGTCAATAACAATAATTCAAACGGTGAAAAATCTCTGATGACCTTTAGACCAGAAACTCTTTAAGGAAAATTGTCTGTTGATGCCAATATATTTCATATCAAAGAATTGCTATAGTAAAATTGTATAGGGATTATTCATACATTTTCCTTCACCAGGAAGATAGATGAGTTAACAGTGTTCTGATTCTTGGCCTCTTGTGATTTTGATGTCCATTCTGATGGCATATATGTTATATTTTTTTTTTTTGTATTATGATCAAATTAATAGCGTGGAGAAATATCTTAGTGAGTGAATTTGAAGAAAATGAATAGTATTTTTTTTCTCTCTCCAAAATATGTTAATCGTTTTAATAATTTGACCAGAGAATACATAAACTTCGAGAAGACCATATCTAAGTTACACCAATGACTACTAAAGAATCTAAAATTGTTATTCTAACATGAACACGTTCCGTCTTTTTCGCAAGCTAATGGAAAAAAATAGGTATTTATCTCGCACAATGCATACCATTTGTAGACGCTTTGTGTCACCAACATTAACGTGAAGTGTAAATTAACATTCTGACGTCTTCGTTGGAGTGCACAGCCTGTAGATAAGCAAGAGGTTCGCTTACTGCAGCATAAAGTCAACAGGGTGGAATCGCTGTAAACCGGCTGAGTTGGATTTATTTCTATATTATTTTAAATTAACTTACACGTCGCATTGTCAAAAATATTGCATTCCTGCGGTTGCTCAACTATTGGCTTCATTCATATTTGAGTAGAGTATGAAATAAGCTAATTTCAAAGGAAACCCCAATTGATAGTTTGTTTTCACGATTTGTCTTATAAAACAAATTGTTGCTTTGGTTTATGTAGCAATGAAAGTTGATACAAGGACAAGTTACACCGTGCTTTTTTTTTTTTTTTTTTTTTTGTTCCATTACATCTCTATGTTTGGCAATATTTAGTCATGTTCCTTATCTAACGAAACATATGATACGTAATAAATATACCATTACCAGCTTTTTCAATATGCACCTGAATTGATAACTGCTGATGGCCTTTGAAAAAATGAATCTGTGTATTTTGGTAAATTTTAAGTGTTAAATTAGGAAAAGCTGACATGTTTTTTTTTACCTTATATGTGGTCTTTGACCAGCGACAATTGTGGCCAGAACAGAATATTCAACATGCGAATTCATATTTATTATACACGTTTACCGGAATATATATATATATATATATATATATATATATATATATATATATATATATATATATAATGACAGAAAAATTGATAACGGGCAAATACAAAACAGTTTCCCAACATTTGAGCTAAATAAGCTCTTCGTCAGGAGAAGAAACAATTTACATCCACAAAACAAACACTGAACAGTAAAGCCAAGAGAAAGTCTTGACTCCTACATGTTTCAATAACAGGGGAATAAACAAAGAAAGGATAAACAATAGAAGAAAGAAAGAAGGCAAAATTAAAAAGGTCTAAAACGGTTAAACTACCTATGTTATGCTGTCATCAGCCCAACAAAGTTGTGTAAAAAAATTCAAAGACGTGTGTATCGTACCTATCACGCAGAGGACCGAAGTGTTTTGACCTAATTCCAGGCTTGGAACAAAGGACTGTCACCATGCGCGGAGAAAAATCAACGCTATCATCAAAATGTGCAAAAGAAATTATATTCCGATGAAGTTATGCATGGAGGTGCTAAGGAAGTATGTCAAGAGCATGGTATAGCGGGATAATGAACAAGAGTTCAAATAATAATAATACTAATAATAATAATAATAATAATAATAACAATAATAAAAACAATAATAATAATACATGTAAAGAGTTATCGAATATTTGTTTGGGTAAATATTATAGCCAAAATTGCTGCATGGCTGTAGTTTTGATAAGATTTCATTAGGAAGGTTGGACATTTTCATTTATGACGAACACCCCATGAGTTTTCAATTGAAGTATCCAATATTTTTCCTCTATGCCCATTCGAGTTGTAGTGTTAGGCGAGTTTCGCGTTGATTTTGTTGCGAATGTGGCTCTTGTGGTTATTCATTTGTTTTCTGAGATCAACGGTTTCGCCAACATATTGAGTGCCACAGATCTTGCATGTTAGAAGATAAATACATTTTGTCTCGATATCCTAACTTCTGATTGATACTGTAGCTAACTCCTGTCGTCGAACTTCTAAGCGATTTGGTCTCAGGCATATGTTTTCAAATTAGGCAACGCTTGTCTTTGCAGCAATATGTGCCTGAATCTGCGGTCTTGTTTGAAATTACCTTGGCATGTACCAGATGGTCCTTCAGATTTTAGGTCTACGGTACGCAACCATAGGAACTTCTTGAAATATGCCCTTCAGATGTTCGGACCATTAAATCTGGTTCCAATGCTTCCGAATTATCTGTTGTAATTTTGGGGCATCGGGGTGGAAAGTAATCACGCGTTTGTTGTTTTTTGTTGTTTTATATTTCAGGAGGACTCTACCGAGGAGTCTAGTTTTGTTAATAACCTCCTCGATGTAGCTATTTCTGTATCCTTTCCTTCTAAGGTGCCCCTTTAGCTCTCCGAGTCTCTTTTCAAAGATAATCGTATTAGAACATATGCTTTTAGTCCGAGCGCACATACCGTAAAGAAGATTTTTTATTACGTGCTACGGGTGGCAGCTGGTTTGGAGTAGATACTGTTGAGAGTCAGTTGGTTAAAATTACAGGTCAGTTTCTATGTTCCCCTCCAGAAGGGTAGATCTAGTATCTAAAAGATATTTGACCTGTTTGGTGACTCTGACGTAAATGTAATCGTAGGATGGAAGTTATTGGGAATTCAAGAAATATTTTGAATTAGTCGCCCGTTTCGAGCCATTTTGATTCTATGTCGTTAGTCATTCTGCACCAGATTAGAGATCTATAGGATGCCTCGTTGAGGAGCTTTTGCTCGAGTCTTTCCATAAAACTATTGGTATACGAAGGTGACATTTTAGTGCCCATTGCAGTTCCATTAATAGGAAGTGTTGGTTGGTGAATATAAAATTGTTGAACTTAAAAACATGTTAATAATTTGACCAAATAGGATGCTGGTGGGGAAGGATCAGGTCGACCGTCCCATGCTTCCTTGCAGGCTGTGATACCTTCCTCGTGTGGAATGTTGGTGTACAAGGAACAGGAGAGTGTTATCTGGAAGGTGAGTTTTCGGTGTTATGCTGAGATAGTTCGTTGTATCTTAGACATATGAAGGTAATCTTTCCACGAAAGGCCGAAGGTGATAATCAACGAATTCAGAAATTGTTTCGGTGGGATTATTGTTTCCGCAAGTGATTGGTCTTCCCGGGTTCCCTTCTTTGCGTATTTTAGGGAGTAAATAAAATCTCCCTGGTTTAGAGTCAACTGGTAGGAGGTAAGTCATTGTTTTGTCATCAATGTGACCGGCGATATGCATATCTTTTAATGTCCAACAGACGATTTGAGCGTGTTCAGCTGTTTGGTCATGATTGAAATTACTATAGATGTCTATTCGCCTCAGCGATGTAGTCTGACGTATTCATGACAACAACGCAGGATCCCTTGTCTGCTGGTTTGATAACAATACCTTCCCTCTCGCGCAGTTTTTCAGCGACTGTCTTTCCTGTCGGGTTAAATTGTCCTTTTTGGCATGGCTCTGTTCGTGCGAGTTATTGCCATTTTCCACCGCGGACAAAAATGACTCTAGAGCTGGAACTTTACTAGGGGGTGGAACATAATCACTTTTGGGGCGGAATCTATTAGGTTTGTCGTTACTGACATTGGATTCTCTAGAATCGTCACAAAACTTTTCCTTGAGTTTCATTTTTCGTGCAAAACTCGCAAAATCTTCTTTCATTCCAGTACATTGTAAGTTTTGGGCCGGGGACAAAAGTTGAGGCCCTTGGAGAGAAGTCTTATGTCAGAGTCAGACAAATGAACCGATGATCGGTTTATGATAGTATCGACATTCCGGTTTGCCGAAAGTGTTTTCCTGCGAAACTTTCTATTCTTTTCCTTTTTCGTTTCTTCTGTAAAGAAACAGCGGTTGGGACTTCTCTGTATTATATATATATATATATATATATATATATATATATATATATATATATATATATATATATATATATATATATATATATATATAGCCTGGCCTGGCTTCAATACATTACACGACAGTCAGTGTACATAAACTAGTATGTCGATATTACTATAAATACACAGTGTACTCTACCGAAAGGTGACAACTTGTAGACTGGGTTTGCAAGTAGTGTAAGCTGGAACTAGAATTACACAGTTCCGGTCCCTTGTGTAGTTTATTGTATTTTTAGTCATAGTAGGTATGGAAGAATTTGTAGACCTTTTGGAGCCTTTTAACCAATGGCTCGTATATAACGAGAACACAATGTATAATTTATCTACAATGCTTTATACGGTTTCAAAAGCAATCAGTGTGCTGTTTGGAAGACGATAGATGCTCTGAATTTGAAAAGTTATAATGTTATTCAGATTATTTTTAAGTTCACTTATAAATATTGATGCACCTTTATAAATGTTCAAAATGACATTGTTGAGTACGAGATAAATAAATTCACGACGTGCATAATGTTTCCTGACCGTTCGGTTACTGATACAATGATCGCAAATGTGTACACTACAAATTTTCCATGTAAAACTATCTAATACAGCCTGATATGATACAGTGCCCTCCTCATCATTCCATTACCGTTTAGCAAAGTTTCCTTTTCTGTGTTTTTACGGTTTTGTAAAAAAAAAATCCACATGAAAATTAGACATACGTTTATTTAGCGGTATCGTTATAATATGCTCTAACAATGTCATATAAAGTCACCAAGATAAAAATGAAATTAGAGAAGACGGAAGAGCATCAAAGGGATTACATTTGTAGGTAATTACTTTTAAAGAAAGATTGGTGCACTCTACATTGTCTTTAAAATAATTACATTTAATAGTTGTCAGATGTTTTTGTTTTCAAAAGAGTGCAACAAATTGCAGAAATTAATATCCACCGTTACTTCAACACATAATTTAGATTTCCTTGGGCGCCATACATATAAAGAAAAGTTGGCCAAATTATTAAATGTATTATTTATTCAAATACCTTGAGTATATACCATGTATGATCGCCAGATACATGCTTTTAACATTAGGAAGTTTTTTTATTATGCACTAAAAGCATCTGTTGTTGGATTTCCAAAGACAAGTCTTGACATATTAAGATTATTTATAAATGGCATATATAAAAAAATGTAAAAAATACAATCTCGTGTTTCTCAATGGTGTATATGTAAGATCGCAGTTAGTGTCTCTACAGACAAAAGCTGCGTTTCAACAATTGATTCAGAGGTTTCAAAACATGAAGCCATATTATTATAATGAAATGTATTCGGAGATAACACCTATATTATAATAAGTAATGCTAATTTTTATGTTAATAAATAATCCACACATAATGTAGTATTTTCTAGCTTGAGCGGAGCGACTTATAATGCATTCGCTTGCAAAATACACTCTGATGTTGCCCCACTTTAGTTAATTACTATCCATCATGAAATAAACTAGGTTTCTTATTCTATTGCAAATGTTCAAAATCTTACCAGAGAAAATTGTAGCTAGCTAGTCAATAGTTTTTAAGAGTCCCTAATGAACCCTAATGAGTCTAATTATCTTATTGTTGGATATTATGGAATATTTGTATGATGCAAATGGCGGAATCCCTACGTCTCCTCAAAATGGGATATCAAAAAGATATATGTAAATCAAAAGTATTATTCTTCACTACAACCCTAACAAATGTAAACAGTTAAGAAACATACCCATGTTTTCCGTCAGATCAATATCAGTGTTTAATTTGCCAATTTACCAGTCGCTGATGACAACACTTTTCATCAGTGCAGAGCTTCTATTTTCAGGCTTGTTTTTCTCCTTGAATGTCACTGTGTCGGTCATGTTATAAGTTTTCCTTGCAAACATTTTCTTTTGTTGTTGTCTTCGATTTTCTTTATTTGCTATCAAACGTGTAGTGATTAAAAATTGAGCGTTAAGCTGCTGGGTTATAAATAGCTAAACAATTGCCTACAGCCGCGGACAACTTTGGCACTTGTAACAATTAATACAGGGGATACAAATATAGTCTCCGTGTAATATACATGTTATTATCATAAATATACCAACGTACTCTACCTCGAAACATAATTATATATTATTATATATGCCTCTGATAGCGGACATATCTGTGAGAGCTAGAAATGCCGCAATGATATCAACACACTCTTTGCAGTAACTGCAATGACTCAATATCTTCAAGTTTTGCATCTTAAATTGAAAATATTTTTATATCAGACCACATAGAGTGACAATATCAAGGGAAAATATTTATATTTTCACTCTCTGTAAGTATACCTGGAACAGTCCCTTTAATTTCGCCTTGAAAAACTTTCATCCATGTACATTACATGATATCATTACCTAAGAGTAAATATATGTGTCATGGGTGTGGCATGCTTCTTAATAAAATGTAAAACCCTCAACACCATTAACGTCCTGCACAAAAGTGTTATCACCTCAAATATAAAAAGAATCATAAACACAGAAAATTAACAAAGTAGAAAGATAAAGAGAAAGTTGGAACTAATGAAATGCGATCCAATTTCGCACTATATGTGCCTTGTAACATATTTTCACGTATTCTTCTATGCACACACAAATGGATCCATTTTGATATTGATCTCATGGCTCTTTTTGTGCTTCAGATATCTATGTACTTTGCTTCCTTATTGCGTTCTTAAATGCAATGATTTCTAGACTAAATGCCCAAAATTGGGAGAATCTGACGATTCCTTGGGCATAAGGTAGGGTGTCATCCCTTCACTTGATAATATCGATATAGTCGGAGTAATATCAACGCCAATTGTACTGAAACTAACATGTAAGTTTCTTCTTTTTTGATACAAAATGCTCGCATATAACATACTAAATGTGCTTTTGTTCTAAATTTTTCCCTATCATGTCTTCCAAAATTATCAATTTCAAGAATGTTAACATTTAAAATCTGTGGCTCTCAGTCGTTCTAGTTTCTAGAATTGTTTTCCTGTTTACTCAATCCTATTTAGTCTTGCCATTAGCTGTCCAAAACATATCAGTATCAGTGTCTTAGTTCTATAAATAGTTCTGGCAGCAGTTTTTAGCATGTGGATCCTTTATTTATCAAGTAGTCTTTTGCAAAAGGATTGTTCATTCAAATTTCTTTTCTTATTCAGTGGATCAGAAAAATTTGATTCTGTCAAACCTGATCAAGAGAGGTATCTCTGAGAAGTGAGAAACTTGGAATCCTTAGCTAGGTGGTTGCTCAATAAAAGTTTATTTTAGTAATACGTAGGCGTATGAACATTTCGCTGAATACAAAATTAATGATTTCGTGCTTCTCTTGTGGTCTTACAAGTATCCCATCAAATTGCTAATCACCCGTCTCAACAACTTTAAATTAGATTTCATGTTAATAATATCGCCGATTTGCGCCATCTATGTTTCCAGACATTATCCGGATATACATAATATCCATCATCACTTAAGTAAACACTTTAAGGTTTCAAGAACATTTATTGCAAAACAGATCGAGAAAAGGATATTGATAATTTAAGTTTCAATCATTCTCAGTGGAAGACGCTAATAATAATGCAACCTTATTTACATTGTGCATACAAAATCACACTAATGAATATTTACATGTCAAAAATTGCATGTTTACGATCTCGTAGACAACAAGTGCGAAGATCACCTCATTTTCTTCATTTGTTGCAGATAATATCAGTACCAGGAGAATAATATAAATATTATAAAAGTTTATACTGAAATGTTTGCTACGTGTATCTTTGTTTATTGGAAGTTACCGTTTTATGTTACATTGGCAAACTTTTTTGAATGAACGGAAAATTATGTATGTGTGTCTATAAGACAGCTACGAAACTACCCACCTCTAACGTTCGATACTGCTATGTGCAAGTAATGGGCCTTGTTCCCAGCTTAGTGACCTTGTCTAAGAATGATATTGCTATTTACCATAGCTGTCTTCAAATATCAAACTGAAACTGATAGAGACTTGCTACAATCGGTCTAATTGGTATAACATTAATCAAAAGCTTAATGAATCTTTAAGATATATGTCTTAATGCGACGTGAACTAATGTTAAAATATTGATTTGATGGTCACACACAGCAATTTGGTAGAGCCTTTTTACTGATAAAATGATCAAAGCTTTAAGTCATCATTTGAGCTGCTGCTTCTTTAATGTTGGTGTACATTAATTTTCCTCTTACAGCAAACACTTTTATTTTTTGTCGGAAGTTAAATGTGTCGATATTTCTCGGACAGAAAAAAAACATATAGCAATGATTTTTTTTCATTGAGTATTTAAAGTTTGTATCATCTAAAATTCAGACTTTTCATTCCATCAAATTTCTTTACAGGCTCAATTTATCTTCCGCAACTTTGAATAGTTAAAATAAAACTTGTATTGTTTTAGATTGAATATTACTCCGAATCCATGGAATGTTTTCATCTTTATACTTTCCATAATATAAAGTTGTCCTTCACGGGAATAGTAACTGCATATTGTTTATTTCTTTAAACGTTTTCTTAAATTGAAACAATTCTGTTTTGAATGCCTTCACAAAAAAAGCGTAAGACTATATCAATGTATGAAACTTTTGAGATTTAGATGTTTCTGCTTTTACTTTATTTCTCTAATCTTATTTTTGTTTGTTATTATTTTTCCTTTAGTTAATAATACGTATGTTTGTAGTATTTATTTAATGGGTAATAGAAAAATAATCTCTTTCAACCAGGAATTGAACCCGTGCAGTGAGTAAACTGCCCAGGCGCCTATATCCTATGCACAAGCACCCTTACCCACTTGGCCATACGCTCATCTTCCAGCCCTACCCCCCACCCTAGGTCGAAGGAAAGGGCTCAAAATGAAAGAGGACGTACTTGCTCGGCAAGAGGAAACTCATACTTGGCTAGATGCGCAAACCCAATGGATTTATCTGTCTCTGATCATATGACGTTTTACACAGACTCGATTAATAGGAACAAGTCCTTGGACACTGCACCTGATAAATTATAATTTTGTTTAAACATAGAGTTATAATGTACTAAAAGTGACATTAAAACCAACAAAAACAAAAAAGAAATTAAATATAAAGTCCAACAGGAACGTACTGATAATCCATTGTAATAAAATAATTTTGCCTTTCTTGCATGTTTTATGGTTATAAGAAAAATATCACCTAAGAGCATTGTATATATTTTCAAACAAAGCTTTCAGTATCCTTCATTTCAATCATCAAAATGGAATATAGAAACAGTTTAAATAATTATTTTTGCTTGTCTGTGATATATATTATATACATTATTTGCAGTCTTTATGTTACATCCATACTGTGTTAAAATATATAAGCTAAACATGCGAAGAGAAAACAGGCTTTCAGATATTGAAAACAATTGGGTACATAAAGTAATACACATTTATATCCGTGCCTTTCACCTTGGGATGAAAGAGGTATGAATCATTGATTGCCACCAAGGGTAAATGTATTGCATCCCATTGTTGAAAATATCACTAATCAACCATCACCATTATCTCGTCCGTTTATACAATTCTCTTATTAGTCCCTTTCTATCAGTTATGTTATTACTCATGTATGAGATTCCTTTAAAACAATAGAGGATTTGTTAACCCATGCTAAAATGTAGACCAATTTAGCCTTATATCTAGGCTGTATAGATCACCTATAATGGAACTAATGTATGTCAATCTGAAGCATAACATAAACTACGTCTGTAAATGATAAGGACGTTTAGAAAGCGATGACCATCTATCGATCCCCCATGCACGGAAGTATCCAAATAATGTCATAGCAGAATTCTTGGTGTAAGCATTATAATAGGCTACAGCAGCAGAGTATTTCTAATTCAAGATAAAATTTCCAGGTAGATTCTGGAACTGATCAATTAAAAGCAGAAGCCGCTCGAGAGCACTATCAGCGGTTTCTAATGAATTCATAACCACAAAAGACTAGTGCCTTGACATTGATCTGGGTTGTGTCGAAGAAATCGTCCTGTTGCCAGTTGAATGAGACTATATATCAGGTAGGTGGAATATTTATGTTCCACGGGTGATAAGACATAGCATTGAAATAACTGCTCTCATCAATATATTTGGCAGCAGCAGCAGCATCAATAGTCAAATTATAGACGATAATATTTGAACCAGAACTTTCTTTTTTGTCGTTGTTTTTTTTTTGTTTGTTTGTTTTGTTTTCTTTTGTTTTTTCCAGAATACCACTCAAAGAATTTTCTCTATCCCTTATATATTCAATCTTAAATATTCAGATGATTGTGAACTTTCTCGTTAATTAGATCGCTTGAAATTGATACGGCTTGCGATGGTTCTCTGGTTATTTCATTCACTTTCCTATGGCCATTGTCGAATTTAAAAACAACAAATATTTATATGTTTAACATTCTTGACGATTCATTATCATCGTACTGTTTTTCATACCAGGCGTAGAGCAATAGCTCGGGGTGCCCTAACTAATTTCATTCAAGTAGGTGGTTAATTTGATATTTGTATTGTTCTTATTATGGTCGTTACAAACTGATGCGTAAACTTTTTTATTTCCTTATTTCGCCTTTCCTCGAATCTTTTTGTGATATCTTGTGATATTTTTCTTCATGGTAATGTGTTGCAATTTATGCCATTAAAAATAACTAACAAATATGAACAGTCGCAGGGATTAATCTGGGAAATAAGGTGAATAAAGCAGATGAAATATGTGGAACTATCAGTGATCAAATGTAACCTCAGAGAAACCACTAATCTTTGGGAGTTAAGTTTGTATAGTTTTTTATCAATACTCCCATGAATTACTTTAACATTTGTTTATATTTTTTGCCATGAAATATAACGATTCGCTGCAACGTCCTTGGTATGTACGATTACTTCACGTCATATTTCTTGTCACGCCAGCTCTGAGGAGAACGCCTGCTTGATTATGAATAATTTCCTCCTTACAAAATAGAAAGAACACTATACACGAGCTGATAACGTATCCAAAATATAATATTTTGTATCATTTTGGTAACGAAGAAACAAAGATACAGAGGCAAACATGCAAATGCAGGATATTGCGAAATTGATAATTTGTATTATTCTGTGGAATAATTGAGATTTTCAACCTTTTTAATTCCTCGTCCTGAGAGAAATAATACATTTCGCGTATCCGTCATGATTGTATTGGGGTTTTCGTATTCTTGTGTTGTGTCTTTTCTTGTCTGTAAATTGCATAAAGTCACTGAACGGATGGATTTTAGAACAAATCTAGTAAAAGCTGCAACTGTCTGGTACAACAATATGTGCGGGAACCTAAGATTTGTATAAACTGTTGTTCAATTAATTTGAAAGTATTCTTTCTAGGTTCTGACGTTAATATTGCAATTCAAAGGTTATTTCTCAAAGGACGTGATTTTCTGATTTTCTCGTTAATTATTCTTATTTCCGACAAACAGATAGTATGCATCGACTTAATGTAATGAACGCAGAGTCTACTTAATTCGTAACTCAAATATAGGAATCTTGGGTTGAATTCTTTGATTTAAATGAAACTCCATGTTTGATTAATATTGCTGCCATTTTGGTTTCTAATGTCTGACACAAGAGGACGAAGTCAATATTTCGTTTCCCATTTATTTATTTAGAGGCACTGAGTGTGCGGTTTTTCAGCTGTTAGATCGAAAAGAATATGCTCATAAAACATGTAAATACATTGTTGTTAAAAAAGTCTGATCCATTATTCTGATGTCATCAACTGGATCTTATAATTAAATGTTATGGACTGTCGAGGGGCATTATTTCTAATACCGAGACAAGAATAAATAATATCCAAATCTTCAAGTGAAATTTATTGATACATTTTCGTTGATCTTTAAGATAATATCAATAAATTATTTTGTGTGGAAACATAAATATACACATGTATGTTCTTTATTTATGAATAAATGGAATTATCGATGGATGGATTGTTGTCGATGCAACGCGTACACCGTTTGGTAAATACCGAAAAACCAAGGTTTGTGCATTTTTTTCATGCATTGGCCTTAATGTTAGGGGGTCTAGACAACATTTCAGGTAAAAAAAATCAGCAAACAAGTATTTAAGAACCTGACTACAACGGATGGAAATGCTAACATAATGAAATTTATTTTATTTACTGAATCATTTTCGAACGAAACATGTTCTCATAATTATTGAGGTGAGTTTATTTATCGATATAAATGAACAACTTTTTAGGAAAGATAGAGGAGCTTTACTCGAGTATTCATTTGATATAAAAGTATGAAACTATCCAAACAAGACTAGAAGCCTTTAAGCTGCTTGGAATGAGCTACTTATTATAATTTAAGGAGTTTCGTAAATTTTGTTTCAAATAAACACGTGTTTAAGCTTCTATTTGTCACAAACTGTAATGGACTTTTCAGGACTCTGTTACGCTGCTATGTGGGATTGCTAAGTCTTATGTCACAGTATGACAAACGTTGATGATGTGACTTTATGCTATTTATATCGGCGAATGTTAATCGATATAATTCTGATATTTTCTGATTATATTAAAAAAATCCTTTTTAAAGCGAATTAAACACTTGTATTTGCAATCCGTAGTGTCTCATTATTTCATTACATAGGCCAAACTTGCTATTATCGCATGTGTTCATATGCCTGTGTCAGAATCAACAATGGTCAGCAGAAATCAACTTTGTGTTTATCAAATTGTACTAAGTTTATTTGGGTTTAACTCCTCCTCTAGTACTACTTGGTTTATTTATTATGTCATTAAACTCATTTATTTATTTTAAATTTAAATCGTTGGCCCCAAACCATCCTGATATCTTAACTATTAATATGGCCTTTGTGCATGTATTTTTCTAACAAAATGCCCATGTTTCTTATCTAAAGGATTGTATGTACGCATTATGTGATATATATGTTTGCAAAATATATAACTGCATGTAGTATATATAGTCTTTTTGTCTTTTGAGCTGTTGTTACTGTTAACATTTTATTGCATATGATCAGCATTGTTTTACTGTATAATATGTACTATATCAGCTCCTGTCAGTGTTAAAATGTATTTTCGTTATATCGCGTCGGTCAAGTAGTTCGTCTAGAGTTCGTGTTTTTATTTTACACAGGTTACCAATATTTTATAAAGTTTCATGTATCTTGTATCATGTATCCTTTATAGTGTATCTTGAACTAGACACTTGTACTAAATGAATACTTGGAAACAAAAATAACATTGCAACTCATTTATATCGTTGATTACATTATTGTCATCTTCTCGAAGTACTGGCATCATATGGCCGTGAATTAAAATCTCTGACTTTTAATTCCCATCGATATACTAAATTCACTATTTGTGCCGATATATATATATATATATATATATATATATATATATATATATATATATATATATATATATATATATATATATATATATATATATATGTCGCCAATCGTCTTGTATTGATTAACGACCTTCGTCTTTATCAGATCAATAGCACTGAATATCAATCTTTACATGGGACAATATTTGTAAAATATAAGGCATTTCTCTTAAAAAACAAAACTGTCCATTGTATTTGCAGGGCCCTACGTATCTCCCGATTGGATTTTATCGGTATGGATCAGCTGTCAGATTTTCACAACTTCAGGAACTTTTTCGAGCATAGAAACTTTACTATATACTTTAAGTCACCTTTCAATTTTTCCGGAGCCACCGAAATTCTGACCGAATTTGAGAACAGTCTATTTACGTTACATACGTTCTCCACGGTGCTGCTGCTCACTATTTACGCACCAATCTTCATTATCGGTCTTGCGGGGAATGTTCTCATCATTGTGTCTGTGTCAGCGGACAAGACCAAAAAAAAAAAAACAACCTGTACTTTATACTAAACTTAGCACTGGCTGACCTTGCTGTTACTGTTCTCTGCATGCCCACTTCAACTGGAACTGTTGTATACAGACTTTGGGTGTATGGACGATTCTTGTGCAAATTCACTGTCTTTATACAAGGTAAGTAATTAAAATTGTCCTCAAATTGTATAATTTCCTATCACTCTGTAATAACAAACAACGTTAAGCCACTCTCATATTTGTTGTCTGAAGGAGAGAAAGTAATAAGACTAGTTTTAGTAGTAGCAGTGTGGGCAATAGCAATAGCAAACATAGTAGTAGTGATTATTGCTGCAGAATTAGTGGTTGTAAAATGCCTATTGTATGAAGGTGGGGTTTTGGTTGTTGATCTTTTTCGTGTTCTAAATTCTGATATCGCATGGCTAGGGATGTACATTATGTTTCTCTGTTATTCCACGACGGGCATTCCCAATTGCGATATTGATTCATGACGTCAGATGATGTTTATATAGCTATATCACGATGAGAAAGATATAAATATATTTTTTTTAAATCGAATAATTTAGCATATAACACGAAAAGGTACACATTGAAAATTGTTCGTTTTTATTGTGCCATACAGTATATGAACAATGAAAGAAAACAAACTGCTAAAAAAACAGAAATGAATCACGCGAGGAAGGGTCTAATATGCGATGAGAGAGGTATTGAAAATTGCTCGTATTTGTTGTGCCGTCGTACAAATAAACAATGAAAAAAGCATCAAATTGCGAAAAGTCAAAAATGAATCAACGTGAGGTAAATATACAAACTGTCTTAACGATTACTCCACATATGAAATCCAGAAATATAGTTATATTATAGTATAGGCGTCTGTGATCCCTTTGACATATATTTTGGCAATAGTTTTCAAGAACAAATTCCGCAAAGCTCATTCAGACAGAACATAATATGTCTCAGTAAATAAAGCAAAGTAATATTTGCAGGGAAATTTGGGCTGGACTATTAGAATGTTTTGCACTTTCAAATCAATCTTCCAGCAGCAGATGAAAATGGTCCAAAACGTGTGACAAATTGATGAAGAATAATCTTTTTGAAAAAAACATTACAGCACTGTACAATGTACATGTATAAATGAGGCATGTTCCTGTTTTGGGAGAGATCGTGTTGAAATAATTGGCTACATTTATCGTGTTAGATGATGCAACATTAAAATAATAAGAAGAAAGAACCGGTGTGAGGGGAGAGAGGTGGATGAAGGAAACATATGAGATCTGAGTGAGGAAAATACAAAAATAAGAACAAAACCTGAGTCATATATTTACTGGTGCAGTAAGATTAAGGTGATATTTTGTTAATCGATATTTGCGGGCGCAAACATTACTATCATGCTATTTGAAATCTTGCAGGAATAAATTTAGATGATAAAATGTTACAATTATGACACTGTCATTTACATTCCACGCATACAATCACTATCGCAGTTCCTTTGCCTCAGTTTTAGGAAAGAGGACACTAATGTCAGTATACATGTAAAGCTTATATAATTTATAGTGTGGTCTGAGGGTATCGCACATGATTACATATCTAAATGACTGCGGTTCAGGAACCGTTTTACACCTTTTCTCTCTCTCTCTCTCTCTCTCTCTCTCTCTCTCTCTCTCTCTCTCTCTCTCTCTCGTCGATTCGTCAAGTTTTACAGTGTAATTGGGATGAATACTCTGAGTCAAGTACGTATGACATCAAATCGGTATCAATATAATGAGCTGATATTTGCTCAAATCATTGCGCATGTGAAACTCTTACATCTCTGGAGACGGTTTCACTATGACTACAGACTGAATTACTTTCGAAGTGTCTTGCCTTTCGTTTCCGCCTAGGCACTCCAATAGGGGAGGGGTTAAATTCAAAATTGTGATTGAAATGTTTCAGCATTATCCCGGCTGATCTGAAGTAAGAAACGAATGGCGACAACCCCGCCAAGTTACCATAAGAAAAAGTGACGAGTTTTGATCTTGGTGCGGCCAGATGGTTGTCCCTAGTGATTGACAGATCAGAAAGAGCAGATGGACTTTTTGCTGAAATGTATAGTAACAGTCAAAGTTTAAATGTCAAATATTACACACATTCACATGAAACGTAAGGTTTACGCCAGCAAATATTGATATTTTTACGATAATCTCTCCCTACTCTCACTGCATCAGTAAATATGATAAAAGTTTTGTCAACTGGTCTTATTAGCGCAGTAAGATAGTGAATATTGCTTTTTACAAATACATTATTGGATCCCTATTCAAGGGGTGTTGTAGTCTTGCGCTAGTGCGCTAGAAATTTGGGATCTTATTATTTAGTGTTGTCGAATTCCCTTATACGGGTGGGATTGTGTACAATTTCATACGGCTGGAACTCTCATGTTTTTAAGATTTGTATTGGCAGCAACAGGAATTATTGCAATAGTATTATTAATAAAGTAGCAACTGTATGTTGTCCCCGATGAAATTGTAGTTATTTATTGGATATATGGTGATAATTATGGTAAATTGTGTACTTGAAAAAGTCTTTCACAACTTTATTGATATTTAGTGTCCCTAGCAATTCTTTGTCATTTACAACTATGTCAATTTGGAGTATTTCAGTTTTATATCGTCTCATTTCGTTATTAGTATAACATTGCATGTTTACGCATACTTTTATGGGTTATAATGCAATATAAAACTGTTCAATTCTAAAAATATCGGTATTTGTTTGCTACTGGCATAATTTCACATGGTAGTCGGCCGAAATAAAAATAATGTTTTCTTTATCACAGTCTATAATGAGTCACGTCATACATTTGCCCAACTTGTCTATGTTTTTGTAAAATCAAAGGACAAACGTACCTAAAACAATGCGTCAAAGTTAGTGTTGTCTCGTGCTTTTCCTTTCTGTTCTTTTGAACTACTACTACTAATAAAAAAGGACATTATTATTATTATTACTGGTGTTTTCATTGTGATCATTATTTCTTCCAGGAACAATTTACTATTATTTTTCAAACGTTTGAGACGTTGTTTTGTTACGAATGTTTATTACTACCAATTGTCTCATTTGTTGATTTGCCTGAATTACAGTTGTCTATAAATTATCTCATGCGAAGTACAATATTGCATAACTGTTATGCATAGAGAACGTATCTAAGACCATGGGTACTAATGCAATCATTGATGATTATTCAGAACATGAATGTATACAGGCATTTATGTAGATGTTGGAACCCTTTCATTGTGTATAAACAAAAAAGTAATCTATTATACCACCATTTTTAGGAATTCGCTAAATATAAAATTCTTGAAGGAAACATGCCAATGGATCACACGTAATTTAGTGCTGATACTTGTAATAATTACTCATGGAGACTGCCAATTGTTAGCTCCGATGGTCCTCAACACAATAATCTAGGTGATATAAATGGCGCACACAAGGGAAGATTCCGATCTGTTAAAACTTTAGTTATATGTATCAAAGGTACAGCTTTGTAGCCTTACAGAACAAACTAATAATCCCGAATGTACTTATCAAGGCGCAACAACTGACACGGAGAACAGTTAGCGTTGTGAACGATTGACATGCATACATGTCAGTATTTAATTGATTATTTCCCACTGCTGTCAATTTTACATAAGTATCTTGCTTAACGCTCGACTTGAAAGATACATTTGAACAATTTGTCAGATTGGCTAATTAATAATAATTGTGATTATACTTACAATCTTCTTCCTCTAGGTCGACGCTAGACATCTGAGCAAAAGATAATCCATTGAGTGGAAATGGCCACTTTAGCGATAAATGTAATCCCAATCAAGGGAATTTCCTAAACCGAGATGAAATAGATATTGGTATTATGTGGACGTTAAAACAGTCTATTCCTTGCACTTCTTACTACTAATTGTAGATAAAAAGGTTCTCTCGCTTGACTTCAAAGTACACTTAAATCTTTAAATGACTGGAGAGCATGGTCTGCTAGTCATACAATAAATTAATAGAGTCGCTGAAATTAGTAAACCAACGCATAGGTAACTTGAAGACAATGTGCCTAAAAACAAAATTGTAGTAGACATTATCAGTAAATATCCTTGAAAAATTACAAGAATACACACAAAAAGGTAGCTCCCATGGCTCAAGAGACCCATGCGCTTAACATTTTGAGTAGTTGTACTACTGGTAGTTCTACCACTACATCTACTGATAACAAAATTTCGACATCACCATCGCATTTCATCTAAAAGGTGAGCCAATTTAACATCACTATCACTTTTTACTACAAAACTTAAATTTATTCTAATCCTTATTCTTGCAGGTGTTGCTGTTACAGTGAGTATTTTCTCTATGATGGCCATGGGTATTGACCGGTACATTTCTCTCCAGTATCCTTCCACAAGGTACCGTCTTTCGTCCACGCCGGCGCAAACATTTGCCCTGATATGCTGCATGTGGGCTGTGGCAGCCATTTTGATGGGACCGATAATCTACATCAGGGACATTGATATACTCGATATTCCCTTCTTGCCAGATTTAACGTTCTGCATAGAAAAGTGGCCACAGGATCACGATCGACAGGCGTATGGTGTGTTTCTGTTATTTGTTGTTTTCATCATACCTGCCTTTACAATCGGGGTTTGTTACGGCCATATTGGGAAAGCTCTGTTGAAACCTGATATCCAGAGAGTTGGCTGGGACAACAGTACACTGAGATTAATTTACAGGAAACGAGCTGCACGCATGATTATTCTTCTCATCGTGGCTTTCTTGGTCTGCTGGTTCCCTTACAACGTCATATCGGCCTTGGCAGATCTCCAAAACGACCCACAAATATCGCAAGCTTTACCCTTTGTCCTTTGGCTTGGACATGCACATAGCGCTTTAAATCCTGCTATGTACTGGTCACTGAACAAACGCTTCCGCGAGAGTGTTCGCAGTATGGTGAAGACAGTTAAAAGTAGTCACTGTATTTCCGAACACACGATGGCAAAGTATGTTTGAAACGATATCAGATGGAATACACGTTTCAAAAACCATATAAGAATACACGTTCAGTGACTCCGTGTGTAAACAAAAAGTTTATGAAATGTACTCTGGATATTTTGAGAATACTTGGATATATATATATATATATATATATATATATATATCTATATATATATATATATATATATATATATCTATAGAGAGAGAGAGAGAGAGAGAGAGAGAGAGAGAGAGAGAGACCTAGGCTCTATGTAGGACACATTTAAAATATACCTTTAAGGGCACAAATGTCGATACACACATTGATTGGGTGGGGAAAAAATGTGGACCTTAAATCCACAGGCCTAACGTTATTACACCTTTATATGAAAAGTAGTACTGCATTTATTACTGCGCCAGATATACCATTCAAGACCTCTCTGATGGCATTTCAATTTATGCGAAACATACCTAAAATGTCCTAGTTGTTTAAAAATAACCTCTTAATTATCATTTAATTTACACTTTTATGGAAACCTGCAAGAGTATTTCTGATACCGTATGCGCATGAATTGATAATAATGATTATTTTGTACTCAAGCATTACATTTGGGTACTGAAATTACAGTGGCATTAATCTTTTATTTTTCTTTAAAAAACATATTTATCTCCTAGAATTCAACCATAAAAAAAGTTGTAAGGATGTGTCTCTTATCAATATTTTCATTAAATATAGATATGTTGTTGATTTAACTATTTTTAAGAAAAGTTCAATAATAAATCATTGAATATCATCTTAGCCGTTTCAGAAGACTTAAAACGAGTAAAAAACAGAAACATTGTATTGAAAGTTTGCCGCATTTAATTAATTGGAATATCTTGAAAACTATCAGAGCTAACACCAATTTTGACGCCATCTTTTTATCCAAGAAATGGTTACACATTGATAGGATTCTAAAAAGGTAAAATTACCCCCTCTGAATCCACTGCACCCTATTCACCTATACTACTACTGCTACTACTATAGCAGGTAATTAACAAAACGCCACTTCAACCAGTTCAACCACTAAGATTTTCAGTATTAGTTTAAAAAGCAATCAATTAATCATCATATAAAACTATGACGATCTATGATAAACATGCAATCTGTCTCACAGTGTACACGCGCCATTCTATCCTGTACTACTTCGTACTAGAAACTACACAAAGAATATCAGTCATTTTTCACAGCATACAGTGACTCAGGTCATTACAATGAAATTATTATTGATATACATGTGTTAATTACTTTCTCTCGAGGTTTTGAACATTCATAAAATGAATTATTACCAGCAAGTACAAACGGGAGTATATTATCTGCTACTACTTACAGTAGAAACTGTTACAAAACATAATTCATCCATTAAGGCTTCAACTTCGATCAATTTTCCATCTGAAATCTTTTTATACCCCAGTTTACAAATCTTGTTGTCAGAAGCATTGTTGTGTCAGTGTCCAAGATCATTTTAAAGAGTAATAAGTAATTCATCAAACAATATTGCTACTAAAGAAAATGAGAAAAGGATTTGTGATTTTTTACATTCTATCATTTACTCATTGAATCATGGTTGTTTCATTGCTTCTATGAATAAAAGTATATATAAGTTTCAGCGTTGATAATATTGATGTAATGGTGTGCAAAGTATTCTTCTTTTCTAATATTTATAAAGGTTTTTGCCAACAGATCTACACCACGCATAGATTCAAAACCAACACGATCAAACTATCTCAAAGAGGTTGTTTTTTACTTAATTAAGGAAGCCATGTATAATGTATATATATATATATATATATATATATATATATATATATATATACATATACAATACTTTAACAAATTGACTGGCCTAACCAATCGAAATCATTTTGATATCAAGTGAATCAACTCGTAAAAGTTTTCAAAACATTGTTCGTGCAAATAAAACTTACTTAGGACATTGGAAACTGGGAGAAAAGAGGGCTGTCGTGGTATGTGATAAAATAAGAGAAAACTGAGTTATTGGTTAAGAGTGCAACGAGCTAAATGTTCGAAATTTACATTTCATGTGCACAGATGCCATACTTTTCATGCAGTATTATAACTGCCACAAGAGGGATCCTTCCCAACCATATTATGTCATCTTTCTCTATCTTTCTCCTGCTAACTGGATAAGTTATTACGTCTTTTTTTCTGTGAATAACAGTCATACTTATTCTAAAATGATTTCAACTCAACATTTCAGTTAATAGTCACAAAAGTTGTCACCGTATTATAAGCTAAAGATTTTAAGAAAGCGATTCTTATTCCCAATATGTGATATTCAGGAAATTAATATTTTCCCCTCTAGGTATGTTTTGAAAAAATAATGCAAAGTCAGTAATGCCTGCACTTGATTCAGACGGCTCTAAATATTGCTAGGGGATAGATCACTTGCAATTTATACTTATGGCTAATGAAGGGAAAGAAAGATATCCGGTTTAAGTTTTGGAATGCAATAGGAATCACAAAGTTCAGTGTTTACGGACAAAATTCGGTACACGGCAATGATGCTTAAAAATAGGTATGTCTAATATCGGTATATATTTCAAACTTTCTCAACGGCTACGAATTTAAGTTGACCACATATCTCTTAAAACTTAATTAATTGACAGGATCATCTCTTTGTATCCAAAGTCAATCAACTGGCTTGACTTTTCACATACATTGCAAAGTTTCACTGTTATAATCTAAGTCGGCATGAGATATATTGTTATTTCACCTTCTTTTTTCCTATTCTTCTGCTTAATATTATTATAATTATTATTATTATTAGTATTATTATTATTATTATTATTATTATTATTATTATTATTATTATTATTCAGACAAGTAGCAATACAGATGATAAAAGACGTGTAGAGAATTGTTGATTCAAGCAAGATAATTTGCAAGGCATCATTGTTAGAAAATCTAATTTGGATAATCTTTTCATATGTGAATTTTACTATTGTAAACAGTAAATTTAACAGTAAAATAATCAAGTAAGCATGTAAAGAGTAGAGAAAATTTTTTAACAAAATGAAATAGCATTAGCTAAAAGACAATCTACCGTTTTAAAAACACATATCAAATATTTACGTAGATATAGGATACACATTTTCTCACGATTGGCCTGAAATTCACTAACATAAATTGTGTTGAACTGTGTGAGAGAGTTACGCCTACAATCAACCATTTTCACAGTGTTAATGTTAATTGAGCATAATTTAAAAAATAAAACTAAATGCTATCTTAACCAAGATATTTACCTTTATATTATTTTTCGTTTATTGTTCTACATATTTTTTTTATATAGCATTAAGTCTTGGTTGAACTAGAAAACAATTGTGTATGATCGCAAACTTAAGAAGTAATAGAACCTTTTCTAATGCAAATGCGAAATACAATTGAAATGCAATTTCATCCCTTTTAGTTTAAAAATATTTTTGAAAGTATGTCTTTATCTCTTTCTAACTGATAATGGATGTTTTTAGTCTGTATTAGTCACTCCAAACATATTAAACAAGGATGTTAAGTTTGTAAACTTTGCGAAAGTTTTAAGACAAAGTTCCCTCAACCGTCTTTTTGTATTTCGAGTTGACTTCTATATTCATGCTACTCACTGTTTCAAAAAAATGTTTACGACAACAATCCTCTTTTACACATTATTATTCTTTATATAAAATATGAATTTTATTTGTAAGTTAGATATGTTCTGAAGATATGATTCGACGTGAAATGGGAATTACTAGTATGTATGACATACATGATGAGTCATTTAGATGGAATCATTTCGGCATAAGTAGGAAATGGGTTTTCGAATGCGAATGCAAAACATTGACTAAACCCTAAGAAAGAATATCTGTAATAATTCAAAGTAAACATTAATCACACTAATGTACGAAATATATCATATACTTCTACTTGGAGCAGAGTTTCTGCAGCAAAAAACATAAGATATGAGAACATATTAAGAGGGAATATGTTACCCTTAAGAATGTAAATTTAACATTTATATTAGGCAAACAATGTTAAATTATTTTGAGGAGAGAGAGAGAGAGAGAGAGAGATTTTAAGGGTACGTGAGTGATAAAGTTGACTTTGGAGAAGCAAAACTTTCCTATGTACACCAGTTGATATCAGTGATATTAATATTTTTATTATTATATAAACACGTCCTCGATGTCTTAATATTTGAACAGGATGGTTAATATTTATTTTGCACAGTATTTACAGCGTGACATTAGATAATTTATACGAAAAAAGAAAGTACAAAGACATGTAATTCACTCATATTTTCCCAACGGCGCATGGATTTGTAAAAATATTTAAAAATGAATAAAGAATAGCTTGTGGAGATTATGTATAAAGAAGTCGTCTTGGTATCTTTCATATGTTCATAGACTCCGCTAAAGATGGCTGTATTTGGTTTAAGAAGCTAATTATATTTTTAAAATATATACTGTACCGGTAAAAACCATTGAATTTGATCTTGTTTTCTAACCTTTTCACATACAAGAATTGCGTTCCTTCTGCTATAGTCTGTTAAATATTAATGCAAAGATTGTTACATCAGATATGATGTGGTAAAAAGTGGTCAAATCGAAATGATATAGAACCTATATACATAATATTTGGTAGTATTAAAATTTAAGGATTCACACGATCTCACATAAAAAAAATCTGGTTTTATTCCTATCAACAAAAACTTGTTTAATTAATTACTTATGAATAAATATATCTTTTTCATAAACCCAGATGTTAGAAAAGAAAGTGTTATGATCTGAGAAATGATGAGATTCTATATGTGGTATTTAAGTCCATGTATGGCGAGCAGTGGCCCGGTATCACATGCTAAATAACAAACTGGATTTTGTCAACAAAAGTTATCCTAAACAATCTACTACAAAGAGAGAAAACCCAAAATTTCCGACAGTTTTGATGCACTCTTTCTGACTAAATTAGTGAAGGATAAGAGCGAATATCTTAATATATGCTAATCTAGCCATATTCTTTACTAAAGACATTATATGTAGAGGTAGATCATTTTAAACAGCTTTACATTCTCTAATAGGCAGCGTGACCTTATGACAAATGAAAGTATGTTTTTTTTCATGGGAGACATCAGTTGTAGTGTCTGATTGAGATTGTAACCTATGATTGAAACATGATCTAAATAGTATTTATATTGACTGTCAATGAAAGGTTAATCCAAGAATGTTACTTCAACTGGGTAAATCTAGTATCATAAAAAATGATAGATTTTACAGCACATATTTTACATTGTGCTTATTAAATGTTAGAAAATAACTATTCTAAAGTTTCTAGCAACATTGTATGGCGCTTCTACTTTAAATTTTAGAAATAGTTCTGTTTATAATCGTTTTATGACTTATGCTCGGTCTCAGCTTATGGAATGAGCAACATTATTTTAGCATTATTTTTAAATATTAGTGGTCAAGAATGTTTGCGGATTTCTTACTTGTTTTATTCTAGTTCTGCAACATCCCACCTCACTCCCGCCCCCTCGCAAAAAAAGACCTGTAGCTTGTCACAAGTTTATTTATGGCGTGTCCAAAGTGGATAAAATTATTACTTTTTGTTGAGTAGACAATACTCATCTTGATTGGTTAAAACAAAACAGTCATTACAGTCCATGCCGCTTTTTTTCTTCAAATATATCTTTGACTTACACCAATGGATAACATTTTGCGTGAAAATATTCAACACTTTCTGAATCAAACATCAATGAAAAGGATGCCTTCAATGAAAATTAATGTTATTTTTGTCAATGTGGTACATATATGTAATTGTTGAAAGGGTTTTTATTCGTCAACATTGTGCTTAAGTAAAAAGTTCATTTATGTGTAGGTAACATTCTATTTCAGCATGATTTCTCACTTTTGTACAATAGACATCAGTTTAACGTGTAGATGGAGCTTCGATTGTTGTACACGCACACAGACGTATACGTACATATATTCACAC
Organism: Margaritifera margaritifera; assembly: GCA_029931535.1. Classification (NCBI taxonomy): domain Eukaryota; kingdom Metazoa; phylum Mollusca; class Bivalvia; order Unionida; family Margaritiferidae; genus Margaritifera; species Margaritifera margaritifera. Next base: position 2,750,929 of record JAQPZY010001485.1, on the reverse strand, counting down.
AGAAACGCACACACATACAGACATATATAGCAAGATGGGCGGATGAATGGACAGATAAATGGATAGATAGATTAAGTGATCGGCTTTTCCTATTCTGAGATCCGACAGTATGATTTGTTGCAATTAGTTATCTCTCAGTTTGAACGGAAAACGTATCGAGAAAGAGGTTGGAGTTATGAAAGCATTGTCTGATACCAGTATATCACAGGGAATACTTTCACACATTATTGGTTGTTCTCGCATATTTAAATGTATTAAACTTGAAATGATCATCTCTTTAATCAATTGTATCACATTGGTGTTATGCATCTGTTTCTAAGCATGTGTTTATCGAGAACCTAGTCGTCTATACCAAGCGGTTTGCCACTCACTGCGGCAAGTCATGGTGTCACAGTCTTTCTAAATGATCGGATGTTTGAGAGATCGTTTTTGCCAAGGAAATATAGAGGAAACAAACATGACATAGCACGGTGAAGCAAATCAGAGAAAATGGCCAAGCTCTTTCGAGATCTACCGATCTCTTTTTAAGGCGGACGACATAACAAATAACAGTTACAAACTCACAAACGTAAAGAAAATATATATTTACATACTGTTTTTATTATGGTGTAACCAAAATCTAATACCAGTTGTTATGTATATTGAATCTATAGTGTGTGTTTGAATCTATTCCATGAAGGTGAGTTGCACTTTAAGTTCTGGTCACTTTTTAACTGAATGTTGATTAAAATTTGAGTTCAAGGTCAGTCTTGTTTACAATTAGACGGATTTTTTTCCATTAGGATGACGCACGTCCTGTTATGATGTAGGTAATTAGAAAATAGGTATATACTAGAGACATGATACCCATTAATTTCATTCCGGTTTTAAGATCAGTCTCGGAATAATTTTGTAATCAGATTTTATATTGTGCCATTGAACTCAGATATCATTCTAGAGGTATTATTTATTTAATCATTCATTTAATTACTAAGTGCTTATTTACTTTTTAATTAATACATTACTTGGGACTTTTGTGAACCCATTCAAAGATATTCTGGATTGTATCATCGTGGTATATCAGGACATTCAAGACTGTTCGAATTCATTCGGAACATTCTATATTTTTGGACTTGTGATAGGATTATATGGAATTTATTTCTCAAACCGTAGGAGTCTTTTGAATTTTTACTTTGTATTGTAGGGAAATAAATTGCTTGTTGACTTTACTTAAATTCTTGGTTTCACTTTCTTTCCGTTTCTTATTTTTAAGACCTGAAGTCCTAACACCAATATATTCGAAAAAAGCAGAAACCTGTATACTTTTAACTATTTCCATTGTGACAAATCAGATATTCCAATTTGGCAAGAAGACTACTTTGTGTTTAACTTTCCCGCAGGTGGCCCATTTAACTGCATGAAACAAAGGAGCTGTATCAGGTTACAGAAAATTTCTGTCCCATATAACATCCATTGTACGGTTATAATCCAAAGTGCAAAGAAAACGCGCTTTCAAAATTAAGAATGAGGTGATATGTATGGATGGATGGAGTTCTGAGGCGGTGAATCCTAAAGGTTTTCTTTGCTTTTCTGGTTTCGTGGTTCCAGGTTTGATTGTGAGCTATTCCAGTTAGCATAATGTCATGGAAATGATAGCAAGGGAAAAACAGAGTTTTTCAATGGTGTTTCTAACAAATATTTGATTTGCCAGCCGGATCAATGTAGATTCATTATCCCATTAAATTTTTCGGTCTCCCCACATACTGTATTCAACAAAATTTGGCATGTTAATATATATATATATATATATATATATATATATATATATATATATATATATATATATATATTACATTTTGTGTTTTCCATATAAGGGTGCTGCTATGAATACTGAGCTTCTCGTCAGTTACTGAATTGGATAAATAGCTAGCTTTGACCCTGTTTATGTAAGTCTTGCATCTTTACCTCCCGAACGGTTCGAAACATCCATTTATAGTTTGGTTTGTGAGGGGTTTTAGTTTTGCTCTGACGAGCTTGTCTGTCAGACCTTTTGGTCTGCGGTATGCTATGACTGGTGTTTTGGAAAAAGATTTGTTTAGGGTTTAAGATGACTCAATGGTAAACCAGTGATGGTCAATTATTTTGCCTACTGGAGGGCAAGCTTGATGGAAAGACAGACAAATGGTATCCTTTTAAACATTGTCCCTTGTTTTGTATTGTAAAAGGTCGTCCCGATTTTCATATCTTCGTTTTTTTCTATGGCATCATCCACATTGTTTCTGTCGTAGTTCTGCTTGACTTGGTGTAAATACAATTCTTAAGTTCATTTTTCGAATGTCTCATCTTCAGGGTAGATCTTTCTCACTCTTAGTGCCTGGCTAAAGAAAATATTGTGAATGCGGTTGTTTCCAGTGTCAGCTGGTTTGGAGAAAGTATTGATGTTTGTCTATTAATTTGGAGTTTACATCCGTCTGGTGTTTGTTTTCAGTGACTTTGTTGTTGTATCCAAAACACATGGTTTGTATTTGAGATTTCTGCCGTGAGTTTGATAGACTGACGGAATTTGTTTGCCTTGATTTTCCTTGGTACCACTTTATTTTAATGTTGCCAGTGGAACGTAGCCACTGGAGTGGAATGTAAGGCACTGAGACTAAGAGTCAGCCTTCTGCGCATGAAAACATGGGCATACGAGGGGGCCATCTTTTTTCCCATTGCGGTGCCATTAACATTTGCCAGTAGTGTAACAACGCTTCTCTACGTTTCGACCTAAAGAAAGGTCTTCATCAGGAGACAATAAAAAGCATACACAGATATACAAAAACACAAAGGGTAAGACATGTAGAACAATGCATGTTGGTTGTCGGTATGCGACCATAGGTGGTTCTTTATAGACCTCCTTTAGACGTGCAGAGGAGTCATTGTCTCAGGATAAGTTGCTCAATGCTCGGGGCATCTGGGTGGTATGTTGTTACGTTTCTTAAATCGACTGATACACCGCCTCCTCTAATCGGTGATACATCTGCAGAAGATGTAACACCATACTTTGCACCATGCTACTGCTACCCTCCTCCGACTTACAGGTTACCTGTTGGAATGCCTGTAAGAACTACTCCAGCCGACCACTCTCCACTTACGCCTACGCCAACGCCAGTAAACGGCGGAGAGGTTAGCCTGTATCAAAACATTAAGGGTAGTGGGCCTATTACAGATAGGATTTCGACTACTGTGTGCAGGGCTACCTCAGCCTTATTTCACCTATACCAAGCTGGCTTAAAATTACCAAGGTGTAACTATTAAATATGAAATAATTAGCTTTTTATGGAGTATATACCACAGTCCCTGTAGATTTGTACGCCTCCTGGTTGTGTTAAGTACCTAATGCCAAATCCAAAAGGGTACCTACTCTGATAACCAGGTCCATTGGAGCTTTACTATGAAAGACAGTAACAAGCTCTTTGACTGGAAGGGCCCTGCACTTCGTATGTCATTTCAATTCATAAAGACTAACGACACTTCCAACGCTAATAGTGACGATGTAGCATTCTCTGCCATTCCATTTGTCTTTGCGCGCGTACAGATAAAGGCCAATTGAAAACCATATTCGCAACGGACGATCCAAGGAGTTGCTGAAGCTATTTATGCGCGTTTTTGCCATTTGCTAGACCATTCATCTAAAAAAGGAACTGTAGCCAGGTGGTACAGACACGATAGCACGGGTGCCATTCTAGTAACTGATGAAATGCTTTGGTTAAAGTAGACCTCGCGATGTATTTGGCCAGCCTTCATGCCGAGGTGCTTGTAAGCTGGATGTTACGGCAGTGAAGTGTTCTGAAACTATTAATGTCTCAATGGATAGTTGCTGTGGTCGTTTCACCGAAATCCGCTATGTTTGGTAGTGTTGAGTTATTGTGTATTCATTGCGATTGGAAAGGTAAATATACATAATACAACTGTTTTACTTTGTTTTGTCATAGCTGTTGTACTGGAGGTTATTAGCCATGGCATGGCGTCCGATTATCTTTTGAAAGACCTCGTTGTATGACATTTTCCATGAATATGTGATAGTCAATATGTGTCAGCAGCTCAAGCATTGTACCTGTGATTTTTAGAAGAGCGTCTAATTCCATGTATATTACTGATACGAATTTCGCATAGTCGAGGCTGTTGTACTGCAACGAAATATCACGAAATGGTTCCGATACCAAAGGCCAGTAGCGGAACATTTGTTTTAGGAGCAAGTAGTGATAGTCATGCAGTGTTTGGCACTCAGATGCTTTGCACACTTTTGGTTTGTGTTCGTAACTCTTCTGGATAATTTCTGCGCCAGACAGCTGGCTGTGAAATACCTCTATAGGTGGAAGTTGCCTTTCTTCAAACTTTCCTCAGTCATCCATGTGCTCGTGTGGGTACAAGCTTTTGCATGTCAAAACTATGTATGTATGGGGCCTATGTCGATGTGCTTTTTGTTGTGAGCGAGTACTTATTTATACATTCCTGCTGCCACCTTCTCAAGACTACTGTTCATAAACTGCAGGCTGTAAGTGAATTAAAGCTGATACAGAAAATAAATGTAATGTACTTATCCATTTTGTTGGCGATGACAGTATCTTCTTTTTTGTCATGAGGTTATGAATATTGTCTTCTTTATCAGATTACTGTCATAGCCACTCAGATTGTAAAGTTAGACCGGCATTTGGGTCTAGTGTGGCTTTATCTGCAGCGTTAAGATACATGCCACGTTTGTTGCGGTCCCAGCGGTGTGACAGTGGTCTCTGATTGTGTCGTTATCAAACTTTCCGCGGCAGACATAACACTCGTCAATCTCGATAGATTCATATTGTTTATTTTCTCTTATCACCATCTTTGTAGTACTGCAAAACGCTTCTCTGATCTTTTCCATCTAATCACGCACCAGGCTTTGTATAAATTTCTCAGCAGCGTCGGTACTGCGGTAGACAAGAGGATTTTCAGATGTACAATCACATCGTACAACTCTATTGCAAAAGCTGCATGAAAGCTGCTCTGGCGTCCTTTGGGTTGCAGCCCTAGGTGCTTCTGGAAGGGCTGGAACTGGAATAAAGAGGCCCTCAAAATACGCATAAATTACCAGTATCACTCGCAATGCTTATGAATCCTGTTGAATGCTAAGGTATTATTTCCTTTGTGTGGCATTGTGACACGTCGTGGTTTTTTACCTACTAGACTGCAGTCCTTTTCTTGGCGCTGCTCCTGTAGTTTATTATTGCTGAAGACATGAAGGCACCGGCGGCCGCCATACTTCTTTTCCTTTTCGTTGTGCTTGTTATGCTTGCATAAAATCCGTTGAATGTCCTGTATCCCCATGTTGTTGCTATTTTGACCAGAATCGCTCAGTAAGAGGTATATAGAAGAAGTAGAAGAAGAAGAGTCTTTATTCATTCGAATAGCCCCAACGGACTGTAAGGATGCATCTTTTTTCAATGAATTGAATTGAATGCCGATTGTACAATAAATAACAAGGTGTCATCATCTATAGCCTACAATATACAAAGAAAACATAGTAAGGAACTAAATTACATATGCATACAGACGCAAATCAAAGCAAATGAAATAAGCAGATTAATTTAAAAAATTTCTCCGTAAGGATAAAGAGATATCTACATTATAATGGGTAATAATATGAAGATAAAATCAGAAGTTATTTAATTCAAATTCATATTGATGTGGTGATCAGTCAAATTATTTACAAGATATATAAATATTCGACGGTATTTCTATGATTAAAAGCTTCATACATGTAAGTGGCCAAATTATTCAAAATTCTAGTATTCTGGGTATTCATAAGTTCTATAAATGTAAACATATTTGGTCTTTTTCTGAAATAGTTCTCTGTATACTTGGCTCTTAGATCTTTATTCAAGGACAAAATCATATTCATCTTCAATGAGATTACAAATAGAACAAAGTCTATCATGAATTCGTTCATACTGTCTCACCAATCTACCAGTTTCAACTTCGAGTCTGTGAGAGGATATTCTAAATTTACCAATAGCATTTCTACATTTCAAAGAATAGATGCTGTCAATGTAAAGTTTTGATCCGAAATTTTCAATATTTACATAAAATAAAGCTTGACTACTGTTTTTAAGACGATCCATTCAATTTTGAATAAAATTGTCCGATAGCCTTAACTTAAAATATGTCAGTGTTACCGACTCCTTGATTATCCCAAACTTCATAGAACCCTAATCTTGACAATAAATCTTTAACTAAATTTGCCCAATTTACTTTATTGGGTAGAGCTTCTAAAACGTTCAACATCATTTGGTATATATATTTTATATATTTGTCCTCCTTTGCATCTAATATCATATATAACATGTTGCCTTGTTTCATTCGACACTCGCAACGGATATAACAAATTTCATAAGCCAAATTGGCTGACCTCAACGTTCTTGTTAAGCCTCTCAAATGTTCTATTGTCATTTAGTTTTGCAGGAAAGATTATTCCCGTGAAGTCAAGCGCTCGCAAGTGATGCCTGTACTTGGTTGGAGTTCGGCACTGTCTTAAACATGGTGCTTTTTATAGTCAAAATATGCCATTGCATCGTACTCAAATTTGTGATTTTTTGGTACTGACAAGCGGTAATTGGACAGTTTGCCGGCTTTTACTGTTTAGCCGGAATCGGTGCCCTTGGAATCGGAATCAGCTGCTTGATTGTTCTAACGTCCCACCTATGTAATGAGATCGGTCCCTTCATTTCTTCATCAATTAGCTTAAACCTCTCAATTAGCCGAGAAATCTCGATGTCTATGAAGGCTTAGCACCAGTCAAAGCCTCAATCCTATCACTCACCTTTCTTGTTGCTTTCTCATGAGCCATGGTTTTGGTATTTAATCTAACAAAAAAACTCCACCGCCAATAAATAGTGTTATGTGTCTAGTCATGCTCTTTTTTTCCTATCGGTGGGTACGATGGCAGCCCGTCTAATGCGTCTTTAAAGTGTACTTTGTGTCTGGCGAGTGCCGCTGCGTATGCAGGCCTCTGGAATACTCTAATCATGACACAAATTTTGCACAATTGTGTGTTGTATCGCGTTCCAACAGAAAACTTACGACATTTCACCGTTCATGTGTGTCCATTTCTAAGGTTTCGGCGATGTAAAAAGCAATTCACATTAACACATACATTATTGTACGTTTTTGGACTCTCCGAACAACAGCAAATGGCACGATTCCTTCTCCATTTGTTATCTAACATACTGACATTATACTGACATTTATATTCCCTCCTGCTGTATCTCATTATAGCCTTTGCTTATTATACTGTGCATGATTACTTTGTACGACAGTTAATCAAACAAGAAGCTGGGTCCACACACACGTTCATACAACAGATTCCCAGTCACATTTAAAAATATGATCGCTTTGTATTACTTATGCTTTCCGGAGGCAATCACCTTTCTTTTTCACAAATTTTCATTTCAGAATCCAATTTGTATTCCACACTTGTTCATGTATTCCTCTTTAAATAATTAATAGAACAATATCAATTTCTTGTGGCAAACATCATTGATTTTTCAATAACAGTATCCCCGTGTCTCGAATTAGTCAAACAACTGATAAAAGTTGCATTGAGGATATAATTTATGGTGATTACCTAATGTAAATATTGGCCTTTAATGGTCATTATATGTGATTTACAAAGACAAAACTACCTGCTTGTATGAAATCTAACTGGCTGAGCGTGTTTGCTTCTATAATGCGTGCCAAACTCGCTTGAGTTGATCACTTCAGGGTTTGATTAAGAACATAATTGCTAGAGCTTAGAATGTATGTATTGTATAACACAGTTTGATTATTTCCCGATCTATTTAGACATGTGTAAAGGTTTCCTCTCGATCTAGAACAATTCATGTCTTATAACAGACCTATCTAAAGCCTGTTCCAGACTCTGTGGGCCTCAGATTTAAAATAAGCGTTGCATACCTTGTGTCATTACCCTTGTTGTTGTGGCCAAGTTCTGGTGTCTGAAATTATAATTGCATTATTTGAATGTGACTAGATTATTTAAGTTAATATGCTTTTCCTTGTAAAGTATCTCAGATAATTCGCTTGTCGTGTACATTAATCTACTAATATGCAAAGTAGAAAGATTTTGTTTTTCATTATAGAGAATCATACGAACACTCAAAATAACAAAGGTAAACAATTTTAGTGATATATACTGCGATGTTTCCATTTTGCCAGAATTTTTGTTTCCTACAATAATTCACCAAAATTGGGCAATACTTAAAATGTCACCGAATAAAGAATTTGTAGATTACTAACTTAATATTAGTGGACAAATAACGTTTCAGATGTTGTAAGAATTGTATCTGTCTTGCTGCTGTCTGACAGTTCTTAGATATATGGTTTTTAAAATTTATTTGGGAATCAATATCTACTCCAAGAAGAGTTACATTCCTCACATGGTATTTCATGGTCTTTGATTGTGAAATTATACAAACTTTCAGCATTTTGCCAAACTAATGACATGGAATATTGGCTTGCATACAATTGGTTGCAAACCACTCAGTGAGTATCTTACTCTCATTTTGCAAACAGGCCTGAGATTATTTGGGGAAGTAGAAAAAATAATTTATGAAAATATTAGATATGTTAAGTCCCAATACTGAGCCTTTCGATATTTTATCCAAGTTACTGTGTGAAGATCCTACTTTTCGGTTGGACAAGTTGTTTTTAATTAGTTTGACCATGTTATGATGACTGTTACAAACCTTCAATTTTTTATTGAGGGGGCTGTGTGGAAGATTGTCGAAGGATTTGGATAGGTTCATTAGAATTGCGCCAACATTGAAGCCAGTGTCCTGAGAGCCCCTCCATATTTCCATGATTGTCACTAATGTGGTTTGACATCCAAACCCTTTTCCAAATACAGATATAACGCTATGAAATACATTATCAAAATGTCATTCGAGCTGAGTACATAGACGCCTTTCAAAAACTTGGAAGGCGAATGGTAAAACACTAACTGATCTAGATAATTAGAGGTATATTATCAACACATGTAGCTTCTTGCATCGGAGGGATTTCATTATTTTGAAAACTTGTTCTGGCAGTAGAGGTTGCCTATAAGTGTAGAGTATTTTTCAGGTTGTTGACTGTCATTAATAGCTTTTTATGCCAGCGTGCATAACAGAGTTATATGTGAATTCGTTTCACCCAATGTAGTGAGCAATGTTGATGTAATACAAATCCCAGACTTTAGTTTTGTCAGTATTTGGCCATCACCTTCCATCAGAATAATGTTACAGTCTTAACGTTTGGTTTTGATTGATGAAAACGGTTTGATGGTGGCCAAAGTTCTTAGATTTATCACCACCACTACACCTTTCAACGAAAAAGATTCTAACATATTGTCTTCTAAACTTGGTGACAAAGTTTCTGTTTTATGGTACATTTCACAGAGTGGTTGAGTTTTATACTTTTGAATTTCTTATGGGCCATGCACTTTTTATATATGTCAATTCTGAGTTCACTGTTCATATAAAAAGATGGGTCCTTTCTAAGGTAGTTTTGATTTTTCGGAGCATGAATATCACTCACATCCAAACATTAGCTTGACATATTCTTATTGTATATCGTCAATAGCAGCAATTACGTGAAAACATATAAGCGACATTCAGGAGGTCACAGAAAACCCCACACATATTTATTGAGGAGTAATTCCGTGAATATTGATTTAGACTGATTGCATCCTAAATTTGTAGTGCGTCGAAAATTTAGGCCAGTCCAAGAGTACATTTGCAAACTCCACCATTACAGTTTATGTCATTCCTTTCAAGATTTTAACCTTTACCCTGCAACAAATCTGAGCTAAAAGAATTGTAAACTGTAGTCTCCAAGATCTACTAGATTGTCATGTAAAGTTGAAACAATCTTAAAGATAAATATTTGTAAACTGTAGTCTCCAAGATCTACTAGATTGTCATGTAAAGTTGAAAAAATCTTAAGGATAAATATTTGTGCATGTATAATTGGACTGTTCGCCAAAATTATGACAACTCTGATCACGACTGATATGTTGTCTGAACACATTCAATGTCTATGCATGCCTAATCGCACTTATCGTAAATAGCATGGTAAAGCTTTAATAATGATTGATATGTCGTTTGCACAAATGCATTGTCTGTGCAAAATGAAGACAAATTAGTATTTACTGTTTATTGATTAAACTATTGATCTAAACTATTGTCTGAAAACGTTTCATACGGAAAAGGGTTTTAAATGTGTGTATTTACATCTAAACGGAAATGTATTACCCATGCTATGCGTCCCATAAACCCGAACTCTGACACAAAGACCCCTTTTCAGTAGATGTGTTCTCACACTGTAATCAAACCAATGGAGCTAGATACAGTATTTTCTAATTTGCCATACAGCTATTCAACAAATTTCAGACACACATTTTGCTTTTGCTTCTTAACGTTTCTGCATTATAAAGTTTAACTTAAGTAATACAGGTTCTTAATACAGTGATTTAATGCTACCTCTGACATTCAGTGAAAGTTTACAACATAAGTCATTCTTGCTGATTTTAAATGATCAGAGATTTGAATGACTATTGTTAATCCAGGAGACTTAAAGTCCAATTTTCAAATAAGTCAAAGGATCACTTGGAAGATACAAAGTTTTACACATTAATGTTGATATCAAAGTAGGTTAATGATATATACTCACACCCATAATTTTATTTGCTATTTAAGAAACAGCCTGTAGTTTAAAATCTTATTCGAGAGAAATACAGAAATGCGCATACTCTACTTGATTTTAATTTTGATCCCTCTCTGTTTATGGTCGTTTTTATTATCAAGTTTCCGAACAGATCATGTCTTAATATGACCTGTTCGTTACGACAATACGAGTAGCATAAAAGTAAGAACGCCTCAACACATCTTTGTTTTGGCTTCAGATGAAGTAAATCCACCCCACACCTCATCCCACTTCTCTCTTTCCCATAAAGAGTGGAGGTCATGGACAGAAAGATGAAGGTGTAACAGGTCAGAGAAATCCTACAATTATCTGTGCTTAGTCAAGCTTGCCCACCACTTGTGTTGTCAATTAAACTGTGTTGTTTTAGGCGTCTATACATTAATTCGTATTGTGTTAGCTTAGCAGTGAGTTTACCAGAGCTCAAACGCAAGTAACGTACGCCTCTAAATTCCTTTCCACTATTGATGGGTCACCGGAATGATGTAATTGTTGTCATTCGAGAGATCTAGAAATCTATAAAACTGCCAGTAGTATTTGAGGCAGTGTGTGATTTGAACGTGAGAAATCCAATTAGCCTTAGGCTGAGCATAAACGGTAGTCGCCTTATTGTGGTTACTTAAAAATGAACGCTGACACAGAACTGAAGTTCGATGATGAAATAGACTCCAAGACGAAAGCTAGGATGCAAGGCACGTATGAAGAGTTTAAGACATGTTCTAAGCAAGACTATAATTTTCATAGCGGAAAGTTCTTGAAACGTAATTCAGGTAAAAGCCTTTGTCCGTGACGTGTGGGTTTAAATGGTTTCATACTCGAGGGCTTCCTTGCAGTATCACGACCGAAACAGATAGAACACTAACACAGAGTGATAGTAATATAGCCAGTGCATCTTATGAAAGTACTTTTACTTAACTTACTTTGACATTTGAAGAACCTGCCATTCTATGTTATTAACTGAGTATTGAAAAATATTGGATTCGAGGTCATGTGGGATTCTACGCCGCGTGAACGAGGACCCAATATTTTGTAATACTCAGTCAATAATCTCTTTTATTATCTACTTAAAAACAAGTATATTAATCATTATGTTATGTTACAGGAATAGCACAAATGAAACAAAATAATATATATCAGCGTTTTATTGAACACTTTGCGAGTCGTTCAATTAATGAATGAAACCTGAACACCGCGCAGTAATACACGCTACTTTACTGTTCTGGTGTGATTCTCGTCAACACTGAACAAAACTTAATTTGTTAAAGAGTATGGAATGCCATGTAGCCGAAGAAACAAAACGAAATATTGACATTAGGAAACAAAGACGCAATACATTAATGAAAATTGAAGATACCATTTTGAAAAGATGAGACAGAATCATTCAGTCTAAGGTTACAGTATCTTTGCAGATACTGTCGTCACAGAGAAGAACACTCTCTGGTTTCAAATAAAGGTAATTATATGCTCCAACGGTCTCAGAGACAAACACTAAATGATATAGTCGTATGGTCATGAATTATTTTTATAAGTCAAGAAAAATCTTCAGATAGAACGATTACAATCTTAGGGATAAGCTTGCAATTGATAAATGTCCAAAACGCACATGGAGATTGAAAACATTATTCATTGGTTCACAAAATTAAATCAATATATTAGATCCCCCGCAGATGTTTATTTCTACGTAGGCATGATATTAATCATAGCTGAACGATCATGTTTTACTCAGTTTAATCCATCCCGTACTCGCAAGCAGGCAAAAAAACAAACAAACTTGCCACTCACTAACTATGGTATGCATGTAACACATATGGGGACTTATCTGATTCTGTCAGAATTGAGCATCATGTAAAAGGTTTTATGTCTGTACTTATTTACTATACTGTGATTGGTCATGTGTATGTGTGTCTTCCGTCTGTGTGTCCTTGTGTTCATCGTGCACTTAGTTGACCTTGTAACCGGAACTCCAGCTTGGTGTTTCACAAGGGTAAATAGACGACAAGGGAGGTTTCAGATCCTGGCTGCAGCTCCATGGAAGGAGGAATTGGAATCAAGGTCACATTGTCAAAGAGTACCTTGGACTTTTTGTTGTAATTTGTACTTTGTTGTCGAAGAAGGGTAATCATATTTGATATGAAGTTTCACGAAAATGAGAAGATGATAACGAAACCTTCGAATCCTGAATGCAGACCAGTGGATAATTATGGCAGAGCGATGGTGGCGTGGTCGAGAAGGGGGGAGTGCAGACATTTGCGATAGCTTCCATCACTAAGTTAATTGTATCACTGAAAGCATTATTTTCCGGCTTTCTAGACGGTTTTGTACATTAGATGGGTTCATTGGCTTGTTAGCTCTACGCTAATGGTCAACATAGGTTAATACGTTGTCCTTATTGCGAGATTGTAGACTACACCATAAAAGTGGGACAAATAAATCATATTTAGTTATTGAATAAAATGTCAGGTTTAAACTAATAAAACTGTGCTCTTTATATCATTCTTTATTAAAAATTATTACGTTATAATTATCAAGGTCAACTGTATATCGGGGTTGTATTGTAAAATTGCAATTTAGTATTAAAAAACTTGTTTTACTAATTTTCAAAATTACTCAGTTATTTATATCTTCAGCGCAAGAAGTCTCTAAATATTTACAACTATTGTTGATTGTTCTTGCAATGACAGAAGACTGACACATTTACATATTTAATTCAGATCAATGACTTTTCTCTGTAAGGACTCCTTGTTCCTATATTATTTAGTCATCGTCATTTTCCGATAGGTATTTATCAATATGTTTATAAAAGTATCTGATGATCTCGTTTTTCACCTGAAATTTAGTTTACCAAAATAAAAACCACAAATGTTGATTTTTTTAAATATATAAAATGCCTAAGGGATATAATTATAAATTATTAATTTATAAATTATATATAAATTATATAATTATAATTTTCAAAGCCAAATGCTAAAATTTCATTATTTTTTGTTAACGCCGTTTATATTGAATATACAGAACCTAATAACTTTCGGATGGCTTTCGAGGCAATTAAAATATGTTAGTTCTTTAGCACATTTGTGGCAATTCGACTTTGCTATGTATTTGTAGCTAATTGGAAGAAAAATAAAAATACAACACATTCAAAATGTGAAAAATGTCTAACTGAGTTAAAACCCAGTGCCCACAACAACACAAAATGTCTAGATGAGTTAAAACCCAGTCCCCACAATAACACAACATGTCTGCTGAATTAAAACCTAGTGCCCACAATAACACATACTGCACCTTCAAATACGTATTTGATTGCAAATAAGAAACTTGCATACTATAATACTTATAGAGGATTAAAAACTTGTTTGTAAGACAATAATATATATGTGACATTGACTAGGTTAATAAAAGCAAGGCTTATAGGACTCACGGTACTAATTCAACTCCCATTGTAAACCTATGGAATACACAATAATGTTAAAAATTCAATAACTTTAAATTTCTAAATGCTCATGAGCAAGCCTATATTTATCAGTATAGACCCATCCTTGATGCAAACTTCTGTGTGAAGAAAACCACTAAAGTCGCGGATCTACATGTGCATGAAACAGTTATTATTCATTCTGTACCTAATGAATCAGGTGCTACTGTTTTTATTGACTGCTCCAAGTCAAGTCTGTAAAAATACTAAAATTGCATCAGAGGAATCTTGTCTATATTTTTTTGGTACCGATAGGATAAGCTCCAAAATAATTTTTTACTGAAATTTTACTTTTCATTATTAACAACATTATGGAACACCAAACCCGTATATACTTGTATCTTCACCCATTTCTGGACTGGTTCACAATTGCTCCATATAATTAGTACCGTGAGTCCTATAACAGAAATGAGAAGATTAATATTAATAGCAGTAAACTTGTACACAAGATACACATTGCTATGTTTGCAAAACAAAATATTTTGCAATAATCACTTAATAAACACATAATAGTGAATGATGCTTAGAATTCGTTCACGCATGCTATTAATAGTATAGTATCAAAATTACAATATTTTGAAACTAAATACGCAACACTTGCATTATATATGCAATGCAAGAAGACAGAATATTAATGAGACTGGAAAAGCAGCACATTCATATTCATACACTATCTAATGTACGTTACAGATTGATATACTATCTATCATTACTGTGATATATATTGTTCTTTGACAAATAGTTCCCAATGACGTAGAACAAGTATTGAAACCAATATCTTGAAATATTCTAAGTTTGAGTCAAGGCTGTCAATTCACAATTATCTAACTCTTCTTTACAAACATTGTCCTTATTAATTATACATAATGTTTTTATACCTGTTTATCTGAAATTCAAATTCTTTGAGTAGAGCAAACCTGAAGACAAGGACTCTGTTCAGTTTTTTCTTTTCTTTTTGTGTTGATAATGTTCATCCATATCCTCATTTTTTTCATTTATGCCCATGGCTATTAAATAAGGCCCATGGTTATTAAAAAAGGCCCATGGCTATTAAATAAGGCCCATGGTTATTAAATAAGAAAACGTTGATTACATGAATGGATACAGGATTTCGCAGATCATTGTGATATATACCTATTCACTTCACTTACGCATGAGAAAGTAATAGGATCTCATGAATTAAATTAAGCTTTTGTTATAAGAGTGAAATGATTGCCTGACGTATTCTTTGGCAAAGATCTGTTTCAGCGGCTGAACCTAAAGTAATTCAGAGGTGTGGTGTGCTTGGGTAAATGACTGCCATGATGACGCACACATCAACCGGGATTACAGTGACAACGTAATAGAGCTTATTATCAGAGCTTTTGTTCATCAGTTAGGTTGTGGACATTGCGAACGTCTCTGTCTATCTACGCGTCCATCACAAGGTGTTTTCCAACAGTGATTGAGGAAAATTCGCTTAAACCTTGTGGAGTGCTACTCCATCTTGACGTAAACTGGTGACAACTGTATTTTTATGCTCCAGATCAGCTACCACACGATCGTGGAACAAAGTGACGCAATTACTGCAATCTTCATACTTTTTAAGCAAGAAAAGTCTCAATATTTATAAATATTGTTCACTGTAAAATTGACACCAAACTGACCCTTTTTTATATTTAATTCAAATCAACATCTTCCTCACAAAAATTCGTTGTTCAAATATCAATTTTTCTTTTATAATATTTCTAATATTATCTTATTTTTAGAGGAAGATGAAAGCTAGTATTTGATCTTTGAATTTTGTACATGATATTCAATTAAGTTTTAAAGCCAAATGCAAAATTGCCGTTTTCTAAACACTGCTAATATTGACTATACTATATATAATAACTTTCAGATTGTTGTAGAGGTAATTGGAATATGGCAGATCTTTATTTATTGAAATCAAAGAGTTGTACTGAAATAAAAGAAAAAGAAAACTACATCACATATCAAAGTGGGAAAAATGTCTAGTAAGTTAATACCTAATGCTCACAATAAGATAACCTCTACATTTAAATGTGTGTACATGATTGAAAGAAGATATAAACCATATATACATTGTACAATAGCATTTATAAAGCTTTAATAACATTTTACATAGTAATATCTGATTATGATGCACTGTCTTGGTTTATAAAGGCAAAATGAAAAGGTAATTAATAATATAATAAACTCTAATTTCATAACGGAAGATATATATATATATATGTATATATATATATATATATATATATATATATATATATATATATATATATATATATGAGTATAGCCCGCAATAAAAACTGGTACACCGACACCAGAAGAGCAAGAAACTTATTGGTTTCGCCGCATTAGAACTCTCTGACCAGGCAGTTGTAATCAAGAAGAATAGAATCCCGTTTCCCTCTTCATTTTTAAATTTCATTGGAAGCATTTACCTTCCCAGAATGTTTGTGCGTTTCTTGTTTTATTTTTATACATTTTTAAAACTCTACGTTTAAATTGCACCATATATACTTTTTTGTGCTCAGGTGTGTTATCTCTTCTCTTTGGAATAAAACTGTACACTAGATGTTATCCAGGACAAAATCTTGGGCGGCGATACATTGGCATCATTGACGTAACCTAATATGTTTTCTTTGTTTCAGACAGTTAAATGGCCACCGGCGGGCAAGTTAAACATAAAATAGTCAAATAGTCTTCTTTCCAAACTGGAATACCTGATTTGCCTCAATATAAATAGTTTGATGTGTACAGTTTTCTGCTTTTTTCGGATATATTAGTATTAGAGTCTTTGATTTTGGTTTCACCATAAAATAACAGTATCCAAATATATATTTTGGTTACGTTTCCGTGTTTATAAGTGTTATTTATTTGTGTTGCCCGCTTTCAAAAAGAGGCCTATATATTTGTAAGCGTTTGGCCAGTTGATCAGTTGTCTGACTTGCTGCACCGTGCTGTTTTATGATTATATATATATATATATATATATATATATATATATATATATATATATATATATATATATATATATATATATATATATATACATATATATATATATATCACATAGTTGGTACACTTTATATACAGTGTTTGCGGTTTATTATGTTTGATATGTCAACACGAAACAAATCATATTCTGTTGATCTGATTGGTTCAAATAAACCCATGAAATCCTTGCGCATTATTCTCATTATTGATTGATTGCGACCGTAGGAAGTTTCCTCGCCCCGCTTTCTGGAATCACTTTATTTTGCTATTACAATTAACACTATGGAGACCTCTTTCAAATCAGGAGCCTAATGACTATTTATATTGCTGTTACCACGTGGTATGGATCTTGCACCCCACACCCAGGACAAGCATGGTTTATATGTCAACATATTGGAGTAAATAAACTAACCTCTCTTATGAAGAGGGTGCCAACAAATACTCGTCTCCCAAATACCAGAACCTTATCGAACCACAGCATTCTTTCAAATCAAATAATGAAAATATCCGGTCACAAAACATTAAATCTGTGAATCACAAGAGCCAGCAGCAAATCAGCACCGAAATATCCTCCATACTGAGTAGCAGAGATTTAGCATAATTACTGCATCCAGTAAGCATCCTTTCAGACAAATAGCCAACTAATGGAATGCTATTTCTTCCGCCATATCCAATACTGCATCTGTGGTGAATATCCATGGTGGAATCGATTCACATTTCTGTGAAAATGTTGTAAACAGTCGCATCGAAATCCATGTATATGGCTACTCAACTACTCAAGGTGACCTGACCCGAGTGAACTATGTGACATCACAGAGGAAGTTCCATCGGAGATCCAGTTCTGAAAAATAATGTTGTCCGTGTCAAATGTTCTGTTGATTTGAAATGACAGTTGCTTTTTGAATTGTAATTTTTAAAAAAAATCTACCTGTAAATGTTATTTGTTATCGAATTGTGCAACACTGCTTCAATCGCGTCTGGGACTATTTTTTTCACGCGCAAGAATTTACAGGTGCAGCGTCTAAGTACTAAATGATATGCCGAAAATAATTTGTTCTTCTTTCTATCTAGACCCTTTTCACTAAAATGAAAACAATGTGATAAACGGCTGGAAATTATTCAGCGAATTTCATAAATTCAATAATAAATCATTACTCATTTGAGATCATATATATATATATATATATATATATATATATATATACCTTTTTATTATATACTCGATTAGCTTTTCTACCTAAGGCTCAATAATAAAAAGGACACACTACAAGAAACAAAGTCATTGAATTTCTGCTAGATTTCGAAGTAAATACACAACCGTAGTTAAACAAATACACAATAACAGTACTCATGCGAACATGGCACCTCCCAGCGACCTTTGAACTTGGTAGCGTACCGCGCGCTTAGTCATTCGTTTAAAAAATAAATCTCATTTTGGTCTACTTAAAATTGAAATAAGAGTCATATTGTGAAGGACTGCGCCTTGGAATAACTTTCCAAGTTGGTCTGGAATGGAGGGGTTTTGTTTTTCTGTCGATTCAACTAAATTCTGCTTATCTAGTTGTGATTGACTGCAATTATTAGCTGGGTCGATTTAGTGCGATGTACATGTGGCTGTAGGGACTGACCTTGACAGCAAACTGCACGTGTTTCTGTTCTGCCATTGATATTCTGGAATCATAAGGTGGAAAAAATATATAATTCTCTTAATTGAAATTCTCAAGAAGATGCAGGATTAATTATTTTTTGATAGGGAATATCAAATTCGTTTCGTTTTGGAGTGCAGTAAATTCTCGTTTGCAATGTGATTTCTGTTGGAAATGTAATCTAGATTGCAGAACAATTTCGCGCTGTGGATCAATTTTTTGAACCAATGTAATTCTAATTATCAGAAATAAGTAAGAAACTGCATTTTGAGGAAATTCCAGATGCATAAAGGTAAGTACATTTATTGCAATTGTTATTACCAGATATAGATGAGATATTGTTATGACATTGCACTTGCATGATCTTTGTTGGAGGGATCCCAGCTACATGACCTGTATGACTTGTACCATAAATCCCAACATTGTCTCGAAAAAGTAAACCAATAAAAATTGCAAAACAGCTGGGATGTAAGAGCCCATTTCGTTAGCGGAAAATAAAGCTTCTTTGTCATCTTGGCTTATTGGATCTGAGGCTCTTGCTTTTCTACCAAAACCCGCCTTCTTCAGTTGCATTTTCTCGAATCTTGTGCTTGGACTGACTTGTGAAATGGACGTTCTCTGAGTGAGATGTAATAGCCCTTGGCCTTAATATGCTTTTCTATGCTATTTTGTATAGACTCTAGAGAGCACGGCACATAGTCTGAACTATTTAATTTACAAATCGTTACGAACATTGCTGCTAAATACGTGTTTAAATGCTCAGAATGATATTTTCAATACTGCATGTCTCACGTTTGTTGTCATAAAGCCATCGCTGGACATCGCGGATATCACGTTCATTCGCTTGCTTGGTTGAAAGTTTCTTTTGTGACTCAATGAATTCATTCACATCATCAACATTACCATCTCTGCTTTCAAATGGCTCGAACAGTTTGCTTAGTTCATCCACAGACAAATCAAATAAATCAAAAGCTCCGGCATCTGCTACATGAGCGTATATTGTTTGTTTACAATAAAAAGTAGTTCCTAAGACACGATACTATTTTTAGACATACGTGTCGTGCAGTATGAAGCAGTACAGTATGGAGAAATACTGCGCGATTCTGACATTGTAACGTTAATGGAGAAAAAAATGCGTGTTTAATAAGCTCATTTACGTTGCCACTATAATCTGGATGATTGTGCTTCATCAGGGACGTCATTTGTCTAAGCACAGAGCACCTACAAATTAGTCTAGGATCAGAATATTCAGGCACTGAAACAGATCGTTCTCAAAGAACTGTGCATTACGTCTATTTGTCAGGCGATCATTTCGCCTTTATAAAAAAAACTAATGCACCCATTACATTTTCGGGATCCTTTTACTTACGCATGTACAAATGGGTAAATTTACTGGCTATGTATATGGTACAATGATCCAGAAAATCCTGCACCCATTCATGTAATCAGTGCTTGTTTTATTTACGAGCCATGATATGGGTGTGCCTTCAACACGTATATAAGAACAAAGAATTTGTCTAAAGGTATGCTTTACTAAAATGAATTTGAACTTCAGATACACAGATATAAAATCATAATGTTTACCTAATTAAGATAAGGTTTGCAAAGGAGAATTTGAAAAATACCGAATTGATAGAATTTAGTATAGAGATTAAAAATTTGTACTTCAAGGTACATAGAATTTGTAATTCTCTATAATAACTTCTATATACCTTCATTTCTGTGGGTCGACATGCGTGTATGTCTGCTACGCACGAATACACATACCACCGAATTTGTAGCATCATTTTTTGGTGATGTGTGTGCATGGTCGAGATGGTATAGGGGTTGGTGCTTACAGCCAAGGCGATGGGTGCCGTAACCCGTGGATCCGGGTTCGAATCTCCGTAGAGCACGAAATAAAATTCTCTAACCTGTATGATAATATTATTTATTCGTATTTAAAAATTATGTTAATGTTATCAAGCATTCCCCTGTAGAATCCAGGGATAGCACTTTCTGCTCTTTTTGGTAAATTCGTAACTCTCTCTCTCTCTCTCTCTCTCTCTCTCTCTCTCTCTCTCTATATATATATATATATATATATATATATATATATATATATATATATATTCAATTAATTGGGATGCAATTTTATCTGAACTCACTTTGTTTCAGATTCAACACATGAACAGATATGAACTGCGTAAACACGAAATATACAAAGCATATTTGTAAAGTGGGCTCATGAAACTGTCAAAGCTCATTGAGACAGGACGATTTTCTTACGTAGATGAAATGTTCCGTATCTGATATATCTCCTAAAATATTTTATTGAAGTATGGTTCCATTTGCCATGAAAATCTATGTGTAGATCTTAAAAATTGGTGACACCGTCCTGCTATAACATTATAACCCTATAGTCGAAAGATCTTCAACACAGTCTCCGATCGGCGATAAGTTTTGACATCTCCATACAGAGTCAGTAAGTACCATAATGTTTTCCCGCGGCGCATCCAGCATTTGTCGCACTGAATGTGCACTCTAGTTTTCATACTGTGGAACTGTTGCCTTCAGTCGCTTTAGAAAAGGCAGAATCACGGAGAATATTATTTATTCACAATAACGCCCGGTATCTAGGCCACCCTGGATGATGACGGACTTTTTATCGAGCTGACTTCTCTTTTATTGTTCAATTTCCATGACGTCAGCGTCATCAAACCATTACCATCTGCCTTTCGTAATCTAAATCCATCTATCAGAAAACAATAGATGTTGTAAAGGCTCATCTGTAAAAATGATTGCTTGCCACTGACACATTGCATGACATTTGTCCAATTCCTGCTTATTTGATTGTATTGATCCGTCCATAACAGACGTAATTATTATTTTATCTGCGGCCTCACATGTCCAGGAGAACACGTAGCTGTTCTGGTTCAACCTGCTGGTATAGCAACTAAATTTGTCTAAAAATCATGTTAAATAAAATGTATTGTTAATTTGCCTAGTTGTGGTTGCATTGGCTATCCAGAGGTAAATCATTACACTTCCAAAGTCAAAGTTAGTAGTTTAAATTTAAATACTATTTCATAAATCGGGTGCTGTACTTATTGTTTACTTTATCTTTGTCCGTCGGAGCGTGCATAGTTTATCTTTATGTAGTCGGAGATGCTGAACAGTGTGTGTGTGTGTGTGTGTGTGTGTGTGTGTGTGTGTGTGTGTGTGTGTGTTAGTGTGTGTGTGTGTTAGTGTGTGTGTGTGTCATACTTGCATGATTAGTACTTTTTTAACAGTGTGGTAATTAATGAGAAGTCGTCTGGCAAACTTTGGAGCCGACTCAAGATAATTACGTCGTAAAAGATCGACACGGTATCTTTTTCATGTAACATTATTTAATATTGTTCTCTGCAACGTCTCCGCTGCGCCACACATCCAGTTATTCTAAATTGAGTGTATTTTCGAAATATTGTACTGAAACACACACACACACAAAGAGAGAGAGAGAGAGAGATTTTCTTTTCCTATGTTAATACCGTAATTTCTTCACAAATTTAATTTCCATGTCTGAAAAATAATGCAGTTTCCATGTATATGTTCTAGCTCAAGAAATGCTCGTTTTTCTTGCTGCAGGTATAACTTATGTGGGCACACACAATCAAGCGTCCCATGAATTGATGGGAAATCTTGTATTTTCACATGTTAAAATACAAGGATATATTTTTAAAATGTGAAAATGTTGGAATGAAAAAAGTAAAAAGTATGGACATTATTTCGCCAATAACTTTCTATATTTCACATTTAAGTATGTATGTAAATGTATATATATATATATATATATATATATATATATATATATATATATATATAGAGAGAGAGAGAGAGAGAGAGAGAGAGAGAGAGAGAGAGAGAGAGAGAGAGAGAGAGAGAGTCAGAGAGACAGAGACAGAGACAGAGAGAGACCAGACAGAGCGGAAAGTGCTATCCCTGGATATTACATGAGGATCTGTGATAATGTATAGTGTTTGAAAGTCACTCGGGATTCCATTAGACAAGATCCAGGGATAGCACTTTTCGTTCTGTTTGGTGTATATTTGTATCTATCTATATTAATGTCTATATGCCTTGATTTCTGTCATAGGAATCTGGAGTGACTGTGTATTAGTTGAGAGTTAATTGCTGGGTCATCATGCGGCTGTGTCTGTATGTTTATACCAGCGACTATGTTCCATCCTTCTTTGGAGAATGTGTGCATGGTCGAGGGGGCATAGGAGTTGGTGCGTGCAGGCAAGGCGGCTGTTGCCGTAATCCGCGGACGCTGGGTTCGAGTCTCGGTAGGAAACAAATTAAAAATATTCTCTAACCTGTACGATAATATTCTTTCTCAATGAATATATATATATATATATATATATATATATATATATATATGTGTGTGTGTGTGTGTGTGTGTGTGTGTGTGTGTGTGTGTGTGTGTGTGTGTGTTGAGGCTTAATAATAAGTAGTATCAGTTGTCGGTATTTGGAAATTGTTTTTGGCATATCGCATTGTGGTACCTACCCTAACCCTAACCCTTGCAAATGAATGTAATGTGTCTATGGACCAAATAAATGTCATGAAGGTGATATTCTAATCCGATCATTAAAAAAAATATAATAATATATGTTATGTCGCTTTTCCTTTGTGAGATTGCTCTCAAATAAAAGATAGGGTTTGTGGCTAGTCGAAACGACTATAACCAATGCTTTATTCAGATTTGTTCGTAATAGTTGCAAATCTAATCAGGACACCGCTACGTGAGCGAAATATGTATATAGATATTGAAAGGTGTTTTGTCAGATGCTATTGGCAGAAACGGAACTCGCTACAGAATACCAAAACATGTGTGCACAAGGCGAAATCAGATGATACCTACCCTCCGGCGATGATCGCGGTAATTTGTAAACTAGCAATAACTGTGCATACCCCTTCCCAAGAAACTTGGAATGAATTCGTGTAACTCTAACCGCTCGTGCGTGCGTACCTGCGTTCGTCTGTAGTGAGTGAATAATGTTGATAAACAGCTGACTCAAGTATCAGCAATGACTTCCATTATTGATTTTTTTTTTCTTGAAGATAATAATTATGCCAAAACATACTTTACACTACAAAAAAAAAAAGGAAAACAAAATGTTAATATCTTCCTTTAGCCGATTATCTTGCTTGATACGAGACAAGGTGCCCGGTGACCTAGACCGATGTACGGAATTGGAAATGTTGCGTTGATTTTGCTAGCGGTATAATGACCTTTGCTCCAGCTGTTAGCCTTGTGTTGTTGTAAATCTCCCGCTGGTTGTTATGCTGTGCAACAGACAAGACATAATAACTTGTAAACAAGTGTAAAAATAGGAATAAAAGTATCCATCTTTTAACTAATCAGCTAAAGGAAAATATTACTTTTCAAGAGTATCGTGGCATTGTGTGTGTTAGAGTGTTCTCGTTTTAAATTACAAGAAATATCACCGACCTATCTTAACTGTTTGATATAGAGCAGTGGTTCCCAAATCCCGGGTCGCGACCCAAATAAGGGTCGCGAGGACCTTCGCGACCCTATACCGGTATTGCATTTTGGGTCGCAATAGATGGTTTTTAGGGTCGCGATCAAAAAAAGTTTGGGAGCCACTGATATAGAGGATGTTCACAAAGGCCTATTAGAAGTTTGATTCACCCATAACCCCCATCCTCCACTACCCACCCCTCTTTACGAACATAAGATGGAAAGGAGGTAAAAATACACGAGCAAGCGTGGCGATCATGCGGCTTTACTGCAGATTCAAGTTATCTTCTCTAAATTTGACGTTGTTAAAAATGGCCACGAATTAACAGCATAATAGAATATGGTGAGCGAGGTTTTATTTGCAGTCATTAGGGTACAGAAGAATTTATTGCAGCGAGATTGCACGAGTGTCTTAGCCCCATTTACATGCAAAAGTACCATAATCGAAATCCAGCATTTATGGGGAACTCAAGATGAATCACTATGTGCGGATGCACACCTGAATTGCATTTATTTTAAAGAGGACGCTGTTTGAAATTGTTTTCTTAAAGCACATCAAAAGAAATTGATTGCGACAGTATAATTAGTAATGCTGATTTTGATGTTTTCTGTAAAGGTATGTAAGATTTTTATAGTCTTGCATGCTTTGATAATCCTTTTGACAACTTTGTTTTTAATGCAGGAAATCTATAATTTAATCAGGTTACTTCTGCAGGCACGTTGCATTACGTTGCATGCTCTGTAAAAACAGTTATGGTATTTTGTTAACTAAGGCATCACTTAACCATATTTTTTAACTGCAATGATATATAATTCTATCAATGATTAATCCTACACATTTAAAATACTTAATTTCCATCTACTTTGGTTGCAAACCTTGTTGTCAAATAAATCATGATGGATTAAGTGATAAGTTTCAGCAATGACACTACAAGATTCACAAAGGCAAGAGATACATGAAAATAAAATGTTTAGCTTGCGTTCCAGTGCACAAGTCCTTGATAAGTCAGTGCAATTTATTCCATTTTTTATGTTAACTTACAGATAATTATCCCTTCCAGGTGCAAGTAGAGATTCATTATCATTATGCTCACTTACTGATAACTATCCTCTCCAGGTGCGAGTAGAGATTCATTATCATTATGTTCACTTATTGATAATTATCCCACCCCCTCGAGGTGCGAGTAGAAATTCGTTATAACTAGTTTAATGAGCTGCACATAACTACTAATAGTTTCCTCTAAATTGTATCGGGAGTATATATGCAAACTGAATTTTTAGCCTAATACCTCACAGTTGTTTTTACATTAAATTGTGATAAAAATGAAATTAAGAACTTTCGATATTTTACTCTCCTCTTCGTACAGCAGCCATTTGTATTTGGAGCCAGCTTTGCATAGGTTATTATTATTATTAATACACACACACACACACACACACACACACACACACACATATATATATATATATATATATATATATATATATATATATATATATATATGTCTGATGTGTGTGTGTTTCTCTATAAAGATGACATTGTAACATCCAAGGGGGCTCACAACCGAGCGAATCAAACAACACCTGCATGAGTGTGGCTTGAGGTCGATGTTTTCCCTATTTCCAAAGACCTCGAGACAACAGTCGTTGTAAGCTGAAGGGTTCTTAAACGCGCCAATACCCCTAATAATTTTCCTCTTCTTACTAATGACAAAGGATTCACGAGACCCTAATTTCAGACTTGCATCGTTTTTCTTGCTTCACATTCTCATGAACCATCAGGATGCCTTTCCAATCCGTAGATCCGTATTTCACGTCATGCATCACAAAACACAAACCCAAACACCTAATACAAAGAATTATTCCTATCTCAAATTACTACGCACGTATACATTAGACTATCCAGAGAATTGCATATGTTAAGAAATTAGGGAAATTCCATTTTACGAAACTAATCTGTCCTACCATAAAGTCTCGTGAGTGCTGTACATTATGACGTCTGTTCCTAGTAATTGGCTAATTACTCGGTTTAAGAAATATCTTCCCAACACCGATTACCTATAATCAAACAAATAATCACTAAAATCTAGCAAAGATGTAAACAGAGACGTACACACAGATAATACATACACTAGGCTTATTACAATACATTCTTAAAAGGATCAGTTTTTCAAGTTGCTTTACTGTCTCTCTCCCACGACAGGTTGATTATAAGATATATTCAAAGTAAATGTACTTCAAATGATTAAAATATGTATTTATCACATGACTACTTGGTTGTTTAGATGAATATACCCATATCATTATTTTCATATATGTACCACGTGAAATAACCCCTCATGACGTCACAAATGCCGTCATAACGTTATGCAAAGGAAAGGAGTAACGAACGAGGCGTCTGAAGGCATTGCAAAGTCATATCGCTACACTATTCTGCGGTGTGGTCAAACAAAATCAGTATTTTTCGTCATGCGATAAATAGAATCTTACACTGGAGATCATTTCAAATGAAATTTATAAAACTCGTCAAATAATTTCAATCATTTGCTCGCCAAGGTTAGAAAAAGATAGACATTATTCTACTCGATTCATAAATGAGCACTCTGCTAAGATCTTGTGCTGAAAAATGGCGTTAAACCCCTCCAAATCAAACCAAAACCTCTCTCTCTCTTTCTCTCTCTCTCTCTCTCTCTATCTCATGCCATGAGGGACAATAATACGTGAACATATGTGGAGGGAGCGACAAAAAAGAATTTCAGCTGGATGAAAACCTTGAACTTAAACTTACACTAAGTAACCTAGAAGAGGCCTAGTCATTATAATGTCATCGGTACACTTTCCACTGGATTGTTCTACAGTGTTGCAAGATACTATTTATACAAAGTTGCTTCTCTATTTGATGCTTTATTATTTATTTCGTTTTACAAACTTATAATACGGTTCTAAAAGAGATCATTTTTAAATATTAAAATGTCTGAAG
Source organism: Margaritifera margaritifera (assembly GCA_029931535.1). Taxonomy (NCBI): domain Eukaryota; kingdom Metazoa; phylum Mollusca; class Bivalvia; order Unionida; family Margaritiferidae; genus Margaritifera; species Margaritifera margaritifera. Next base: position 2,723,591 of record JAQPZY010001485.1, on the reverse strand, counting down.
GCCTCCATGGTTTTTAATTCACGAGTTTGTCGTACCAAGATCCCATTGATGTCTAATCAGGCATACTAGACGAATTTATAAATCATTTCATTTTGAAATGATATACTCGAATTCTGCTTCCTTTCTCAAAGAAGATTACAATATATTAAAGTTATGTATGGGATTTCAGGTGTGATTTGAATTACGATAGTCTCGGTGGAGGCATGCCTTTTGTATAAGGTTAGAAATAAATGGTTCATGTAAATACCAACTGAGAAGTGGGGGTGGGATGGAGCAATTTCCCCCAGGCGCCAGGCGCAGGGGAGATTGGGGGGGGGCTGTCGGGACCTTTTTCAGCTGAAATTGTTATAGTATTTCTCCTTCACCTTAGTGTAAAGGGGCCAATTCTTCAGAAAACATATTATGGAGCGGTGCAATGGAGGAGGGAGGTTGGCAACTGACACAAAAACTATTCTCTGTAGGAAAGAAGGGGCGCCACTAAAGAACATAGCCCCTGGTGGCCTCAAACCCTCCCGCAGCCACTGCAGGTGTATCAGTCCGAAATTCCAGGTAGAACAATCAGGTCATTAACTGACATTTTATGCAGAAGAAATGCACACATTCATACATCGTGTGTCGCCTATATTTTGATGTTTTGGAGATCGGTAAACATCCTGGTCTGAATAATAATGATGTCGAACTTGTCTGATAAATTACATCTGCGCCTTTCTTTCTATACTCTGGATCTATGATGGTAAATTTGAATAAGGCATCCTGGGGTGTTAAGGAATTTTTTTTCTATCAAACAATTGAACATGACTTTAGAAATGCTCGTCTTCATTTGTTCAGCTCGACTTATTCCAAGTCGATGCCGACTATGGATTGGTACCATTGCTCTAATTGTTTTTTATTTTCTTCTTGGGTGTGACACCACGAGGAATAGCCGCTAGCCTCTTGTTTGAGAAATTTCTTGACGTATACTCAAAAAGTCCCCAGACTCGAGATGTCCTGTTCGTACTGTTTTGTGGTAGGAAAGTGCCAAATTTTGTATACTTGTAACAATTGGTATCTGCGATTGAGAGCTTGAATCAATTCCATATTCACCCGCGTTCCTGTCAATGCGCCCTCTTTCTAATCTTGACATGTAGGGTTTGTGTTGATCGCAATTTTTCAGCACACGTACTACATGATGGTAACATCCATTTTCAATAGCAATGATGAGACAACACGGGATAGTACATGTTCGTGTGTTGAAGAACGTTACATTTGATCAGACCTTCGTACTGGCGAATGTGTTCGACTTCGATATGTTTTGTCAAAATTGCAGGGCGACCTGTTGAAAATTGAACATATTTACAGACCCATTTTATACAGGGAACACACATTGAGGTATTTGATCTGTTTTCCTTGGCATTCATCTGCCTCATACAACAAGCGCGTCGCATGGATCCGTCCTCCAAACAAACTGCAGCGATGATTCAAAGGCTCGATGTCGGCCTCAATGTTGTCTTCGATAATGCTTCGAAATTCTGGGTCTGTTTTTAAAAGTCACTTATAGTCCTGTTTCCACATTTCCACCATGCAGTATCCTTAAGCCTCCAAAGTCTGCCGTCGTTTGCAAGTTCATTCGTACAGATTTTCCATGGTCAACTCCGTATACGAATCTTTTATTCTCGATCAAGATACCACGCATGACATTCGTGTCATAGTCTTCCATGAAATTCGTACACGTTCTTCCCGCAGACTCTGCTCCCCTAGCATACCGCCTGGGTCGTATTAGTGTGCCTCGGGAAAATAATGTAGCACGATATGTTGATTTTCGTCGTCATTGAAAAAGTAAGGAAAGAATCCTTTAGTAATTTCAAACATTTCAAAGGTTTTGGACATCTTATTCAAATAACTCTTGGAATCTTTATACTGTACTGTTCCTACTTTCATGAAAATGATCTTGGCTCCATTCATGGTGACTCGTGGAAATTCCGTTGCTCTTTCTAAAACAAGTTTTTAAAAGAAACTGACCTTGTGAGCGAGCGTTGTAGCATATTGATAACAGTCACCATAACGATCTAAATCGTCTTGGTCCCAGGTGTCGGTGGGGTCCAAGACCCACTTGTCGAAATCAGCAATAGTACTGGATCCACGAAATATCTTTTCAAGTTCACTCAGAGCAGTGATAGAATAAAAGTTCATGAATACATTCATGGCAAGCTGGATGAGCGACACAAACGATAGGAATGTGAATACCTGCTTTTTGGGAACATTCAAAGTCAAAAAGATAAGGTCCACGCGATGATCCGTTTCTTTTTCTTGTTGCTGTTGATCTCGAGATCGAGGTCTTCTTCTTGTTCGTTGACATATTGCTGAATGTAACACAGAATCCACAACGTGATGACATATAGGCTTTGGTTTATTTCCTAGACAAACGTATGAATCTTTGCATGGATACGAACATTCTGTCCATATTTTGGACACGCTTTCAGTAATTCACAAGCACTTTTACATCTGTTGGAATTGTTTTATTTGATGTCGATCGTAACACGCAAAACTGACAAATCAGCATTCACAGGAAGAACCATTTATTTTCCCTCAGAAACACGAGCACTCGACGCTAAACAGTGACTACATCTCTCTCCTAAACGTACATCTTGCCCCAGATTGTTAAAATTGTCACATTTGTCATAAAAGTAAATGTATCGGAGAAATCCTTTGATATTGGTAATAACGTTGAAACGATTTGGATGATGACAGACGTTAATATATTTTTTTGGATCCTCGGAGCAGAAGATCTCCACGGATTACTTCAGGGTAAATTTTGATAGTATAGCGAGGGGCTAACACTTATTGAATTTTCTCTATCTCATGGGGTTCACACACGATCTCTTTCGAAATGCCAGCTTGTTCTAAAACGGTCTCTACTTCTCTCCGTTGTTTGGGCTTGTGTGATTTTCTAATGCTCACTTATAATGGCTTCTATTCCGCTATATTGGTTTTCTCTGCATGAGCTTTATCCACTACAATAGCACTAGCTAAACATATGTTATTTTGGTCGTTGTCGATCTTGACGATTCTTCGTTTTTGATACTCTGGTGTTGATAAGACTTTGAGCCATCTGCTGCCTGAAGGAGGTTCAATGTGATTAGTGTGGGCACAAACTCTTCCGTCAGTTATGTCCAATTCGTCGTTCGATTTTTGGACCTGTTGAATTTTGTCCATAATTTTGGAAGGTCTTAATTGACCAGGATTACTAAATTTGATCAAGACAGGAGATTTCAAACTGTCATGAGTGATAGAAAGTTGCATACGATCTACAGCTGTTTCAAATCACCCAACACAGACTCCAATAAGTCCGTAATAAACCCAGCCGCTTTCTCTTGAGGAACATTGGACTTTAACCCTTTACATTTGACCGTGCAAGCGTAGGAGGTTGTTTGAAATTTTTGGAAGTCACCTACTTCGTTGGTTAAATATGAAAATAATTCTCATGCCTACCGAACGACCTTATCTCTTGGATGATGTTGACTCTCTCGGTTCTGGCAATGATGGTGGTGGTGGTAATGCATACGTATAGATCATTCTATCTTCAAAATCTTTGATGATGTTGGGTGACACACACCGTCACCGTCGCTTTGATTCTGGTAACTCCTGAAATGTGTTCTTTCTTTTATGTGTACTAAAATTAGGGATGATTTCATTCACGTCCGCGTGTTTCTTTCTAACCTTTTAAAATTTTCATTTTTGTTTTAAATATTTTATTTTTAAATATTTGTATATTTTATTTTTGTTTTATTTACAAAATGCTTTTCTATATTGTAATTTCCTGTTACAAGTTTTTAAATTTGCTTTTGCTTTTTGTTTTAATTTTGTAATTGTATGTTCTTTAATTTTGTTTAAATTGTTTTAATTTTTTTTTAAATTACATTTAAAAAAATTATATTTCTTTTGGGGTAATTTTATATATTTTTCTTAAAGATATTTTTTTTATATAGATTTTTAACTTGCTCTCAAAAGTGTTTATTTTTCTGTTTTTGTTTAGAGTTTTTTGATTTTTTAATTGCTTTGCAACTTTTAAATTGTTTATATTTTTTTTTCTCCAGATTTTATGTAGTCTCCACTAAATTCTGTTTCAGTTTTGGAATGTTAGTTACATTTAGTCTCATCCATTTTAATCAAATATTCTGGGTGTTCTTAGTCTCGGCTAAATTACGTGTCAGTTTCAGAATTTTAGTGGTACTTTTAGTCACGGCCATTGTAATAAAATATGCTAAGCATTTTTAGTCTCTGCTAAATTCAATTTCAGCTTCGGGATTTAAGTATTGCTTTTAGTCTCGGCCATTTCAGAGTCACATAAATCATAGCTGGGACATCGCAATAAGTAGTATGGCCCGTCTGAGAGATAGTTTTTAACTGCATCCGGAAAATGAAAGTCAGTCTTATCTAGCTGTTTTCAAATTCAGCATGATGTACACGTCAGCGAAGCTGATTTTTCTAGTTTGTTAGCTCGGTAACTTCAAACACTTTCCTCTACATCTCCCTCTTTCTGTTTCTGTTTCTCACACGCACACACAACCATAAATGCAGCATACACACGTTCAGCTAAACATATTCAAAGACATCAGTGTCTGCACTGAGTGCAGATAAGCTTGCAAAGATTTCCTGGTTCACATTTAACAAAGTTAAATGTGATCTGCCCATGTCCTCAATGCACGTTTGATATTATGTACTGAGTGGTGATGATCTTGCAGACTTATAATTTTTTTAAATTCATTTAAAATATGTTTAAATAGACGAATTTTATGTCTTCAAGAAACAAACTACAATAACCTCCATTTTCTTTGTGTTAAGTTCATTTGGATGGTCACGCAAATCTACTTTTAGCACTGAAAAGTAGTTAATCGAACAGTTTATTCAGAAATATTAGCAGCTGATAGTGTCATATCATCACATTTTGACCAAATAAATTTTCCATTACATGGAATATTCATATTAATTCGATCTGTTGCTAATCAGAGACATCAAAGTTTGAATATAGTTGATATGATTGGTACTAATGATTTATGTCACAAATTATCTATACAACCATACCGAAAAGACAGATGAAAAATGTGAAAGTCGCGTGAAATGAAAAAATGTGTCCGCTTGCCAAGACTAATGCTGCGTCGATATAATCAATGACTTAATGTACATACTTTTTGAACATTTACAATGGATATCCATTGTTAACTGCCATGCTGTGCAACATACGGGACAACACAGATACATAGAGAGAAAAAAAATCAATAAACTATATAATCCTATTCGTGTAAGCATTTATGCAATAGTGACTCTAAATTGTATTTGAGTCCAACGTGTCACAGAACTCCTCTTTATAATACAAGAAGGAGACTTTATATTTGTTAAGTATGGTTTTTAACTGCATATATGTACAACAGTTTTAATTTCTTATAAGTTTCGTTATTATTTACTCTAAGAATAAACCAAAGATTAAGGTACTAAAATGTGGGTTGAGATACCGAGTCAATAAGAAAACACGGGAATAAAGTGACTTCACTAATGTTAGTTCTATATACCAGAAAAAGACGTCAAACGTGACCACGAATGAACGGAATACATTCCACATCTTTGATGAAAACCATGCAGAGTTAGTATATAGTCACTGTGGGAAAAAATTAATGGCATCGAGATTCCTTTTTTTACCCGCTTGTAATCATCAAATATTTAAAAGAAATTGAATACCAACTAATATAGTCCTGAAGAAAGGGGCATGTCTTTTTGATTTGCTTGATAACGTAGGGATACACGTGCTTTAAATGCAAATATCTATTGGCCAAATGATGATATATTTGTTCTTGTTTGAGGGAAAAAATAGATCACGGTACATCATCGTCATGTTCTGTTAAAGTGGTAACGGTTATTGTATCATAAGAAGTAAGATGATTTTAAACCAAAAGGTAACTTCAGTGGGGTTTTGTGTTTTTTGTTTTTTTTTAGATTCAATACTTATTTACCAATCAGCTTTAAAATATATCATTTTTCTATAAATATATAGCTTTACACATAGGCAAAATAGGCAGATTATCAAAATTTATTTTCCATTATTTCGGGTCATGATAAAAAGTCAACGAGCGCGTGATCTAAGTGACAATACGATCGATACATGGTCAGATTAATCTAGCTGGCATCAACCTCTGATAACTTAGAGTAGATGATTAAATTTGTGGTAATATCTTTTCTTCCTTAAGATCACAGATGCGGTTCAGGCAAAACAAGAGCTTCGTGATAAATGTGTCTAAATGAAAATGTACGTTCCTTGCTAAATCCGACTTTTTCTATTTGACCTGAATAAACACAAGGTAGTGTCTGAAATAGAAGACATTTCATTTCTACTCTGTTGAACCTTATGGCCAGCGATCAATATGATACATGTAACTGCAGTCGAAATAAAATAGATGTCATATTTATATTAGCCTAACTGTCTGAGGAGGAATGTTTAGCCATTAACACATTTCATACTTATATCATTAAATAAAGACGATACCTGCTCAACATCGTTATATCCTATAAGAAACTCTTACATAGAAATTTACAAATTGTCGTTTCTGAAAAATTTCCTAACATTAACTCTTTACTTGACTTTGCATGATGGCGGAATATTTTGCCTCTGAAACAAAACTTGCATTTTAACAAACAAAGAAGATTACTGTTAAAATCCCAGATATAAAGTTTGAATACTTATCAAAATACGGGTGAAAGAATATTAGCTGTAAGTAATTCCCTTTAAAGTCTCTACTCAACAAAAATCGTAATTACCAGAAAGTGTTTATAAAACACATGTGTAGGAAAATATATCCAGTATTATTCCTTTATGCTATGTAAACATAACAAGCACCCATTATCTTGAAAAATTAGAATTTGAAACTAAACATAAAAGCATGATTTGTTTCATTAGTAACATAAAAATATTTGTCTTTTTTTATTATACATATAAACCTAACATTCATTCTAATGAGGCAACTATCTTGGTATGTGGGGAAACTATCTTGGTATGTGGGACAATTTTTAAAAAAATGAAAATATTGATGACACGATAAATCAAGGAATAATTACATTTACACGTGAGCGCTGTTCTATGTCAGACTAGTAATAAAGAAAGCTAATTACATTGAATATCTAAAGACCATTTCAAAGATGTTTTGTTCTTCAGAACATTATCTTTATTGATTAAAGTAAGTAACTTTTCTCTAAAATACGGGGGGTCGGAGAGAATACATGTGAATGGAATGAGATATTTGCTAGTGTTCGACGAATTATCATGAATACAATGTACTTAAGTTGCATAAAATGTTTCCCTTTATCTATATTTGTATTCATCTTTCATTTATCTTAAATGATAGGTGTTAATCTGCTTTAATATATGTTGCTTCATTTACCCGTATTTGATAAATGTTTAAGATTGTAATGTAGACTTTAAAACAAATAATAATTCTAGTATCGAATTCTGACTTACGTAGGCTTACCTGTCTCCCAAAATCATTGAACTTTGAATCATGAAGAAACTTTTATATCTATCAATGACCCTTTGTCACAACGTGGGTGTCATTTTCTTAGAAACCCGTAACATTTTAATTTATGATGAAAATTTTATATTACAATGCTGACCTATTTACATTTTAGGATAATAAAAATAATTCCCATAAAACCTGTTGACAGGCATCGTATTGTATTCAGTTAGCAATCGACGTGTTTATATCAACTCCTTTCTCCTTTAGCGTCATATCACTCGTTTACAATACAGTGAAAAATAAGCTTTCTCTTTTAAACATTCGTATGCAGGTATAATCGCCACAGTGACAAAGTCTCAACCATTTATGCCCGGTTGTATTCCTGTTGCCTGATACCAGAGGGCTATACTTCAGAACTTTACAATGTTTCCCTGTTTAATTGTTGGGCATTACGTATAACCTATCTTGAAAGACACCCCTTCCACCTAAACAATATCAGTCCTCCAAAATAGGCGACACCATGGCAGGTCTTAACACCCTATACTCAAAATAAATCCATGCCCTGAGAACCTAGAACCTAGTATCACAAGACAGGCTGCTGCTGCCATCAGTGATCCTTCAAGATAGGCCCTACTGTACAACACACACACATACACACACACATAAATATATATATATATATATAGATATTACACCTGTGAATATAATAGAGTCTTAAGAGTGCATACTGAAATGTATTATCATATGCTTATAAATTATATCGTTTAAAGAAATATAGTTTTATTATATGATATATCACTACTTACAATTATTTATATAAATTCTACATACAAAGGTTTGTCCTTAAATGAACAGTAATCCAAATCTAAATTATACAAAATTGGTAAAAACAACTCTGCTGTATAGAATTTAAATCATCTAACGTGAAGGGTTGAGTAATACATACATAATCATCTAACGAGTAGGCTTGAGTAATATATAAATAATCATCTAACTAGTTGGCTTGAGTAATACATAAATAAATACATGTGCAATATTTTGAATGAAATGATCGCCTCTAATTTGTTTCTCATATATATATATATATATATATATATATATATATATATATATATGTGTGTGTGTGTGTGTGTGTGTGTGTGTGTGTGTGTGTGTGTGTGTGTGCACGCATATAAAAACCCTAATGGTGTTAATATTTCTTAGGGAGTTACTTGCCTTTAACCATGGTTATAGTAAACAAGATAACCTTTCATTACGCATAAAGCTACTTAATGTTTTTTTAAATATTTCTTAGCGAGTTACTTCCCTCTGACTGTAGTTATGGTAGACATAATAGCCTTGCTGACTGTTCAATCAAGAAACTAATTCTTTAAAGAAATGAAACATTAACTAGTTATTTGCTTTAGCGAACACGTTACTAAACGAAGGCCTGAATTTGACTAAATTTCTTCTACTTGAAGCAACATGCTTTATCTCAAGTACTTCATACACAAGATCACACATAATATTAAATTGTTTTTCAATATAGATTGATAAAACGTAATTGAATTTCTCATTTGCATTACACTATATCAAAAGGAAAAATAACAAAATAAAAAAATTTAAACACAAATCAAAACTGAAGAAAAAGGTAAGCAACTAGACGCAAAATATACATATATCACGTTAGTTGAAACTAAACGTTTAGTTACATAAATGAAAAGTAAAAGAAAACCTTTTTCAAAATTGAACATCAAGCTGCAGGACAAAAAACTAGAAGCAATAAAAAAGATCCCTTATTTAAGGATCAAACTTTTCTTACCTCTTGCCCCATATATCTTGAAATCTGCAAGTACAAGAATAAATGGCAATTTTTTTCAATGCTTACTTTGAACACGTTCTGTAGTTACATACAATATTAAAAAGTCATATATACAATATAAACCACTAATTCCAAAATTATCCTCATCCTCCTCCTCCTCCGCTTCTCTTCTTTGTTATTATCCAATATTTCATCAATTTCAGTTTTAGCCATTATACTATTCATTACACTGAATCTAACTTCTTTACAACCCTCCTCCTATTTAAAGAATTGACTGCCATATCTGCAATCTCCGTTTGTATCTATTATTTCATCCACTGTAATTTGTTTCACACCAATATCCTTACACTTATATCATCATTATCCCCATACTACTAATATCATTCTAATCCTCATTTTCATCATCACCAATATTTTTACACCTTCATCCCCATATAACATTCTGAGACCTCAACAACCACATCAACATACTGATGATTATCTGCCTGTTCTTATTTAAAATGTATTCATACTATTTTACCACTTTTCATTCTTCCCATTCTTGGTTTCCAGCTTGCCTTATAACTCCTTTAGTACAAATCCTTGTGAATATTGTCTGTTTTTCTTGCCTGGTACTTTGTCTAACAATATTTTTCTTTCTTTCCTTATCGGTAGCGGTCAATGATAATTCCTTTCCTAGTACCAGCAAGATTAGGTGCACAAAACAGCACGAGTTCTCTCTCATCAAATAAAGCACAACGCACAATGCTGGTTTTTTGGTCCGGATTGTTGAGTCGAAACTCCGTGCGCATTTACAAAATAAATCTGATCAACACGGCATCTATCTATATGAAGCACCTAAACCAATAACTCTATAACAATATCATACAGACTTTCATATTTTTCCTCCTTGAAGCCATAAAGCAATAAGTTGTACTTTCCGTCGAGCTTCTCAAATAGTAGCAATTTGTTTTCTACATCTTCTGTTAATTTTTCTTCATTTTGCTGTCCTTTCTCACTTTCTAATTGTTCTACATTTTGCTGCCCTTTCTGAATTCTTAATATTCTTCCTCTCTATCTTCTTATTTATGTACCTCTGTTTCTAACTCGTTGATGGGAGTCAGATTTAAGGTTGACACTCGCTTCTAGCTCATCACACTTCTCTGATAGAGTCCTCACATCAACAATTGCTAAATCCAGTTCAGTTCTCATCTCTTTCAGCTCTCCTTTGAATTCCTCAATAATGCTTTTAAATTTCCTTTCAAATTTGTCTAACCTTTCACAACATTTTCGTCAAGCCTTTCGAACCTGTCTTACGTATCATTTCGTATTTTATTCCATCCTGCTTGCTATGATCATTGTCTACATGCGTCACATGAGAACCATTTCCAACCTCACCTTTGAATTTGGCAGCATCGGAATTGCTTTGACTTCTACTTCTAAGTAAACAACTTGATTTATTTGTAGATGATGCCATACTTTCTCTGACTAAATACCGATACTCTATCAAAAGACATGTCGGTGACGATTAACTGGATTTTACAACACCAATCACAAGACGCAAAACGTATGACGGATGCAAAATACTACCATTTGAAAGACAAATATCAAATCCTTGTCTTACACTAATATCACTCAACTCAGCTTGCATTGCACGCACTTCTTTCGCAGAATATACATTTATGTAGCCCTCTCGGCTGCTTAAAAACAAAGACTTGATGTTCTGCCATTGACCACACCGGAAGTCTCAGTTTTAACTTTTATTATACTGCTTATTTGTAATCGGTCACATTAATAGATATCTTGTGTTTATATCACATAATTGGATATCGATTTAACAACATCGGTATTATGTTTATTAGTACGTTCATTTAAATAGGAACTAGGGAAGACTTTGTAGATATTGCCTTTAAGTATAGAAGAGCAATGGGACTACACCACAAGCTTTTACAATTTGTTACTCGTCCATTCCGAGTAGTATACAAGTAGTATTCACAGACATCTAAGCACGTTATGATAAAAGTACCATAAAAATGACAAAGCAATATATCACAATGCTGAAACAATTGCTTATAAACAAAATGGAAAAGAATAAGAAGAAGTCGAGTGAGGAGAAGAAAACACTAAAGATGAAGAGTTGACAGGAAAAAGAAAACTAGAATGACTTACAACACGCAGTAAATAAAAATCAAAAGAAGTAGTCGAATCTCTGCGTTTTCTCAATATAAATTTGGGTTTGTTGCAGAACAGTCACTAGTCCACAATTTTTTCGAAGTCGTCTGCTTCAGAGGTAATATGTGCTATATTTTAGGGATTTTGATGTGCTGAATTCAAATATGACAATTAAAACAACTGATTGGCTTCTGTTTCCAAGATATTTAAGTTTTTACATTTTACGTCTATGTATATTGTGTACATAGTAGAGTTTTAATCATAAATTGTACACCTAGGTCTTTTCATGTGTTTATGGTTGCTTTACATCATAATATTTCACCTGTCCTGTTTATGTAACACTTTAAAAAACAGCAAAAGGGTTATATAAATAAAGAATATATTGAAACAAAAGTAAAAAAAACTATTATGTATATACAAGTACATAGTTTAGTCCTTATTCAGTGTCTACTCGGCGCTTCTTGGCTTGCCTCTTGTATTCATTAAATAGAGCATCTCTTGTCACTATAAAGCAATACTCTGCAAGCATTGATGGGCTCCATTTGCCCTGATAGCGTTTCTCCATTGTTGCAATGTCCTGGTGAAATCGCTCGCCGTGTAAGTCGCTCACTGCTCCGCAGCTCAGTGGAAACAAATCTAGATGAGAGTGCAAAAAATGTATCTTTAGTGACATGTTGCAACCAAGGCTTTTGTATGCTTTGAGGAGGTTTTCCACCAACTCCCTGTTGTTGTCTGCCTTGTTGTTTCCGATAATTTTTTTTGCCACTAACTGGAAAGCTTTCCATGCCATCTTTTCCTTGCCACGCAGTGCACGGTGAAATGCATCATCTTGAAGAAGTTCACGAATCTGAGGACCAACCTACCTTTACCTTAGCTTCATAGTATTCTTCCTATCTCCAAAGAGTCACGATATTAAAACATACTAACTAAATAGTTGTGTGCATTTTATCGTAATACTGATTTTATGGATAAATTGAACGAGAAACGTTTGCCTTTCTACCACTGTAGACTTTTAGAAATAATTAATTACAAATATATCAGTATCACACATGCTGTGTAGAATCAGTTCTCTTTGCGGAGTCGATGGGGTTGTGTAACTAGCAATACACAATACACACATTGGAAATGAACATAGAAACTTAAATCCATTGACATGCATCATTTTTGAAAAATATATAATCTTCTGCTAACAAGTATGTATACATGCTGGTATTGTTTACAACATAAATTAATCGGTTTGTTTCGCTATAATCCTTTTATACATTACCTCTGAAAGAGATGATAAAACTTATTTTGAAAATTCAATTCCGTTGTGGGGAAAACCTGCTGGAGACCACACACGTTGTTAAAAATAATATACTCGCTATAGTCTTGTGGAATAGAAACGGTGTTGATTTAAATAAATTAGATAATTCTTTTTTAAAAAAATTTGATATATAAAAAAAATTTGCATGATGTGAAACTATGCATTCTAAGGAATTATCAGTAACTATCCATAATTGTCCTCGCCAAAAAGAAACTGAAACAAGGAATACTATCTTTGATGCCTGTTACTTTGCTACAGATAAAAAGTAGAAGGTGGTAAAAGTAGAATATTAACATAGCATGAGACTTTAAAGTGCCTCGGCATCATGTTTGGGAGATTATGCTAACTTTGGTCTAAGAAACCTATTACCGGAAGATTATACAATAGACATAAACAGTCCACGTTCTAACAGAGACAATATAATTAGGCAACAATATCAACACTTACTGAACTATGTATACGGTCAAAAATTAGCAATCTTAAATTGACGTTGTGAAGGGGATTCATTGGGAAACTATATGTTATGGTCCGAGGCGCTGCAGTTTAATTGATTATTTTGTCAAGCCGTACTTTCACACTAGTGTTTTTCAGTGTTTACCCACCAAACGAATGTTCTGACCATGTTATTACATGTACTGGTTTAAACTGCTAATTTAATTATAATTGAAATGGAAAAATCCCTCTGTAGAGAAAGACAGTATTTTATTTGGAATGCAGATAAGCAAAGAGTCAGTAACTTGAAGGCATTGCAAGATCCTCAGTCAAAATTACTATTATCAGATCTAAATATAAATTTGGAAACTATTGAAAGGTCCTTCATCCAACAGTGTATACATATCTTTAACAATAAGAATTCTATCATGACCAAATTTAAAAATGCCAACATGACCAAGCATTATAGTGTGCTGACTTTTAGTGACCTATAATAGTCACCGCCACATCTTAAGGAGCAAAAATCTGTAAAACATAATGTTGATACTCTAACTGTGTGCACATTTATCAGCCAGTTTCCAACTCAAAAATCTAGTATAAGGAGTGGAGAAAGCTGGGTCGTATGTAGAATCAAAGCTGTAGGGAATTCAAGTTTATATATGTGTTCCAACATGTAGCTTTGTATGCCAATGAGTATCGAAGCTATGGCAATTTCTAGTCATTCTCTCCAAGCTTTTGTTTTGCGAGAGTCAAACAAGGACAACATAGAAAATATCCCTGCAAGACCCCTAGTAATGTCTTCAGCGGAATCGGATGAGTCAAAATAGGCAATTTAAGGATTTTGATAGATCGGATTTATTGAAGTTTTAGAGAGAGAGAGAGAGAGAGAGAGAGAGAGAGAGAGAGAGAGAGAGAGAGAGAGAGAGAGAGAGAGAGAGAGAGAGAGAGAGAGAGAGAGAGAGAGAGAAGCTATAGGATTAGATAAGTACGGAAGATAATATCTTCCCACACCACCTGCCACGAACTCTGAATATGAAAATAACACTTCTTTCTAGTTGCATACGTTTGAAATGCTCTTGAAAAACGCTGTATAACGGTTTATTTCTAATACAATATATTGTATTGTATTGTGTTTCTAATTGTATTAATGTAAGGTATAAAACATATATGTTTTCAGGGTCAAAGGCTAATGCTATCAGCGTAATTATACCATGAAGGTCCTTCCTAACAAAAGGAGCATAATATGAGCTGTGCGAAAGAAACACATTATCAGAAATACTCTGCACATAATGATCCATATAGTAAAAAGAAAAGCCGACATAGATCCCCCATATGCTTTGCCCATAATTTTCTCTTTTACAGCACTGAAACAGATTAATCATTTGGTTTATAAATCATAAGTTTTAAAACTAATCAGTAAAGCATAACAACAACAAGAAATATTTACAAAATATTGGATCTTTTACTTATAAAATAAGAATAGATAAACTATTTATATGCGGATTGCTTTGAATCTCCGCATACAAATTCTCGAAAACAAGATGGGACCAATTTTAAAACAATATTTGTATTTTCATGTAGATTTTTTTTGAATCAAATATCGTAAGAGGAATTAATTACAATCAATGGATTTTAATTAAAATGTTAATTCTACAAATATAATATTGGAAATAAGTATTGAAAATTTTGCCGTCGAATTCTAAAGCTGATGTTTAAGTTCCTTTTTTGCTGTTCACTTACTGTACTGAAATTTTACTTCGACTCTCGTGCATAAAGCTGTTGTGTTTACTATTATCGATTTATTAACGTTCAATGTATCTTATTTTCCCTTACATACATGGTCTCGAATGTTACTTATATCAAAAACCTTAGTATTTAGTATAAGAGGATGATGGTCTTGTGTGTTTTTATTAAACGTTTAAATGCACAAAAAGAAGACTTGCATTTTTGACAGGGTATCAACCATCATTCGTTATTTGCATTTGCCTTGGGTGAGTCTAAGGGATGAATGTTTATTTTCTACTAACAAAGTAGAAATGAGATAACAAGTATTCATTTTCTTTTACGCCACTTTCGGACGACCATTTTGTCAGCTGAATTTAGCCTTTTACAAATTAATACTATTGATAATCTATATGTATTCTTTATGTCAGTCTTTTCGATAAATCTAACAGAAATATCGGTATTCTCGATTGTATCAGGGAAGAAAAAAGTAAATTCTTTTCTAGTTTCCAATTTACTTTTATTATAGATATACAAAATTACCCTCATTATGCCTAATAAACCATATACAATCTATAATGTCAAAGAATTATTAATTGTCCTTAGCTAGATTAAAATGTTACAAAATCATCGAAGATAATTCTAAAGCATTGTGTGTGCGCTCAGCCGTTCCTTTTTCGTGTTTTTTTTTTCTCCATTGAACATAAATTACTTTCATCTCTATCTTATCTTAAGGTATAAAAATACAGACACAGTCTCTAACTTTAAGAATATTTGATGTATCGGTTTTGAGGATGTGCGTCATTCATTTATTCCAGAGGGAAATAACGACTGATTTGTAACAAAAGGATCGTTAATTCAAATGTCTTGCTTTATTTCCTTGAATAAAGAAATGTGATGTGGCCGCACCTGTGCAAATAATGTACTGATCGGTTAGGTCGTTGCCTAATAATTATTTCGTGAAAGACATCTTGACAGATTGTCTGTTTGAGACATGCTATTACTTCAAAAATATGACCTAGGAAAATTAGAAGGTGAGAATAAATATTACCCTCTCCTATTGGTAGAGAATCCTCCACCCACTAAATAGCATATATATATTCACAATTAGCTTGTTTCTCCCTAAAAACTAATGATGATTGACATAATACACTGAAGTAATGAATACAAATTTCATGACAATTGAACGAAAGTTATGTCCTATAAAGATTTAAAATTGGTCATGTTATATAGTTAAACCTGTCATGGTGACGCACCCGTTTGAACAAACTCTTTTCTGATCACCAACTGATACTTGTAAACCTGCAATTAGGTAAACAATTGCACCTACCTGGCGATCAGATTCGATAGCGACTATCGGAACCTTTGTTATGCTATAGTTGATTGAAATATGCCGCCAACGGCCAAAAGGTCAACTGATAATCGTGCTCCATCAGCGTTTCTAAATTTATTATTATTATATCTATTACAAAATTACAATCATTACATCATTACAATTATATATATATATATATATATATATATATATATATATATATATATATATATATATATAATTATAAGCCGTTCTTACTAAGATTAAAGTCTTACAATATCATGAAGGAAAATATATATTCTTTTCTTTGTTTTTTAAATATACAAACTGCTCTCATTTTCATCGACTATTCTAAGCAGTAGCAACACCCAGAATGCCTCTGTTTTACAAAGAGTATATATATATATATATATATATATATATACACGTTCGCCCCAAAACTAGTTAAATATTTTGTATATGACAACCTGTGTACAATTTTGCACATAAAACCTATAGTAATGTACCACAACTTAGACTCTTGCAAGGAACAAAGTATAATATTTACTGCAAAGATTAATTTACTTTTTATAATGAGTTGACTGAGGGGCCCTAGAAATCTCCGGCCCCTGGGCAATTGCCCCATCCCCCCGTGCCCCCACCCCTTGGCGGGCCTATATTTATATCTATCTATCTATCTATCTATCTATCTATATATATATCTATATATCTATCTATCTATATATATATATATATATATAGAGAGAGAGAGAGAGAGAGAGAGAGAGAGAGAGAGAGAGAGAGAGGCCCGCGCAACTTGCCTTCACTTGAATCCAACTTGAATCGACGGGCAATCAGCAAAGCACCAGGTGTGGATACAATGGGAGCTGTAGCTGCAGACCTCTACACAGGCGGCTCAGAGTATAGAGTCGCTTTTCACTGGACCGAAGCAGCAGTGGAACTCGGCAGCCCCCTGGGTGACTGAGCAGCCATTTTTATGTTAATACTGCTCACCTCCGTAGCATGAGGAAGGGGCAAGAAAAGATGCCCTTAAACATTGCCTATTTAACCTTAACCCTGGTCAACACACCGCGGCTGACAGAGATCCCGCCTTAGCGGTCGCAAACCTAACACAAACCTGACACAACTCGCCATTGGTGCCTGGAATGTACGCACACTAATGGAAAGTATATCAGCAGATAGACCAAAGAGAACAGCTCTAGTTGGTAGAGAACTGGTCAGATTCATTATCCGGATAGCAGCCCTGAGTGAAACTCGCCTTGCTGAGAAAGTACAAATCACCGAAGTAGGAGCCGGCAACACCTTCTTCTGGACTGGCCTAAATAAAGAAGAGAGACGTAATGCTGGTGTTGGGTTTGTCATCAAATCACAGCTAATTAGCAAGCTCACAAATCTCCCAAAGGGCATGAATGACAGACTGATGCAAATGAGACTGCTACTGTCTGGAAAAAGACCATGCAACTATCATCAGCGCCTATGCACCCACCATAAACAACCAAGATGAGATCAAGGACATTTTTATGAAGACCTGGAGTCTGTTATTGCAGAAGTACCAAAGGCAGACAGGCTCATCATCCTTAGTGACTTAAGTACTATAGTTGGCAGAGATCACCAGACATGGCCAGGTGTCACTGGAAAAATGGGTATGGCAAATGCAACAACAACGCACTCCTCCTATCACGACCTCCTAATCACCAACACTGTCTTCCGGCTGCCAAACTAGAACAAGACGTCTTGGATGTACCCATGCTCCAATCATTGGCATCGTATTGACTACGTCATCGTCAGAAGAAGAGACAAGCAGAATGTCCGAGTCACTAATGCCATGAGAAGTGTAGAATGCTGGACTGACTACAGGCTCATAGTCTCCAAGATCAATATTTGGATTCAGCATAGCAGACGATCACAAGGCAAAAAAGTGTCCAAAAAGCTTAATGTCGCCAAATTGAACCAGGAGAATGTTAAACAGGCATTTGTCGAAGCGCAGTGCAGCTAACTGGATACAATCGATATAAACTTTGAGAATATCGAGGAAAACTGGGCATCCTTCAAGAATCTATGTACTCAACTGCATCCAAAATCCGCGATCCCACCACTCAAATATCAAGATTGGTTTGATGAGAACAATGCTGCCATACAGAGGCTTCGGAATGAGAAACATCGGTTACAGAAGGCCTGTTTAGAAGACTGCACTTCATCATCTAAGAAGGCAGCCTTCAGCAACATCAAGAGGACTGTTCAATGCAAACTCAGAGAGTTGCAAGACTCATGGATGAGCAATAATATAGATGAGATTCAGTCATACGCAGACAGGAATGACATGAAGAACTTCTTTTATGCTTTGAAGACAATCTACGGGCCACAGTCATTTCCAGATCTGAGTGCTGACAGCGCCACACTGCTCACTGACAAGGAAAAGATACTTCAAAGATAAGCAGAACACTTCAACAACATCCTCAATCAACAGTCAGTCATCTATCAGCGAGGAATCAACATCTCACTAACTGATCCTCCAACGCTGACTAAAACTGTGAAAGCAATTGACCTGCTGCCAGTAAAAGTCTACAAAGCTGTAGGCTCGCATATGGCACAGACACTGACTGAACTCTTTCAGTCAATGTGGACTCGGGGAACTATACCCCAGGAGTAAAAGAATGCACCCATTGTCCACTTGTACAAGCGGAAAGGCAACAGACAATCCTGCGGCAACCATCGGGTCATCTCCTTGTTGTCAATACCAAGCAAACTCCTTGCCAGAATTCTGCTGAATGGTCACATCACATCAATCAAGTGCTCCTGCCAGAGAGTCAGTGTGGCTTCAGGAAAGGACAAGGGACCACAGACGTGGTTTTTACAGCTCGTCAACTCAAAGAGAAATGCCAGGAACAGAACTCCAACCTGTACACGGCATTCATCGATAAAAGAATTTGACACAGTCAGCCGTGAATATCATCGCAAAACTCGGTTGCCCAGAGAAATGCATCGTGATGGTTTGGCAATTCCATTATGGTATGCTCGCTAGTGTCGTGGACGACGGAGAGTCATCTGAACCATTCCCAGTGACCAATGGACCCAAGCAAGGCTGTGTGTTGGCCCCAACCCTGTTCAGTATGATGTTCTCCACCATGCTTATTGATGCCTTCCATGACTATGACACTGGGATCGACATCAGATACCAGACTAATGGCAAGATATTCAATCTGAGGAGACTATGGGTGAAGACGAAGTTACAGGAAGTGATTATTCCTAATCTATTTGCTGGCAACTGTTCCCTGAATGCCAAATCTGAGTCTGACATGCAAAACAGTATGGACCATTTCTCTTAAGCTTGTTACAATTTAGGTCTCACAATCAGTATCAAGAAGACAGAGGTGATGCACCAACCTGCACCAGGAAAGCCGTACGTAGAGCCTACCATTAGAGTAAATGGAAAAACCCTCGGGAAGTAGACGAGTTCACCTATTTTGGCAGCACACTGTCATGTGCAGTCCACATCGATGATGAAACCAACACCAGAATTGCTAAGGCAAGTGTGGTCTTTGGCAGACTACGTGCAAAAGTGTGGAAGCGCAGAGGCATCAGTCTACAAACAAAACTTAAGGTCTACGAAGCCATTGTGTTGCCGACCCGGCTGTATGCTTGCGAAACCTGGACGGTGTACAGACGCCATGCCAAGAAGCTGAACTATTTTCACATGGGCTGCCTGGGAAACTGAGACACTGAGGTTATCACACGGCCAGGCATTTCAAACATCCACACTCTGCTGATGAAATCATAGTTGAGATGGGCAAGCCACGTCATCTGAATGTCAGTAGATCGAATACCAAAGAAGATCTTCTAAGACGAACTGAAGGAGGGAAAGCTATCTCAGGGTGGTCAGAAAGAAACGCTTCAAAGATTCCTTCAAGTCACCCTTGAAAAACTTCAACACTGACCCTGAGCCTTGGGAAGATCTCACAGAGGATCGCTTCGCCTGGCGGAGCGTCATCCATACTGGAGCTACGGACTTTGAACGGAGGAGAATTGCAGAGGAAGTGCAGAAGCGCGAGCAGCGTAAATTTCAGAACTGCAGCACGTCCCCTACTGATCAAGCACACCCAAGCGCGGCATCTCCTGTCAAGTGTGCGACAGAGAGTTCAGAGCACAAATTGGCCTGATCAGCCACTCACTTATTGCTCATCCATGAGTCTTGCAACTCTCTACGATTGTACCTTACATGCACAACTTATACAATTTTTACAACGAGTTTCTATTAACAACGATTTATAACCATTTTATAACGATTTATAACAAATTTTAACAACGATTTATATTTGTCTAAAATACATGAATGCGATTGTACCTTTCATGCACAAGCTATACAATTTTAACAACGATTTTCTATTAACAACGATTTTCTATTAACAACGATTTTTAACCATTTTATAACGATTTTATAACTTTTTATAACAATTGTATAACGATTTATAATGATTTTAAAGAAAGATTTATATTAGTCGGAAATATATTAATGCGATTGTCTCTTACATGCACAACTTTATACAATATGAACAACGATTTATATAATACTTAAAAGACCGAGCTACAAACAATTTCAAATTGAATTTTATAAACGAATGCTTTCCTTTTTGCAGATATGGTTACCTACTGTATGTCGGAAAACTTGATATTTATCAACATGTAAGTTTGAAAATGTTTTAAACTGGATATATTTTTGCAGAATGTCATTTTATTTACATTCTGTCTGAAGTACAATTTAATCACACTAAATAACCTTTAGATGTTTACATGTGTTTGCTTATGATCGAGTGCCCCACTACATTAAACCAGTGTCACATGTCTAAGTTATTTACTTCATTAGTCATTTATAATATCAGTATTAGCACATAACATATCTTTGAAGTTCTTCAGGTCTAAAAAAGCGTGCATGATTTGACTGCTTGTTCGAAAATGTTGATACCTGCATCTTGTATAGAAAAATGTATTGCAAGCCAAGGTCATGACTGACACATTTTTTAATCAGAATGCAGAAGAAATGAGTATAAGTATGAATTGGTAATTTATGAGGCCTTTTGCCTGTGGGATTATAATTTGAAAGCATTTAATCTTGTTCCTAGTGAAACAAAACCTGTTTTTGAATTACATTGATTTTTTCACTGCCGACTTGCCACATCAGAAATAAAATTATTGAAGACTTGATAATTGATTTATGCTAGTGCGACATTATTAGAAAGCTAACTGAGTGAATACAATATTTGATATAAGGCAATAAGAACATATGTTAAAATACTACTTTAGTGTTGAAACAGCAATTGACGGCGTCACATTGTTTCAGAAATAGAGGAACGCTTTTCCTTTTTTCAGTATTTTGAACTAATGTTAATTAATTACTTTGTGCACATTCCTTTTTGTGGTTTATCAAACATTTACATTTTTGTCATTACTTAAACTCTTGGATATTTCTCTGACAGTAATGACATTTATGACAAAAACGTTTTACGCTAGATATTTAAATTTGTGATATTTATGTCATGTACGATTAATATCATTAATCCCAACAAAACTTTAGCTTACCTACACATTACCATTTCGTTTAAAGTTCAAAAAAGGATGTTCTTATAATCGATCTAAATCAATTTGGCGATAGGAAGAATACTATGAAATATATACTACCTAGGTAGCGAGCGTAGCTGCAATAATATGATGGTTATCATAATGTATCCTGACTTGGTGGATAACAGCGCAGCAGAAGAGTGGAAAATAACAATTTCGCATAACAGCGCGTATTTTTTTTTTCTTCACAAGTGCTTTCCCGTTCCTTAACAGCTTGATATATTGTATGTGTATCAACTATTTCACGACTCATGCATGACATCCCTTCATGGTAATGTAGGAAAATTGGCACCCATGGTTAAATCCAGACTAATTGCCATATACCTCTAGGTTATACAGAGAGCTTTTAATAAAGATAAGGCATTTCGAATCAGAAACATTACTGATAGCACGTCTGTAAATGAGAAGGACACTGAGAAAGTGATGACCATTAACGGAAAGATATATTCTA
This sequence comes from Margaritifera margaritifera, assembly GCA_029931535.1. NCBI lineage: Eukaryota > Metazoa > Mollusca > Bivalvia > Unionida > Margaritiferidae > Margaritifera > Margaritifera margaritifera. The sequence continues at coordinate 2,701,322 of JAQPZY010001485.1, read as the reverse complement.
TCGATTTATCGTTCGTGCAACTATCCAATTAAAGCCGTGGCAGCCCCATTGGCATAATATGATAATGGGCCACAGCAGAGTATTTATGTCCTGAGATAAGGCATTCTAGGTTAGATGCTGGAAATGATCATTTGATGCTGCAATGTGAATTAAATTAGAAGCCGCACATAACACTAAAAGCGGTTGTTCAAAATATTTCTGTAACACGAGTCTCCAACAGCTTTGTGTTTTAATATTGATCCGAGTTGTGGCGACGAATTTATTCCTGGTTATTTGAATACGAATATACTTCAGGTAGGTGGAATATTTATTCTTTAACAGTCAGAATATTGCAATGTGTCCTTATATCATCATCACGAACAACGAAAACAACAACAATTAAAACATCATTAGAATTCAAATTATCATCAGTATCATATACACATAACATTTCATTTTTATATTGCATAATTCCAGACAAAGAACTCTTTATATTCTATCTCTTCATCCATATTTAAGGGATGTTTATATTATGTCTGTCACCAATACAAATTGATTGAGTCCAGGGTGTGTTCCATGCGTTATGTTGAAATATAAAACGGATATAGCTATTTCAATAATATAACAAGACAGAAAAAAAAGATGCAAAAAGGGCTGCTATTCAAAACTACAGGAACACGCGAATTGTAAGCGTCAATAAATGACTGTTTCGAACGATGAAAAATTTAATTTATATTGTTAGCCTGAGCAATCGTAATAGTGCATACTAACCGTGTATGCACAGTGCTACGCCTGAATTTCACATGGTCCGAAAAGGCTTACTAATGCGTAGAGATATTTCTCAAAAAGGTGTGTCACTTTACATTCTTCATATAATCTACAGTATTCTTTTTCAAACGGTATGACTATTTTAAAGGTAGGTTAAATGCATAATAAATTGTCCTTTAACATTTACTTTATTTTGTTAAAATTATTTTGCTGGTCTTATAGAAATATTGGTGTTTTATATTAGTGCGAATTCCTTGAAGTGGTTATTTATAAGGACTTTAAAAGTGTCAATGGTTCCCCAAAAGAGCTTCAAAGACTTTTTATTTACACCTTCATGTGGTAGACCAAAGCGCAAAAGAACATTTGCACAATTGTGCATGCTGAACAATTTGAAAAAGCGAAAAGTGTTGCCTTTCTATGCAACATGAAATGCAAAACGCAATTCGATTAGGAATATATCAGACTTTTAACTTTCATAATATGAAGCAAAGCAATGATAGATTTGGAAAGGTTACTAAATATTTTGTAATGGATTTTATCAAGTAAACTTAAAAAAGCATAATATTGAAATAGTTGATGTCCATTTTTGGAATTAAATACCAAACTAGATATACTACACCAGAATGTTATGTTTCTTATTTTGCTTAGGACACAACCTCATTTGTTACGTACATGTTGACTGTGACAAAATGTAACCTCAGAGGGCCGAGAAAACATTTTGCATAGTCTTTGTAATTCAGTTTTCAGATTTCCATATGTACTTTAAGTGAAACACAATTTATATCCTATTTATTGTAACATTAATTAGAATGCTATGCTGTAACGTCATGGAATCCAGAATTCCTTGTAGGTAATATAACAGTTTCCATTTTTCAGCTCAGAGGGTATGATTGATTACTTCACTGAGTCGGTAACAAATGCAGAATAGCTCTTTTTGCATTTTTAGCAATAGAGAAAGGATAGAAAACGATATATGTATATTGACATATCAATGTAGCTTATTGTTAAAATGATTATTTTGGGGCCATTATTCACATTGACATCATGTACTAAATTTATTTGCATAGGGAGGACGAATAACTTCCGCGTGCGTACCGTGATTTTGTAGTTTGTCTCTATACATCTGTTGTCTATGCGTGTTGGTCGATCGTCCAAAGTTAAGGAACGGAAGCATTTTCGGACAGTCCTTGTTCAATTAGCGACTGACTGATACAACAATATGTCCAGAAAACCAAGATTTTGACAAATCTGTGTCATTAAATTTAAATACACTAATGGTTTCATACACTAATTTTTAAATCCAATGAATTGTCTCGAGAGGCTTGACTTTTCTGGCTTCCACAACAACTATACTTATATCCTACAATTAAGTATAGTGCATCAACATTATGTAGTTAAAGCAGAGACAAAAATCTACTTGCATCTTAATTCCACTAGATATATCTTGGGTTGAATATTGTGATGAATACAAATCTGTTTTATTAATGATGCTGCCTTTGAGAATCACGATGCCTGCTCCAAGAAGACCTTAAATCAATATCTCATTTCCTGTTGTTTTAAACTTACACGGAGTTTCCGTTTCTGTAGGCGCCGAAGAGAAGGGCAACACTAATATTAAAAAAGCGAAACAAGGGTCTAAAAATTGTTTGATACATAACTTGATGCTAAGTATTGTGTTCTTTCTGGATTAAATGTATATGGGCTGTCTTGGGACGTTGTTTTCTAAATCTTATGCTCAAATAAATATAAAAAAACTTACAAGAAATAATATAAAAATCATTATTTTTAATTTATTGTGATACTCATAATTGTTCATAATAATATAATCAACACGTTATTTGGTCTTTTAATTAATAAACACAAAATCAAAATTTGCATCTATGTTAAATTTAGAAAATGTAGGCTTGTTTGATTTTTCAACTATATATGTGCAAAAGCATAAACCCAAGCATTCATGGTTTTAAGTAAATGGATCGATTACTGGATGCTCGCTCATATAACCGTTACACATCCTTGTTGAGTATAGGAACACCCAAATTTGTGCATTTTCAAGATGTCTACATGAATTTTTGCTAGGAAAATTTCAAGTAAAAGTCAGCTTAATTGGTCGAGAAAAGGGATAGGATGTGAAATATTTAAACTTATTTTATCCAATTTATAGTGAACATGTTCTCATAATTATTGCCTTTGATTCGTTGAGCGATAATGTTTATGTTTTCGTTTTGAGATAGGATCTAAAAGTATTGTTATTGATATGAAATTTACGAAACGATTTTAAAAAGTATCCATATGTCTAAAGCTGACTGCATATGGTGCTATATTGCGTTATTCAACGAGATTTATCAACTTCATCTCAAAATTGAACCAATATAAAATATGAGTTATATCATAAAGGACTTTGCATTAATTATTGACATTGCTATGTGAAATTGCTAGGTGTTAAATAACCGTGTGGCAAATGATATTTATGACGTGATCATTTGATGCAAAAATATGAATGTTATGTGATGAAATAATGACATTTGTTTCAAATTTGATCGAAACCAAATATATTTATGAAGTGATGTATCTGAAAGCAATTTTTCGCACTATTCATCACGTCAGCCAAAGTCCCTATTATCACATACCTTGATATACTAGTATCAGAGTGAACAAAGAAGAAACCTGACACTTTGCTAAATATAACATGACATGCTTTGGAATAATTATATCATTGCTAGTCGAGATTCGTTGATTATTGTTTCGTCGTCGCCCCGACGTTTCAGCATCACATTGACATAAATATTATCTTTATATTTTCAAATTCCAATAACATATAAAATTCACCACCTGTGTCCAAGGATTATAAAATTCACCACCTGTGTTGTAAGGTAACAGTCGTCCAAGGATTATATCTTGGTCTTTACAAGATCAATACCGTTTAATATCACCTTCTTCAGAAGTCAATATTTCTATCATCTCAGGTATGACTGCAATTAATAAAATCATACTTTGTACTTGCAGCGTCTCACAAATCTCCCACTGATTTTACTCGGTATGGATCAACTGCCAGAACTCCACAGCTACAGGGTATTATTCGAGAATAGAAACATTAATACACACTTTATGTCACCTTTAAATTTTTCCGGAGCTTCCGAAATTCTGACCGAGTTTAAGGACAGTCTCTTTACATTACATACGTTCAGCACAGTTCTGCTGCTCACACTTTATGCTCCAATCTTCATTATCGGTCTTGCTGCGAATATCCTTATCATTGCGTCTCTCTCAACTGATAAGGTAAAGAAATCCAAACTGTACTTCATGATAAACTTAGCACTTGCTGACCTTGCTGTTACTGTCCTCTGCATACCTACTTCTGTTGGAACTATCGTATACGGAATCTGGGTGTATGGACGATTCTTATGCAAATTCACTGCCTTTATTCAGGGTAAGTAATTCAATATGTTCTTATCTTGTAAAATATGCATAGCCAAAGTAGACTATAGAACCAATTTCATACTTTTCTTTGTTCAGAAGCAGAGAAGAGCAGAGAAAGTAGTTTTAGTAGTATTAATGATAATGGTAACAGAAGAAAGGTGGTCGTGATGGTAGTATCAAAAGCAGGGGAGGGAGAAAAATTTAGCTGCATTACCTTCTGTAGTGTTGGGTAGCAATGTTGCTTAAAAAAAGAAAATAATCTATAGTATTGCTAGTAGCAGCAAACATTCTTGCAGTAGTATTATTAGAAGAAAATACAGCAGTTGTATTTATTGTTGCTGCTAAAATGGTTGTCATTTGTGGAAGAGATGGCGAAAATTATAGTATTCCCATTAGTGGTGGTGATAGTCTGGTGCAGCCACTTTACGTATGACTTCATTTAGTTTTGTTTTTTTTAAGCAACTTGCAGCCGTAATGTATTAAAGACATGAGATCTTGAGGTTTTGTTCGCCGTTTAGTCGACGCCATTTTATCCCAATTATAGAACTATCTTCCAGTCACTTTCCTTTTCTCCTTTCCCAACATTAAAATAAATAATGTTTCTGCGGAGAAAATTACATTTTGAAGCCAATTAAAGCTCAGTTGGCCTTAATATTTAGCGGGGTTTTTTTTTCAACGTGTGGTTTGCGTTCAATTGTCATGTTCTGCATCTGTGCGTATTCAGGAGTTATTGGTTTATGAATATGAATGTAGTAAACATAACATCTTGTCTCACAACTGCATAAATAATGTTATATCATTAAATAATCCCTCAAACAACTCATTCAGGTTTTCAATCGCAGAATCTAAGGGAAGCCATGAATAAACCAGCAGTGAATTCTTGAGGTTCAGTGTTCAGCCCACGCGTAAACCAAACTGTAAATCATCATCTCATTCTAATAGAAGCAAATCCCAAACAATTAAACTAAAGCTCTTGCAATAACAGATTACATTCAATGATGATAACATCCAGATAAGTATAACCAATCCTGATAGCATGAATTGGTACGGTGTGACGTAGAATACATTACGTATTTAGTGCGGATAAGTACGCAAATTTTTATACAGATCAATTTGCAGCACAGCTAGAAGATCTTGTCAATTTTATAAGATCAATCTACAAAGTTTTAACAAAAACAGAGATAGAATTTATGAGAACAAAGTTTCATTTAAAGCAATACATGTTGACTCAGTATTTGACGAATACCACAGGAATGGCAAAATTTAACATAGATCTGATATCATTTGTACCTTAGAATAGATTGAAGAAACGTTGCAAATTGCTGAAAATAATGTTTTCTGCTGTGGACGGGTGTCCTGTTGGTTTGTTTATAACACCCAAAGACTATTTATCAACTGTAATGTATTCTATGGGTGTTGTTAAACCGACTTAAATGTATACTAAATGAATAGTATTTAAGGCATCTTTACTATGATTTTAAAAGTCTAGTTTCTTAGAAAAATATAAATCAATTGTAGGAACAAATGAAACGGAATAAAAATAAAATACACTGAATAAAAGAATTGTTAACTAAACAAGGATTCGCTATAGAAGCGTAAGTGCTGTCACGTGAATGCCCAGTGTCAGGACGACATTGTTGAGATGACAACATATGAAAACTACAACGATGGATACAAATACATTTTGACAATGATAAATGTCTTCTCAATACACACTTGGGCGGGAAACCAAAACCAAAATAAAAGAGATGACATATGCAATGCTCGCAGGGAAATTTTTAAAGAGCGAAGCATCAAAAACTGCAGTTTGATGATGGAAACGGGTTTTTCAACAGAAAATATTAAGGATTCATTGGAAAAGGGATACATTGAATTCTTTGTTGTGGAAAGGTTTAACAGAATCCTGAAGAATAGACCGTAGACGTATTTAAAAGACCAAAACAGCGCATTTGAAAATGAACGAGTTAAGCGCGCACGACATGCAAAATTATACTGATCACAAAACCAGAGAAACAAGAAAATCAAATCAAAAAGCAATACAGTTGAAAAAAAAAATAGTACACATAAAAAATATGATAGGGCAAGTGCTATATAGGCAATGTCCTAGCTGGGTAAATATATGACATCACAGAAAAAAATTAAAAAACCATTGAAAACAATAAAGTTGATTTTCAATACATTAAAAAAGATGAAAACAAATAACATGTAAACAAATAAAATGTTGCGTAGGAGATTCTTTAACAAAATAAAGATTAAAGAAAATCATATAGAACTTTATGCAATCGTGATATTTAAACTGCTTTCAAATCACATTCAAAGAAGGTATAGCAGTGATTCACACAAATTTTCAGTCAACTATCCATTTTTATTGAACAAATAATTTTACCGTGTACAACTTTAACGAATCCAAAAAAAATCTTCAATCGTAAAAAATTACCACAGAATTAACCAAACTCATTTGATACGGGAGAAATTTTACACCATCTTAATGAAGTATAAAATCAGTACATCGTTCCATACAGATTTGGAATATCCAGTTTTCAAATAACTTCCTTTTTCAGTTCAAGTTTTACTTCAAATTAAACTTATGCGTTAATCATACAATCGACATTTGATGTTGTTGATAAAGTACAATCCTGCCCAAGGCAACGCGTATCAAAGATGCAGTCATGCAGAATTCACGTGAGCAAAGAATAGTCAGTAGTTATAAAATGTTACAAATATAAGAGAAACAGCCTGTTAAATGAAATAGCAACAAGAATATACAAAATACCACAGATGTATCGATTGTGTAAAAGTAATGCGATTAAGCTGGCATTACAATGGAGAAAATGAATAGATTAGGGAGAAAAATCAACAGACGATTACACGTGAATGTGGAAAAACAATACATAGAGGCTCAATATATTTACCTAATAAAACCCAATTTCATATACGAAGTTTATTGTTCAACATGCTAATTTGTTATCACAAGCTGAAGCTTTATCGTTGATAAAAAGACATCGAATTAAAAAAGATAACAAGTACAGCAACTTACCTTTGCCTTGCAATTCAGTGTAATACTAATGTGAACCCTGGTATTGCAAAATATTTGACAAGATTAATTGATAGGTTAAAGCTACACTATGATCCCAAAATCAGAGAAATGAAAAATCTTCTGGTTCAGTGGTCAAACCGATTAATTACACCTTATTTAAAAATAACAGTTATAAAATGGTTTGACATTTTATCAAACTTAACTTACTTGTTCTTGGAACAGCCAATCCCTCCTCAAAAGGTGTTGCGAGAACTTGATTCGCTTTTCTGTAAATTCCTTTGAAATTGTGTAAGGGATACAGTAAAAATAAATGTGTTGATTACAGATTTTAGGGAATGAGGTATGAAAATTATAAGTATAATGAACTTTAATCTATTAAATTGACTTGGCTGAGAAAACTATTAACAAGTGATGGAAAGTGGACAAATATATTAAGTACATCTTCTCCGTATATGAAAATAATTCTGTTTTGGAACAGATTTTGTTTTTAAAAAAAAATATTAAATTTTTTTAAATAGATTTTAGACAGATGTTTTACAGCATATAGGCAATTATTATGTAAATTTGAAATAAGTAACTAAGAGGATTTGCTACAGACACAAATATCGTACAATCCAAATATTAAAGTTGGAAATAATAGTATATTTTATAGACATGGGTTTGAAAGGGATATTATGTATGTTAGTGATTTTGTTAATGCGTATTGAAATTGGATTAGTCATGATACCTTTATTAACACATTCCACGTTAAATCAAATTTTTTTAATTTTTTAAGAATAATAAATGCAGTAAAAATATTTTAAAATAGTACATATAAATATTGAGAATTTTATACAACTACCCATTTTATATTCATTTTACATCTATTAATTTGAAACAAAAATGGTAGTAGGAGAATCTATCAGAGACTTATTTTAAATGCATGTGAGCCTATATCTAAAGTTACATGGAGTTTCGAATTAAATTTGCTGATTATTTGGTTCTGTTGTACCATTATTTGTAGTCTTCTTTTTCTTGAAAAAAAATGAACTTTAAAGTAAATAAATAAATAAATATTTGACAAGAATGAACCAAATAATGTTTTTATTCCGGACTGCTATTAAACTCCTAGAAATATACATGTATTATTCTGTGGTTTTCATCACTGTGGTACTTTGCCTATGGTATTCATTGTACATATCGCTGTTCTCGTTCTTCCATTTCATATTTTTTGCAGTACTCTTTTTTGACAATAATTGCTAGTTTTGTCAAACGTAGATATATATTTAATTTAATAGCATTTTGCTAAGTTTTAAAATCCATTTCTATTATTTGCCAAATAAGATTTCACATTATTTCTCATTACTTGTAAATCATTTTGAAACAATTCTTTTTTAGCATCTTGAAATCGTGTTTTTAAAACATTCCAAATTTTCGTAAATTAAATGGAAGATTCCGAAGAGAAAAACTTTTTAAGGTAATAAATTATATGTCGAATGACAAAATAAAGAACAGTATTAATACTTTACCATGAGGCACTTAAAGATGAGATCACTGATGCATACATCATGCTTTTCAAGAAATTGTTTAATATTTCAATAGGTCCAAAAATCAAACAGGGACATTGAAGAAATTTGAAGCTTATTATACCATTTTCACTTAGTTCACAATCCTGATAGCACATGGAATATTTTTACTTGCCAAAATTGTTAACACCTTACAAACAAATGTCATCAAGTATACATTGGTAACTGGCTTAGCAGAACTAACTTGATGTCTGTGCGCCCATTGTTAACTCATTTGGTTAATATATAGCAGACAAATGTCGACTAAACAAAAAAAAGGACATTATCAGCACAGTTTAACACGCAGCATTAATATCTGTTCTTACTGTTACCTACAGGACTCTGTTGCAAAAGCCATCGAGGCTTTCAACTAGTCCACCATCAACAATGGATATTATGAAACAGGTTATAAAGCTAATAATTCCAGTGCTTTTTAGTCAGGCCGCAATCGACTACCTCATAGCAAATGGACTTTTACCTAAAAACATTCTTGCTCACGAAATTGATTAGCTTGTGAAAATGCATCAAGTGCAACGCATTTAATCCTACACCTCCTCTGCAAAAACGTCTGCAAAAATGTAAAGAGATTTCAAGTGATTTGGTCTTGGAGATCTAACATTATAAACGTGTGAGAAATAATATCAAATAATATACGAAGTTTTAAATTGAGTGGAGGCAGGTATGGAAATAGTTTTAGCTGGTGTAGGTGTTTCCGCAGATGTATTGTATTTAGCGAAAATAGCAACAGGAATAGTTGCTCCATGAGCTTTTATTGACGTTAGTACAACACTGGTAGGTATTTCTGCAAAACTATTACGGAAAATTTGATTTACAACAAAGTTTCAAAACATGATCACCAGGCTGAAAAGTAACCATGAGATAGCAAGAGAAGCGATCTGTAACAACGACAATAAAATCAAACCATGAAGAGTATATTTTGTTCGGATGAACTCGAAAGAAACATATTCACTTCCGTCAAGGACAAAAATGAAACAATAAATGTTTTCATTTCTGAAGGGTATTGCGTCCATAAGATGTACATGGACACAATTTTAAATGCAATGACTACAATTGATAAAAACAAAAAAAGTATCGATATCAAATGCTTGCAACACAACTCACACTTTCAAAGAAATAACTAGACAGTGCATATCGCGTGCTACTACAATACATTGTTAGGATTCGATAGTAACCGGCTCTAATTTATACAGACATCTACTGAATGAGATACAACGTAAAATGTATGCATATTCCTCAATCAGATCAATAACATCAAAAATTACTCTAATGTCTATTATTCGTGTTTGCTCCAGTCTTTGCACGTTAAATGTGTTTTTCCGGGAGACTTTGTTTCGTACAATGGTAATTGACATTACAAGCAATTAGAAATAGGTACGATTAACAGATTCAATATCAGAATCAGAGATGAGGATGCAAAAGTGATAGATGTTAATCGTATTCCTGTTACACATGTTTTCCAAATAAAGTATATAGCGTAAATCATGTATAGAATGACTGGAGAAATATATCTTAGACGTCCTAGTGAGTTCTTTTAAACATCGAGACAGAAACAGAGGTGAGATATACAACACAAGGTCAAACAATTAACAGTGACTTAAACCTCAACATTAACCGTATTAACAATCAAGCCGATACAGTACAACAATTTAATGCAGCTAATACACATTTCGTACAAAATTGAATTGATACTAAACTCTGGGGATAACACTATAAAAATATCGAAACACAGAGAGAAAATTTAGACAATGACTTAACTGCTATTTAGAGAGTGGCAATGAAATAGCTAACAAAAAGAGATTTTAAATGCACGGGAATTGTCCAGATAAAGATTGCATACATTATATACTGCTATTAAGGGAAAATCAAACCTTAACTAATAAAACTACCATGAATATGTTTGTACAGCGATTGGCTAGAACATAGGATAAGTATTAAGATAGATGCCTTGCAGAGTGACTTGGAGACAAAATATCTGGAACAATTATGGCATTTTACAATCTCAGCTGGATCATTTATAAACAATGTGAATAATCAAATCCAACAACGAAGAGATTAAAACAAAAATTAATTATTTTGGCACAATTTTACTGACTTGAACAATAAACTAACAGCTAACACTATTACACTGTCTGAGTTTCAGAAAAAAACTATTGAATAGTGATTGCCAAAACGATAAAAGACGATAACAAAATGAATGTTAATGAACGTGTGATTAGATCTATGAAAACAACTTAAGATTTCTCTATTGCAAATTTGAGTGATACGAAGAAAACGATAAAACATATTAAATTAACCAAACTTTGCAACAAATTACACGATGAGGTTGAGCAATCTAAGACATACAAACACTATGCCGATAGGGAACTAATTTAAATATCGGCTCATGTAGGGTAATATTGACGAAATAGACAAAGGGATTAAAGGAATAGAAAAGAATTTCAATAATTTGAACAAATGCTTAAAACAGATGCAGATGTATTAAAAAAGAAGTACTCTTGCATAAAAAGGTAGAATCGATACAGTTAAAACCAAAATAAACAAAACCATAGATACATTTAAATTTGGACATGGAAATGTGCGTAAATAATATTACGTTGTTTGATAGAATTAGAACATTGAAAGAGAAAATCGATAATAACAAAAAAGAGTTTGATCAGAAAACTAAGCTAATAATAGGATGTGTATTGCATTGTACCGAGTCAAGAGTATCCACATAGTAATAATGAAAGTGTGAATTAAGCAGATATAGTTAAATTGCTGAAGAGATACAGACACCACATGAAATTGTTATTAGATTTTGACATATAAGAAAGGGGTGTTAGATATTTTAAACGCTGATATAACACCTAACAATATAGTTGACAATTACGAATCTAACTATACCTCATCACGTTTTGCTAATGCACGTTGCACGTATTAGACGAAGTACAACCTTGTCAACTTCAGTATTGACCATATAAGATGTTTGGGCTTTTATGTTGAGTATTACATTGCATTAGAGATAATGTTGGTTGGTTGCATGGGTTTATTGCCATTTTTCAGCACACGATAAGCTATACATGGCGGGCAGTATATTTGGTGGAGGATGAACCCGGGAATACCTTTGCGAAAACCCAACGACCCACGGGAAGCTACTGGCAAGTGTTTTCACATACCCACGTTGGCCGAGTCGAGACTCGAACCCACGCGGACAGACGTGAGATGTCAGTGATCTGTAAAGGCGAGCGCCTTAGACCACTCGGTCACCCGGGGCCCCTGCATTAAAGATAAACAACCAACCTTTTGCCTTTACATTATACGTTGAAAAGAATATTTGCCGAGTCATTACAGAGTAAATGAAACACGTACATACTATCTGGCAGTGAACAAAGTTTTCGTTAATTGGGTTGAAACACAAGAAAAGAACTATTCAGTCAGAATATAAAAAACAAACTGGCAGCAATAACAAACTTTGTTACTCATAAATACAACAAAATACCTGTCCAGCAGCAGTAGTTATGGTGGGAGGTGAAATAGCTAAAGGAAGCATCTATCTGTTCAAGTTACTGAAATTCATATGAAGCTGACAAATAATTAGACTCTACAAAGCTATGTAAGAGTACCTAAGTAAAACAGAAGAGTTCAATAAAAACAGATCAAAGACAATAGATTACATGAATACAAGATCAAAAAGATCAACTTTAGTAACTCAGTACTTAAACAACTTGGACGATGCTTTTTCTGTATGTGCATCTACTCATAGTGATGATGGCAGACATGATTTATCCGATCCTAATGGTAAGGCAAAATATAAAAACCAAGGCAACCTAAACTTTATATCAACCTTCTGATGATCATGTAAAATAGGAATTCATAATAATTGCACTTGCGATGGGTGTTAGTGTAATTTTGCTTACAAGGTTTTGTGGGTAATGAATAGTAAAGATGTCAAAGTATGGTAAAAATATGACTCATTAAAAGCAGGAAAAACTGGATGATAAATTGAGAAAGTCGGATTAGGAGAATGTAATGCACAAAATATTTTTACTGAAGCCGTGTGGTTTGTTGTGCATGTAAAGAAGTTTAGAATACCACTTGACATTCAGATACTAACAGATCAATATCCGATGTATCCTTGTGATCTTCTTCAGGATTTAAGTTTCAACATTACACTTGCAAAAACCTCTAAAGTGATAGAAAGCGGAAACCATGACTACGAACTGGAAAAGATCTGCCTTCAATACGATACGATTCGCTGCAAATCAATTTTGTTGTCGGTTAATGACAAGTACTGAAATGGAGTTACTTTCTTCTAAAATTGCATCACTATGGAGATAATTATCGACAAAACAGCCAATACAACGTTAACGAACTTCAAACTTAATTCTCAAAAGATGATTTTAAATTCTGTTTTGATCCTGGGCAACAAGAGTGGGGAAAATGATCCAGCAAAGTCGTTCAACTCAGAAATGGCAAAAATGTCGGCGATTATAGAAGGTCTGCCAGGCATGGTTTATTCCCAGGATTTCAATTCATACAATAGTTTACATTAGCCACTAAGTACCTCTTTGATGAATAACAAAAGAACACGGAAATTCGTAACGTAAGTGTTAGCAATTATTACACTGTCAATCATTGAATCTGGCTTTATTTGAGAACTGCACACAATTTAAGATTCCATGGTAGCAGTTGTAATGTAGCCTATGTTCAACAAGGTATCCACTTTCAAAACAATAGAAAAGAAAATGAAGATGCTCACAAAAGGTTATTTTGTTTCAGACGGTGAGGTTAATATCCAAAACAATTAGATAAAAATCAATTGTATTTTAAATAAATGTCGTATATTTTGCCCACGGATCGTACGAGAGACAACATATGCTTTCAGCGCAATAAATGCACCTAAAGGAATATCATAAAATGATAAATTGTTTGCACTAACGTTTTCAATATTGAATACAAAGAATTAGCAGTTAAATCGTCATCATCTGTCCAACTGTACTGTGCAACAACTTATGATACAAATTGGTTACTAAAATATGAAAAGTTGATGGTGATAGATCATGTTGCAAAATGGATATGTGGTCAGCGTTACTCGTTGATTTATACCAAGGAACCAATATTTTAGATCTAATTGACGATTGTGGGCATCTTGACGACGATAAAAAAATAAAGCAACTAAACTGACCAGACAAGATTATTTGTGGTAGACATTTAGAAATATCAGTGTGGGTGATCATGCAAAAGTAAAACTCTGTACTACACAAAATTTAGAGAAAATACACGTTTTTTGGTAGTCCTCTATAGCAAAGACAAAACAAAGCAATATAAATAGTGTTTGAAGAGTATCGTGTTATTCGGGACAATACTAAAGGAGACATTGTACATAGAGCAGAAAGAATAAACGTTTAATGAGTTTAGAGTTTTTCTTTGTCCCATAATTTATTAATACCTTCATCAGACTCACATGTCCGTAAGATAATGTATTTATGTTGTCAACCAAGAAACACTTGTCGACATACATAGACTATGCTGCTTTGTACATTTTAATGCCAAATATATCGAGATTGTACGATCTTAATCTATTTATCTGTTGTTAATTTTACTTGTGAGCAATCTTCGTACATCTCGAATTTTAAATTAATTTTATTCTCACAGTTTTGCTTCCTTTGCAAACTTTCTTTTCATCTTTTGCCTGTTTTAATAAATAAGGTTTAGGATCTTAACCCACAAAACTCTTTAACTGATGGGTCAGTTAGTTTCTCTTTAAAACACCTGGTAACTTGTATTCATATAAGGTAAACCAAGCACGTTATCCCTTGAATAGTCAATAATATCATACAATTTGATGTTCTCTTTCTTATCGCTGTTAATGTTTTCTGTCTCAACATGAATTCACCCAGAATCTGTATCAGCCATGAGTAGCCGCATTCTATCACCGTATGGTTTTAATAATTTTTGTAATAGAACTTGCACATATTCCGCTTATTTAGTCCTAACACAGGCAAACAAATATTGATCGGTTTGGTTAATTTCATCTTTTTATTGTTAAGACTAACTAGCACCAAATTATTGTCAATAATTGATCTCCTGGCCAATTACAAATCTTTTTAGCATTTGGAAAATTAATTTGTATCGGAACATATTTTAATATTGTTCTTTTCTTCAAATTCTACATCGCCTTACCGAATACAGCGTTATTCATTAATTTTTAACGTATTTCTCGAAATCATTGTTCGTATTTTGCTTCAGACTAGTATTAAGCTTTGTGAAGGACTATATTCAAACACGACATGTGTATTTCTTCAGTTTTAAAACTAATTGCTCGTAAAGGTTTAAGTTTCTGAAATGTAGCACATACCCGTATGTGCTTTTCAATGTACACGATAGTTTTAGTAGAGGTGGCTTTGTCCTCTTGCAATCATCAATTAATTTCCGGTGCAAGGGAGATAAATAATTTTAGTCTAGTAGAAGTTTTTCTGGTGCTTGAGTGCAGTCCTTAAAATGATCATGCGCAAATAATGGATTGCCAAATCTACTTCTGTTATTCAAGCAGTGTCAATATTTCAAGCATTTTAATTTCGTTTATCCATCTGATTTGTTCATCATTGTCCCATTTAACGTTACTTACCGGAATGTATTAGCCCATGCCCTAGCCATAAAGATCTGTGCTATGTAGGCATATGCTATATCATTTTTCTTTTTGCCCGTTCGAACTCTTCGTCAAGTTTTATCTTGCCATCTTTGTCTGGATAGAATTATTGGTTGACTTTAGTATGTCTATGAGGTCTCATAATAATTCAACCACGAATTCCACTTTCGATCTTCAGAAACATGTCATAGTCTGTCAAAGTTCAAATTGAGCACACGATATTTTTAAACTCGCATTATTAGGTAAATTAGAGTTGATATCATAGAGCCTAGGGTATAACTTAGAGTGTGCCATACATACCTTCTAAATTGTTAAAACAATGTCACACCATTAAAGCATCTTTTTCAGGTAATATTTATTTTACACATTGACGCAAGAATCTCTGTTCGTAACACATTCAGACAAATCTCTTTATGAACTTCCTCTGAGCGGCTGGTATGTATCTATATGCAGTATTAAATAGTCAATCCCGTAAAACATCTAATCGATAAGTCTAGCTGTACTTTCACAGAACCACATATTCGAATTTTTCTAATGATGATTTGCTTTAAATACGGATCAATGTCAATGAACAATGAATACAAACATCTTAAGTGTTACCGCCATACAATCTGCACATTTAAATTTATCTTATATAATCTCTAAGTCTGTCAGTGATAATTCTGCTTAGATATTGTTTATTCGTAGGTGTCAGTTTGTTTCTAGTTGTAAAGGTGGTTGCAATTTTGTTCTGACTTGCTTTGCAATTAGTTTATCTATTATGGAAGTTTGCATTCTCTTTTAATTAAGTAGCAATACTTTAGCATATATTTAGCTAATAATTGTTTAGTTATGTAAAAACAAATACTATATTTAAATGTCATTATAAAAATTTGCAAAAACCCAACTGCACACTCTGTCAATCCTTAGGGGCAGGCATCTCTGGAGTTTGGTTGCACCTGACCGCACCCAGAGAAGAGATTCATCGTCTTTTGTTAAGGTGAACGAGGGTGGGGTGTGTTTTCGCCTTGCTTTATTACGTCAAATCAGCCGGGATGTTGTTAAATCACTTCAAATACAATCAATGTGAAACTGTTCTCTAGAGATTTAATATGCACCACAGTTTCAAGTGCAAAGTAATATGCACCACAGTTTCATGTGCAATGTAATCTTAGGAAATATCAGCTCAAAATCTTGGCACATATTTGATTTCAGAAAGCCTTGACTAAGACCAATCAACCCAATTTAGTGTCACACCTGAATGAATGAATAGACTAGAGATAGAGAGTGTTGATTAATTATATAGAGAAAAACAATTTCCCAAGCACGATTCGAACTCTAAATTTCTCAATTTGAAATACACCCTTTCTCTCTTTTGTGCTATCGTGTTGCTTCATGACAACTTGAAATTCTGTACAGACTAACATACTAACAGACAATGTTTGTGTTTGCTGCACTGGACTTGCAGCCGTGCGATGTACTTTTTTAATGATACAGTATCCTTGCACTTTAAAATTTCGATTTATTGTTGGTTGAATGATTTCAATATTCGAAATGATAGTATGGATCGTGCTATAGTAGTGTTTGAAACAATACAGAGCTAGAGTTCATTTCTCAGTCTGGCCAATTTTTTGTTTTTACTTTTATTGTGCATGGGCAAATTATAGGTAGAACTATGATATAAGGTCGTAAAAAAATCACAGTTAGTCTTCGGACTATACATTTTTGTACATTAATATTAGAACATATTTCACACTGAGCTATATGAATGCATGTGGCTAGCTCCGTTGACTTAACATGCAGCAATACTTGTTTTACTGGTGCGTCATTTATTGATTTTCTGTTGGGTTTCGTGTGATCTTTCACACATCCAGATCTCTCAATATTTACCTTTTTCTGTTGGCCGTGTATCATTCACTGTAACATCAAGTAGTATGTAGTCCAGGGTCTCAGTGGTATTTTTGTTTTTTCAAAATATAATTGGTCCAGGGATTCGAGTGTACATTTAATGGTTCTACTAAGTAGTGGAAAGAATAAACTGATATTGCTGAAATTTGAGTTTCTGTCGATAAGAACTTTTTTGCATATTTCACTGTACTAGACTATGTTATGCATGCAACAATTACGTTATGACGTCGATCATGTTCAGAGGTTTATAGGTACGTCAAAATGTTTATATGTAATCCAATTATTTGACCTCTACCTCATATAATTCAAATGGTTTCGCTGTTTGCTTCATATCATCTTCTTTTCTAAAGTATATATATATACGTCTCCGCTATGATTCATCTGAGAAATACAACATGCCGTTTTTCATATGATGTTTCAGGCTCTAATTGTTGGAACATATACTGCTTCTTCTCCTTACTTAATGAATATAGCCATGGAAAGCGGTGAAGTAAATTATTGAATACTAATATAAATGTGTTGTAAACATTTTAAGGTATTAAGTGACTGTCTTCTGACAGATATCGCGATTCATTTAAGATTTCTAATTGAGAAATTCCGAATAAAGCCCAGCTGCATTGATATCTTAGTATAATATCAAGTTGCTGAAATGGTTGTGGCATACAAAATAAGAACATGCAGCAGGAGAAATGCATCAATATGTTCCCATCACGGAAACCAATATTTTAGAACAGTATTAATCACGCAAATTTATGTTTTGATGTCAGTTTAGAGATACCACATTGTATTTGGTATTATCCATAAAAAGTTATGAAAATAGTAAGTGTATAAATAAAGTTCTTACACTTCTTAGGATAACTCTGGTGTAAATTCTCATAATAATAGGAAAAGAGTATGCAGAAGAAAATAATCTTGTTGTTCTAGTTCTTCGTTGGATTGCACTGCGCACTTAGAGAAATATTTTGATCTGTTTAAATTGGAGCTGTATATTTCGTACGTACAGCTCTGAAATATTTTTGCCAGAAAAATCAATACTCTCGCTTCTATTTATTATAGTGTAACGACTAACCCGGCGGACAACTTAGCGTCAAGGTGATTCACGTCCAATATTCAGTTTTTGAATGATTACTTTCAGTTCAAAAATATTCGTATGGTAGCCATTATCGTGGATTCTGTGATTGCTACAAATCACGAATTTTAGGACTCATCGAACAATAATTTATATGTGAAAACAAATGCACGAATCTGGAAAATCATGCAAATTGATACCCGAAATTAAACGAATTCGCAATATTTCCCACTGCTCTAAGCTTACACTTGTATCTTGAGTAACGCTCGCGCTTGCCATCTCCTCTCCTCTAATCAGCGCGAGACAACTGAGAGAAAGATAACCCATTTGAGTTAAACAAAATTGCCCACTAGGCAACAGAAATACCTTTATCAAAATCAAGTGAATTACCAACTAGCTGCAAAACTGAGAAAACTATATCCAAAATGCAAAAGAAAACAGTAAAACTCCTATTAGAGTTTTATAACCTGTGAGTTGTTAACTACTACAGAGTATTATAATTTACTTTTAGTCCCATAGCTATGTCGTGTGTATTCATTGTTTGTATGGCTAAAGACCATCTCAGTGAGTACGATATAGACATAGATGTAAAATCATCAAAATATATTATACTAGTGTAATGAATAAAAATTGTCCCCATGAGACTCGTGATGAACTACAAAAGTAATTAATCACTGGGAACAACTGGCTAAATAAAAGTTACATCTACAAGTTATACCCTACCTCTGCCTCTACTACTACTAAAATAATACAGTCCCACGACCACCATCACCACGTCTACTACTGCTACTACTACTGCAAATAAAATACTACTACTAAAATAATACAGTCCCACGACCACCATCACCACGTCTACTACTGCTACTACTACTGCAAATAAAATACTACTACTAAAATAATACAGTCCCACGACTACCATCACCACGTCTACTACTGCTACTACTACTGCAAATAAAATACTACTACTAAAATAATACAGTCCCACGACTACCATCACCACGTCTACTACTGCTACTACTACTGCAAATAAAATACTACTACTAAAATAATACAGTCCCACGACTACCATCACCACGTCTACTACTGCTACTACTACTGCAAATAAAATACTACTACTAAAATAATACAGTCCCACGACCACCATCACCACGTCTACTACTGCTACTACTACTGCAAATAAAATACTACTACTAAAATAATACAGTCCCACGACTACCATCACCACGTCTACTACTGCTACTACTACTGCAAATAAAATTGCTACATTAGATTTTACCACCGCCACGACCGCTACTACTACTACTATGCAGTAGTTTTGTTGTTGTCATGTTGTTATTAGTAGTGGTGATAGTAGTAGTAGTAATAGTAGTAGTAGTTGTTGTTGTTATTGTTGTTGTTGTAGTAGATTTGAGACATCGACTACTACGAACAAAACAGCAACAACTCTTTTCACATAAAACGTGTACTTCTTTGAATCGCTGTTATTATGGTTTGCCACTTCAAACATTACTATTACTGTTAATTACAATTTTAATAACATCTTTGCTGCTGATAATAACTAATTCATAATAATGCTAATTGTGAATCTTGCAGGTGTTGCAGTTGCAGTGAGTATTTTCTCTATGATGGCCATGGGTATTGACCTGTACATATCTCTCCAGCATCCTACCACAAAGTACCGCCTTTCGTCCATGTCGGCCCAATCATTTGCCTTGATATGTAGCATGTGGGTTGTGGCAGCCAGCTTTATGGGACCTTTGATCTACATTCGGGACATTGACGCCCTCGACATTTCGTTCTTACCTGACTTAACGTTCTGCATAGAAAAGTGGCCACAGGATCAAGATCGACAGGCATATGGTGTGTTTCTGTTATTCGTCGTTTTCATCATACCTGCCTTTACAATCGGGGTTTGTTACGGCCAAGTTGGGAAAGCACTGTTGAAAACCGATATGCAGAGAGTTGGTTCGGACAGCAGTACACAGAGATTAGTCAACCGGAAACTAGCTGCACGCATGATCATTCTTCTAATCGTTGCTTTCTTGGTCTGCTGGCTCCCTTATAACGTTATATCCGCATTGGCAGATCTCCAACACGACCCTGAATTAACGCGAGCATTACCCTTTGTTCTTTGGCTTGGACATGCACATAGCGCTGTAAATCCTATTATGTATTGGTTACTGAACAAAAGATTTCGCGAGAGTGTTCGTCGTATGGTGAAGTCAGTTAGAATCAATCATTGCACTTCCACAGAAACAATCTCCATGGCAGAATACATTTGAAAAGATAGAAAATGAATATTTAACTAGATGAAAAACCATGGAAGAATACACTTGTAATGACTAACTGTCTAAACCAAACATTTTGAAATGAAATCTGGATAATTTACAGATATTAGGACACAGATAGAGATTTAGAGTTCATGTAAGACACACTTAATATCTGCCTTTAAGCGTACACTTATGGATGCTTGCATGGGTTTGGGCGTAAATAATGTAGAGTTTAAACAACAGGCCAAATGCTATATGCGACGAAAAAATATATTATCTGCAGTATTCAGGTTTGATTGATTACAATCATTATTTTATAACAAAACAATCAAAAGAAGAGAAACTCAAGAAGAAAGTCAGATCTTAAAAGTTTTCATTGTAACTGTTTTCACTACGTACTACTTTATATAATAAATAGTATTGCATAATGGATCACGTAGTTTAGTACCGGAAGAAATTTTAAAATTAGCTTGTTGGTTTTGTTCTCCAGCTGAGCTTCAAGAAGTAAAATTTACTCACCAGAAAAGATGCCAAGATGGAAAAGAAAAGGGTCAGTGATTTAACTTGTAAAATGGACACAGAATCGACCCTGTATGTGCGTATGTGTAACACTGCTTACAAGATGGGTATCTGATGAAGCCCGACATACATTGATTCAATGCATGCATAAAAGCTCTGAAATATTCTATTTAATGCCCTTCATTTGGAATAATTGTTGCTGAAAACCGTGAAGTCTTTTAATGCATGATGAATTAATGTGTCAAAATGTAAAACAAACATGTAAATAATGGTAGGTTCACTGTTTATTTGATAATTTGTGATTCATAATTTAATGACAATATTTACCAAGAATTGGTAATAAGCTTTTGTATTGGTTAAAATCGCAACATGTTACCCAAAACATTATAAGTTGTTAGGTCATAACACCAGAAAATAGCTACTTTCACAACAACTTTTTCAGGTTTCTATATTTAGCAGGATAGCCACATAACGGTACATATCCACTGTTGTAAACAAACCATGAAGCATGCGAGATCACATAATTTAATCTAAAAGGAGTATTTCATATTCAAACAACATGCTAAATAAACCAGAAAATTAACTTAAGTGTGTACCATTATTTTTGTTAACTAATATAATTTTGTAAAGACTGTCATTGGAAAATAAATATCGTCTGCTTCATAGCAATCGATACCATCATGTTTCAAAAGAAAGGCCAACGATAGATTTTTAAAAACAAAATGTGTTTATTAAATTCGCCGCTTTACCAGTTAATATAAAAAAAGAAATTCCGATGGCGTTTGGCGATTATCTGAATGACATTCCATCACAAGTAGTGGATGAAGTTGAGGTGGATTTCGACAACTTCCTCAACAATCAGCACGTGCAGCCAGATTAGAAAGCTCATGTTAAGAGATTTAAAAGAAGAAAATAACTGATAAAACAAATAAGAAAAATAGAAGGTCTGTTCAACAGCAAATAAATAAATAAATAATCGTCAACTTTAGGAGAATAAAATATATTAGATTTGTGGTCACAAAACAAGAAAAAAACCACTTTCTTTTGTATACATTTTAGACTAACTTATAATAAGTTATTATTATTATTATTATTATTATTATTATTATTATTACTATTATTATTATTGATGTTTTGTTGTTGTTGTAAAATTCCTATAACATTAAACTTACTAGCTTAATGGCAAATGTAGCCTTAGTCTATGAACACATAAGTTCAAAAATATACTTTAAAAATACGTAAGCTAAAATTGCATTTAAGAATATCTTCAAGGTAACTTTATTTCTCTAAATACCTTTTTTTCATGTTGCACTGAAAGTGAACATCCATGCTCAGATCTTTCCACCGCGTCTCCATCAGCTTCGGTCGAATGATTCAGGTAATCTTATACCTCCGCAGCAACTGATGATGTAAAAAAAACACGGACAAAATAATTTTTATGAGAAATAAGATTACAAATACCATAAAACACTTTGAAGAATATTCGAAGGATACTGAATGGTCACGTTCAAGATGTGGGCCATGACGTTCAAAAAATGTATACAAGTTAATTATATGATAAAGTAAAATTGAAAATGATGTCTGAATTCGGGGCTCCTCACCAAACCAAGCACAAGCAATAATTGAACGCAATTATTTAAAAAACATATTGCGTCTTACCTTCATTCAGAATTAAATCTAACAACTTTACAGTTCCTTATGTGGTATTTAATTTCAATCCATTTCCGCACAAGTGGATAGACTCATTTATAGTAATAAAAGATGACTATATGTGACTTTAAGCCATGACACAAAACAAAAGAATATCAATGGAGGAATTCATGATCGTGATGCTCCCATCAACAAACGAATGTACGCTAATCCATGAGTCCTGTAAAATTGCATCAACAATAAATACCTCAACGTGATCCGTCCGCTACATCTCTGTTTTGTAGGCCAAAATATCAGGATTCACACCTGGTGGTAAATGGTACATCACAAAGACAATATCCAAAAGAAAGTCTTCAGAATGCATGTCATCTTTCTCTAATAACGCTGATTGTAGCAGGATCTCTAAAGCACACTGTATAGAAGCCGGAACGACACAAACACTAAATGACTGTGGATTCGAAATAATGATGTACATGTCAGGCCAAATGAGCGAGGCGTCTGTCCGTAGGTACAATTGGGAATGCTCCTCATGTCAAAAAAGGAGATTAACAAGGGTCTTTCCAACTTTTCATCAGATAGATCTCCTGTATCTGCCATCATCACTAAACAACGCAAGGTTCCGGTCATATATACCATGACAAAACTCCATGATGAAGGAAATAGGTCAAATTAAGAAACGTTCTGGTTTTAAAACACTGCGAAACGGTCAAACATGTTGCCCTGGAGATTTTAAGCTAAACTTAATTTTGCTTAAATTTTAAAACAATTATTTTGAAAGATCTAATTCCAATGGATGTGAGGTTTTTACTTTGGTTTCTGCCAGAGCAATTTGTAATTCGTATAAATGTTAACGACAATATCTCGATCATGAGCAGATAAATTCGCAAGATAGACTATGCAGACTGTTGTTTTCAAGATTTTCAAAATGACTTATTAGTGTAAACATGTAAGCATGTAAGCCCCCGTCGTTTCTAGATTCGCCTATTCATGCCCCCTTCTTGTGCTGTGTAAAGTGTTTTATGTACACAAATGTCTAGCATTTGTCTGTCATTTCTCAATTTATTCTTCATGTTCATAAAATATCACTGCAAAATTATTCAAGATGGCTATTTACCATGCTATTCTATATTTTGATGGCAAGAAAATATGCTCTTGATGAAGAAGACGGTTGATTTTCACGTCCAATACACATGCAAGACCACCTTGTAAGTAATCGTTACAAAAATTGTTCAGAAAATTAGTCATTTACATTAAACGGTATAAATCAAATAACACCGTTGAAAGTACGATAGTGTGGCCGCATTCTTAAAAAAAATAGGGAAACACTTGTTTTGTTTTTTTATCAATTTTTTTGTTGAAACGTTGTTGTGTTTTAGCTATATTAAAGGGAGGTGTCATATTATATCATCCAAGTAAAAACAATATGTTAAAAAGACCTGCGATTTGAGGAAAAGACAAAACAAATAAGGGGTAAAATGTATATGTAAGGACATATATTTGAAGAAAAAAAGATCCTTCTGAAAATTTTCACGTCTAACAACCAGTGACGCCACTTTAGATACAGGAAAGTAAAAGATATTATTATCATAAGGTTAAGTAAACAAAATGTATAATACTTTCCAGCGAATCATGTCCACGCCTGTCTTTCCATGCTTCTGGTGCAGAAATATCAAAGACTTTCATTTGTAAAATAACTTAATTACTATATTTTTGACTTAATAGTTTGGACATGTGTTCATGTTTCACCTGTTGTATGTATACGATTTGTGCCTTATCGCTTCTCAACCAAAATTATATATGAAAATTTTCTGTCTTATACTTGCTATATAATTTCATTTACTGTGTTTTATCTTTAAAAGAGACGGACTATATAACTGATCGTACTCACTCCAAACTTTCCTTTTTCTGCACATTGGTGTGGATTATTTCAGCGAACGTGTCAGGGCTTGATAGTGATACGGTGAGCATTCCTTTCTAGTTTCAGCGTGAACATTTTAATGTTTTCTGGAACAGAAACAAGAGTATCTCAATTTCATTTTTGACGCATTGAGATGAATAGGTTTCGAAACATTTTATCATCTTCTGCCTGGAAAATTCCGTAGAAGACAGTTAACTAAAAAAGTGTACAACTGTTGCAATCTCAAGTACTGGCTACTCATATGGAAGCGTCTGAATCTATTTATAAAAATGTGACCGTCCATGATAATAATGAATTCTGATTTATAGAGTTCTTGCGTCCTTATACGCACTACACTGTGCTAAAATTGCTAGTAAAAACCGGAATGCTCTTATTTAAAGGTGATATTTAACAATTACATTTATCGCAAAAACCAATGTAGAACTGAAGTTAGATCGTTTTTACGCAGGATATGTATGATGTTATCATTGATTTATTTTCATTCATTTATTGCATTATTCTTCCTAATCTGATAAGGATGGTACTAAATTTTGGCACAATAGTAGTATATAAAAAGAGAGTACCGGAATACTTGTTTAATTAATTATTTGGCTTTCATTTCCATTTTATTGCATACCCATTTTAAACTTACTAGGTTGATCAAGTGTTTAACATGGATGTTCACTGAGAATTTCCGTATCGCACAAGCTGACTGGAACTATTTAGGTTTTTCACTGACGTCCGTGCATCAATATTCTGCGATGCACCAAATAAATCTGAATTTGTTTTTAATCCATTCATGCTGTATAACTAAAATATTTGGAAAGCGCAAAATAGGGGGTATGTAATAAATACTAAACCACATATGTGTTTTTTTCTGAGAACGGGGGAAAGAACTCAGTTGACATGGCGTATGAATACGTCTCAGCGTACGCCATGGCAATCTCGTTCTCTTCACCAACTCGGAGCAAAACACAATTGCAGTTTTGAGTATGTATCACAGCTGGACCGCCGCTTCGCTGCTCCCCGCACACTTTGTCTGATAAAAACAGGTTTAAAACAAAGTTATATAACACACGTGTACCAGTCCTCTCATTTTATATACTACTATGTGAAGAAAAATATATTGCATGATAAATGTATAAATCAAATGGACGATAAAACAATATTATGTCCGCATTTTGAGGACATTTTGTATAAAATGACAAAATGAAATGTTTGTTTCGTCACTGATGAAAATATCCAATTGATTTTGAAAAATTAATAGATGTAGTATTCAATAGCAGTAAATGTTTTTACAAAGAGATAATAAAAAGTTATCTATGCAAATGTGGTAGAACTAGAAAAGTTTATTCTAACAGCACACAATTTAAATCAAAAATCCATGATAGAATAATGTCATAACTATGAGCTCCTATAGTGTGGCATTATTACCCCTATTATGTATTGATAGATAGAGGTACTAAAATCTACAATAGTATACTAAAACAGTCCAAAGTAAAAATGTCTTACTGAACCAGTTTACATGTATCCACTTTATTGAGTAGAACAAGACTGTGTTGACGCGCAAAATTTGTCGCTTTACACAAGGCTTGTCCAATCAGTACAACGATAAAGCTTGTCATTTTAGTACAACAGCACAACATGAACTACCTTTATGGAATATTCAATATTTTACCAAAAAGGTAAACCTTTATCATACTCTAACGAGTATAAGAAATGCTTTGCAAAGCCTTAGTATATGAAGAAGTTGGGTTTTTTCGAGCATCTTGACTACGTCGATGAGTTGTCTCTATACAGCAAAAGTTTACTATTTAAATGGCTTTAATAGATACATTTCGTACGGTATTACTGATAAATAATAGTTGTAGCTACGCTGAAATGATTCTTTTACACTTTGCGATGCATGGCTTGGTACAACGTGTTTAACAGTTGGTTGTTTTGTCCAGATTTCAATTATATACATATACGATACAGCCTATACGGCAAATAACAGAATACTTTAAATAAAATATGTGCCTAATAAAACATGTGCATTTTTTGTTCCTAATCATTAATTTAATTTATTTTTTAGCGAGTTTCATTAATTTCTTCTATATCTTCCATAGATTAGCAACGTTTTCTAATTTTTCTCTTTTAAATTTTAATTCACGTGATGAAAGATTGAGCGCTTGTTCAGTTTTAGCATGTATTTGCTTTGGCTAAACTTCCCTAACAATATCTTTTAGCTCTGGTTGTTTAATTTTCTCTTTCTGTATTTTCCCGGCTTGCATCATCGCCGTTGTGAGGATTTTAATCAGTTAAGTTCTTCTAACTCGTTAGGATATTTGTTTCTTGCTTCATTTCTTAGAGTCTACATATCCCTTATAGGGTGTGGGCAATAAGTGCACAACGGAGGCATGACACCTTTTTAAATAGCAAAAATAAAAAGTAAGTACTAAAATTAAATAAGTACATGTTACTAAATGCTACTAAAAGGGACATGCTAAAAAAGTAACTAACTGAAATTCACATTTATTTTTGCATTATAATATATTTCTTTTAAACATTCTTTACTAATACATGGTAGCTGCAAACGAGCAAGGTATGGCAGGTGTTTCAGCCGTAGGAAATATATTTTGAAATCATGCAAATAAAAGTGCAGAAAGTGTAATTAGCAAATATTTGAACAAGAATTTGAGAAAAGACACGACGGATAGACGAGATGCACAAAGTGCGCAAAATAAATCAGAAGTCAGAATGGAATAGGATGCCGAACAACAAGATAACGGTTCAGTGCATGTTTTATCAATCATCAAAGCTACATTCAGTGAGATTACACTTGAAATCAAAACTACATAATGAAAGAATGTCTGCATTAGTTTCTGATTGAAAATTCAATTATTTCTAGCGCGAATCTACTGAAGAAACTTTTGATAAAATAATTTGAGGATAGTTCACACATGGATAGCACGGAAAAAAATTGGACGATTTGTAACGCGACTAAGTTGAAGAAATTGCTACTATTTGAAAAAAAGGATATTTCACCTGTGATTAATACGACGGTTAAAAGCTTGATGATTTCTAATCAGAAAATCTTTTTCATGAATAAAAGACGTCGTAGGAGAGAAGAGATAAAGGAAAGTTGAACAATAGGTGAGATAGAACAATGTAAGCATTCGCAAATGATAGTTGTTTGAAAAGAACATCAGAGAGACAGAGAAGACAGGAGACACTTCAAAGAGCCAGAATTAAAACAAATGAAAAAATTGAAACAAAATTGAAACAAAAGCTTGAAAGGCTTAAAGAGAATACAATTAAAGCAAAGAGCTGAGAACGTTTCAGAAACAAAATGGTTTAAACGAATTAGGCAGAGAAAACAACAAATTAAAATCAGAAAAACATCATCTTTTAGCGATATCGTTAACTCGTACGAATTCTCTGGAGGCACTGATAAGGACCTATACGTACTATTCACTCCGGCTGAAACACACATTAGATTTAGACAATTGATTTTAACCGATGCAGGGATATGAAAGAAATAAGTAAACCAGGTCAATATTTAACACAATGGAAATGGATACTGCGTTAAAAGCTCTTTTTGATAACTTGAACACTAAGATCACTGGCAACACGAAGTTTGTAGTTGATAAGATTGAATACTTAACTATGAACATTGACAAATTAGAACTGTTCAGCAGAAGCTCATACAAAAAATTAACAGGTTAGGAGAAGAAAACAAAACTTAAAAAAGTACACAACAAGACAATACATCTTTCTTCTATGCAGTTTAATTGAGTCCATTTTAAAATAGCGCAACGATTCCACAAATAGAGACCATCAAAAAAAAAACTTCGGTAAATACTCTCATTGATTTATTCCATGTAAACTGAAAATTTTGGAAATAATTTCGAAAATGAATTCAATATCTCTGCAAATATATGTATGAAAGGGCAGAAGACAAATATTATATACATGCTACAGTGATGGAAGACGTGAAAGAAAAACACGTTGATATGTTCATTATGATTATAGAAGATAAATATAGTTAGGTTCTTAAAATAGGCTAAATAGTTAGATTAAAATATTATAACGTCAACTTAAAGTTCTTTTTGTAACTTACTGCGACTTTGAGAGTGCAATTTGAAATACTTATGAAGATCAAACATAATCATGATCACTTAATTAAAGGTACATAATTAAAACAAATAAGCACACACCTATTGGATTTTTCTTGTACCTCAAATCAATTAACAAAGATTTAAAACGAATCATTTATAGATATACCGATTATATTAAAGTATTTTACGATAAATTTTAAAGATCGTTAGACTTGAATACTAAGAATTAAAACCTAAAAATGTTAAAACTATGATCTATAGTAGGTGGACAAATTCCAGTACAATCAATTGAAGTTTGTATGTTACCAATTTAAATTATAAATGAAGAAAGGAAATAAATATATATTATGTGATAGATGCATTATAAATCGAGCATTAGAAAACGAAGGAATAAGATCTTGTAAACTCTGTGAAATCGAGTTATAGCAAGTACTGAAGGAAAGAAAAAAATAATAGAATAAATATCAATGGTTTTTAAAAACAAGCGAACACATTACAAAATAAATCTTGTTAAGATAAAGAATTTGCCTATGTCAGATGAATCATTTGATGACATAAACAAAATATTAAAAGATAAAATTAACATCAAGGAATATAAATTGTGATTTGATTTAACCTATGCAACAGAAGAAAACACAACAATTAGTAATAATGGATATCCTGAATGATTAGAATGTTTTTAAACTATCTATGTTCTTTTATCAGTTTTTTAATAAAAATATTTGAATATTTAGTTATTAATTGCAAAATAGGAACAGGAAAATAAAAGCATATAATGTTTTAATATTGGAAAATTGTATTGATTTGTAAATAAATTAACAACCACATCAACGGTGTTTGAATATTCAATAAACAAGGATGTAAAGATATAACCAGATATTTAAATAGTAATTGAAAATGTACAATCAGACTAATTAAAAAGCTACGCTCTGGGTAAAAGAACCATTTTACCATATCATCTGTGGGATAACAAGCTTGAGGACAAACACAGGTTGCTCTGGATCAGCTGGAAACAGAAAACATTATTGCTAAATTTCTTTTATTATTATTATATTTTGTTATTTTTATTACACTGTTATCATTTGGGAAAATATTAGATTCAGTGTTGTGATTTTTCCAAAGATAACGAATCAATGGAAAGTAAATTTTGTGGATAATTATGCAGCAGCAGAAAAAGAACAAATAATGTTGGTACGGTATTTAAAAAATGTTGTTACGGTATTAAGATAAGCAAAAGAAGAAAACTGATAGTAACATTGGAAGAATCGTGTGATTATGAGATTCTATAATAATACCGTTTTAAACTTTTCTGATATTACTTTGTAATATTTTCTTCATTGTGTTATCCACGACTTTCTCGTGTCATGATATTTTACACAAAAAAGCCATTGCATCTGTTTCCATTATCTTAGATCATAACACCTGATGCACTTTATCTGCTTTATTATCTTTTTTATTTTTTTCATTTTTTTTTCAATCATTGAATAATGCACATATGGCAAAGTTTTTATTTTGTCAACCAAATATCTATGTCATCCATGGCAGATAAAGCAATTTTGTTTACTGTTAATTAATATATTTCATGTTTATATGATCTTGTAATTTGTCTTGTTTTCCAGTATACATTGTCTTAATATTCCAACCTCAGACATTGTTGTTAAATTAAGTTTTGGTACCCTTCCATACCTTCTTTTCCTTTCAATCAGTTTTGACAAAATATAATTTTGATCTTAATCAAGCAAACTCTTGCATTCGGATTTAAATGAGGTTATCTTGAAACAATCCAGGAACTTGTTCGTTAACCAATTGTATGTTGTAAATGTTATCTTTTTGGAAAGTCACTGGTATCAAAGCACTGTATTCTGTTATTCAAATCTTTGTCAAAAAAATCATTTGCAATTGATAAGCTCAAAGAAGCTCTATTAGTCATCAACAATGTCATTCTGTCACCATACATTGGCTTCATGTTAAAACAATAATGACTATACATTGCTTTTTTGTTATCTTCTAACACTGAACATCCATGATATATTGCTTAGATAATGATATCCTTTACTTTTCATGCTAATAATATCAAGTCTTCTGCTAAAAGATATGTCCCTAAATATCCTTTCATATTTTTATTACTTGTACATAATTTAACCTAGCTATCTTTCCTAAATTTTCCATTTGCTTACCAAACACTGCTTTGTTCATTAAGTTCAAAAATACTTTTCGAAATTATTTATACATTTTTCTAAGATTTCTTTCGGTCCAATGCAAGACTTTAACCATGAACCTTGATCAAAAAGAATAGCTGTGTGGATCTTTTCACTTTCAATGCTAAGTTGAATTTAAAGCTTAAAGTTCCAGTTATACACAACATAGTTATGCCTATCATACAAAATACACAGTAACGTTGTTGTTAATGGCTTGGAAACTTTATCATCAATGAGAAGATGTTGAAGTTATGATACGTCATTTTCTGATGGTACAATTTTCATGATGCCAAGGATTGCAGATGTTGTGGAATATGAAGATCAACTTCTGAGATTAAACCATGATTTGCATCATTCATCCAATCTTGATATGTTTGTTTACAAAGATCAATTCCTTTTTGCTGTCTACCTGCTTTTCTAACAATCATTGACTGGCATATTGCCCATAATAACAACTTGTTATAATAAAAATACGTAATAAAATTCTTTGGTTTTGAATCATCATATCCCAAGTTGGTTATTTTCATCCACATAATATTCATGGTTAGCTTTTGCATGTCTGTTAGGAATCATAGATATTGCAACTATAATACTCCATTCAATCAACAGAAACATATCATAATCTGTTGACAATTTCAACTCAACGACTGTTAACCTTTAACTTGCATCACTTGTATATGCAGCTGGTGCTTTGGATCGTAATATACAAATCTAAGATAATATTCAATTTGCAGTTCGTGATTTTCAGCACCCATTTAAAAGTATTAAGATTCAAAGATAAAATTTTACAGCAGGATTCAATTCATCAGGCACGATCATCATATTTTGAAATATTTCTTCATCGTGTTGATGAAACTTAATTATAGTGTAATTACAAACCTTTGTCAGTGACTTTAGTAGGGGAAAAAACAAACAACCATTTAATATCAAGTTGTATGACATCTTTCTTTCCTTAACGTACTTCAACTTAAATGAATTGTTATGTATATTTAATATATAATGTGTATTTAAATCTTGTCCATGAAGGTGAGTTGAACTTTAGATTCTAGTAACTTATTAACAGAATGTTTACAAGCAGTCGAGTTCAAGGTCAGTCTTGTTGACAATTAGACTTGGTTTTGTCCCATTTTATTGCTTCACATCCTGTTGATATAGATCCAGTGAAAATGCGTATAAATGGAATGGTGATTTGGTAAACAAATAATTAATTCCTGTTTTAGATGAGTCTATGTAAATCCATTTGTGATCGGATTTTACCTTGTGCCGTTGAAATCAGATATAATTCGAGAGGATATATATATATATATATATATATATATATATATATATATATATATATATATATATATATATTCATTCATTCATTAGAATTACTAAAGTGCTCATTGACTTTTGAAGTTATACATTTTTTTGAATTTTTGTGAACTCATTCAAATACATTCTGGATTGTATCATTGTATCATATCAGGACATTCAGGACTATTGAAACTAATTCGGAACATTCTATAGTTTTTGACTTGTGATTAGGACATTTAGGTTTATTTGGAATTTGATTCACAATAGTGTAAGTATCGCTTGAATTTCACTTTGTATTATAGGGAAATAAATTGCTTGTTGATATTGCTTACATTGTTGGTTTCACTTTCTTTCTGTTTCCTATTTTTAAGACATAGACATGATACTTGTTGTCAATCATTGGTCCAATATATATATCCAGTTTATTTTTACTATTAAATGTGTTGATCTTATAAATCTATAGATATAATAGAGGAAAACAATAAAGTTTGTTCCTTAAGAATTTAATAGTTTGTTGCTATTGAATAAATATTCTTACCATTTGCATTTTTCAGCTTTCAAATGATTATACTTATTCCCGCTGGCAAAACAATTATTCCACTAACTTTAAAGCAATTATCAAAGAATATTAAAGTTAAAAAGTTACTGCTTCTGAAGTACTATATTTATAATATCGTTTAACAATGATCTGTTCACATTTATTTCTTTCATATTTATTTATATGAATTAATAAATTTAAAATAAATATTTCTGTATTGCTTATTTTGGGAAACTATACAAATTGGCTGATAGGATGGGTGAAATACTGAC
Source organism: Margaritifera margaritifera (assembly GCA_029931535.1). Classification (NCBI taxonomy): domain Eukaryota; kingdom Metazoa; phylum Mollusca; class Bivalvia; order Unionida; family Margaritiferidae; genus Margaritifera; species Margaritifera margaritifera. The sequence goes on along the minus strand of JAQPZY010001485.1, from coordinate 2,668,232 downwards.
TGTTCCAAAAGGGCATTTAAGCACTGTGTCAATATTTTACAATTGTTTTAATGCCACTTTGGGGTATGTGAGTTTATTTTAGCTGTTACTATTTATTTTAAAGTACTTCACCCTGTTGTTCGTAGTGTACGATACAGAGGTTACCTGTCAGTTACTACATATGTCGACCTTACAACATGTTATTTCAACTTATACGAACGCGATCTCGACGTGAAAGATGCTGGTGATATGTGGTAATCCATGGTGATAAAAACTATTTGTAATCACTGACCTTGGAAATTCGACCACTTACCCTTGCACAAGCCCAAGCCCAGTTTTGAACCCGGAAACAAAGCAAGGCCTGATTATATGAAGTGTTACATCCAGTATATGATGCTTTTTGACACGATGATTTTGGCACGATGCATCTCTGACAGATATAGCATACATTTGTTAAAATAACACGCTTTCATGTTCCTCTGTGAATATTATATGTTGTGTGTCCTTCATTCGTCATACTCTAGCTTTACAATTTTACTCAACGCATCGTAAAATACTGTAATACAGTATTTTCTCTGTAAACTATTGGTTAGTATTGTTTATGTACAGATCAAGCGCAAAAACAGAAACTTGATGGAATGTGCTTGGCTGTTGTGATTTTCTAGGATTTATCAGATTGATGATGACAAGCTGTCTGTGGCACTCCGATGGGAACATGTGGTTGGTTTTAACATTTTAATAATTTAAATTGTAGCCCTCTTCGGGCATCTATAGAGCTATCAACGTTGTTACCTAGTCCTTTATATTCAAACAATTTATTCTGGCGTATAGACAAATTTCAATATTTTTTTTGTACAGATACGTATTTGATTATCTATATGGTTACATCAATCTTGAACAAAAACATATGTTAACGTAATGGAAACTGCCATTCTTAAATTAATTAAGGCCAACATAGATAAATATAATTAACATGTCAACGTGTCTTTCTAATTCCATTTCAGTTATTCTAACTGGTTTTCTGAAGCATAAACATTTACAAATATATCAAATTAATTTTCAAAATATCCCAATGTCCTCTATTTTTACAGGGCGTTTATATATATATATATATATATATATATATATATATATATATATATATATATATATATATATATATATATATATATATATATACATATATATACGAATAAATAAAAATATCATACAGTACAGGATAGAGAAATTTTAATTAAATGGCCTCTGGTGATCATTTCTAACGGGAATTATTTAAAATTAACTCCACCGCATAGAAAAAAAAACCCCATAAGGACGACTGCTTATGATATGTTGCAGTACTTACCATTTTGACAAATTTATATTTTTAAGTAGCTAGAGTTCCAAGCAATATAAAATCACTTAGTAACTTATCAAGCATATTCATGCGCTACTCTCAGCATAAAAATATTTGGGGAAAATATTCTGTCAATAATTGTCTATACAATAATAACTGAAAGAGTATTTAAACATTCATAAAATTTGCATTGGTTTAAAGATCATAGACTGCTGTCATTAAATACACAAAAAAGAATATATTGGTGAGTCAACATTTCCAATATGACAAATATTTAGATCAAATCAGTTTTCCGCAAACGAAAAGCCGACGCGGTCGATCTATGGCAGCTCATAATTCGCTAAAGATTTGTACAATATCACGTACACTTTTCGTTCACATTATCATTTTCTTTCTAAGAACTGATTTTACGATTAACACAGTTGCAGAAGTATTTCTCTTTTCTTCAGATTTTAATTAGAGACAGAAGTCCCAAACACTTCATTTTGCGTCCAACTTCTTCCAGAGTTGATAACGTTACGATACACTTAGGTGACATGTGATTTCATACCGCTGATGTCGTAATGTAAAGATCGCATACTTTCGAGCTGCACAGTTAGCATTTATTTCACACAAGCGGACATCTTTAATACAAGCTTGTGTTGTCTTAACCCATTCAGGAACTCTATGTAAGGGCTTCATCTGCAGTAATAAAAATTCAATTCTCTCAAACATCCATCTAATACTTTGCTTATTTCTTGTCCGAATTATTTGTGAAGTATTTCCAAGAGTGTTCCTGTCGCTGTTTGAATTATACCCATGTCCATTATGTTAAGATGCATAGTTCTATAATTTAACAATCTTTACTCAACTTGATATCCTTATTGAGAGGATCTCATCTTAAGTCTGATTGTAAAGTCTTCTTTATAGAACCAATTTGTCGCGTTTATCTGTTCATGATCTTGTTCAAATATGGCTGAATGTCATTGAAAAATTCATACATATCTTTGCAGCTGAAGCCGTAAAATCCACACTCATCAAAGATTTTTGGAGAGAATCTCTCAGGTTTTTAGTTATTATTCGGCTTCTGTATTTTTGATTCATTCTCATTGGTTCGTTTTACTTCCAAAGTGTATTTAAGGAGTCTGTCTCTTTTTTTGTATTGGCACATCAAGTATCGAAGTGTTTATTTTGATTTATGTAACTGGATTGCGTTCTGTGTGCTAAAAATAAAAACAAAGTACAAATCCACTGTTTAATTCTCTCTCTCTCTCTCTCTCTCTCTCTCTCTCTCTCTCTCTCTAACTGAGTTTACGGTGGGGGACCCTAGAACTTGCCGGGCCTGTGGGCAATTGCCCCCAACTCCCCGTGCCCCTCTCGGCGGGCCAGCTGCCTCATCTATAGTTTTCTTTAATATATGCCATGAGAAGACTAATTGCTGTGCTGCTTAGTAAACACATTAAGAAATTAAGGTATGCTGGAGTCATTCATAATGACTGACTCAATACATCAACCCTTGACAGTCACTTATCTAGACGTAGCAACTATTTAATATGCAAAACCCAGAAAGTTAAATCTTGTATGCCCATATTAATGAGTCCGTTCAGGATATACTTCAAAGAAAGAATGATGGATGATCACGCGATAGAGGTATTAAAAAAATAAACTATTTCCATAATTCCTCTTTGATGTTGCCTGCTTTCTATGTTGTATACAGCAATTATAATGAAACGAAAATCCGACCTTGTAATTTGTGTCAGGTCTCTGACTTACACCGAGACAAATATGCAGGCATGTAAGTTAAAGTGATGCTTGAAGCTCTTGATCTGCATTCTAAGATTGCTTGATACAGGACAATATTATCTATCGAGCGATTTTTGTTTGATTCATGCATATATTCAAACAATTCAACAGAATAATGAAAAATAAAATATTTAATACAACCTTACACGGATCAATGTCGAACATAACACTACCTCTTATTTGCTTAATCGGATCTGTTGGGAGAAGTCAGTATTACCGGAATCGGTTTGGTATGAAAATCCGTCCCTTCTTCCAAAATGTTATGGAGAATAGAATACTTTATCATTGTTATCTACACCTAAGTTATACGACCATACTCACACGCAAATATTTACCTTTCCTTAACCAAGAGTCAAGATGATATCTATGACTAATCACTAAAACTGCGACAAAATTCAAAAGAAAAGCAATCTGCAAAACTGTTTTAATGCTCCCTGTAGATAATGCAGATATTTTTGACATATAAAATAAGCAGACATAAATCAAGCAGGAAACAATAAAAAGATATCGAATATGTATTATTCCAGTAATAATCAATAAGTGGATATTTTGATTTCATTTTATAAACTCTACGGTCTATTCTATTTTCTCCCTTGGAAAGTGGAGGAAATGATAAGTGCTTTACTCTGTCCTGCCGTTTCTATCATGCCTCTACTATGTTATTATTATAATATAATTAAGAAGCTAAATCATATATTATTCTCATTCCCTATTTGTTTTCCATAGTACATCAAGGAAATATTTCGATCTATTGTTGTTTTAGCAATACGTTTCGTTCGCACATGTTGTAAATCTTTTCCCCTAAAACATATGAAACTCACACACTTAATTTTCTGACTGTAACGACTGCCAGAGAAAAATATACCATAGTGCCTTGGTTAACTCAAATATATCGAACACATCCGTCGAGGGATACCGCTAATATCAATTTCCATTAATATGTCATGTGTCACTTGTGAGCGAAATGTCTTTTAATGTAATTCCTATGATTATCGAATTCATACTGATAATAATTATTGTTGTGTATGTCATCTACTCACCTCTAGCATATAGGGGCCAATAACCGCTATGCAGATATGTGACTATTTAGTTTCCGATAAGTAGTGACATATATCGGTGGAATTTAGCGAAGAAAACAAGGAAAATGTACACACCGTAAGGATAAAGGTCATGACTCATATGACCTATCAGATGTTGACGACTGCATAATTATGCAATTGAAATAATTGAAATATACCTCTTTGTCATGTCATGTGCCATAATCAGCTCTTATGCTAAGGTCTGCCGTCAAAATTCAAGAGGTCGATAAGACTGATGATAAAAATTAATAAACAGCTTAAACTATCGTATCGGAATACATACAACCCTAACATATTCACGATGAAACATGAACTACAATAAATTTATCAAGAATTGGTAGATAAATGTGCGTTTATATATATATATATATATATATATATATATATATATATATATATATATATATATATATATATATATATATATATATATATATGTATACAGTGTTGGATAACCCAATAGGCAGACTAATCACGTGCTTAGGGCACCAGCAAAGCGGTTTAGTATTGTTTTTATTTTGAATTACATGGGGGGGGGGGGGGGTGGACATATATATAAACTTTGGCATAATATAAAATTGTATTGTATATGGAACTCACAGTTAGGAAAAAGCACGGATATATGTGTGAGGCGTAGATATTGTACAAATATATTGCTACGCGTTCTGCAAAAGGTTCTGTACGTAACAATGTGTTCCAACTTTCAATGAAGTTACTCATTTTTGCAAGAAAAATATTTTGCATATATCGCTGAAGTAGGTATGAACTGAGCATCTTAGTACATAAAAAATTACCAAATAACTTTGCTCCGTAATGGAATGAGATATATTGTTAATTTTATGTGGATTATTTGACACACATCATCCATAAAAACATTTTTTTTGTTGCGTCTGTGCATTACCTGTAATATACTGTCGTCCAAGACCTCCCTAATTTAATGTCACCTTGTGTATATAATGCTCTACGCACGCCTCAATCGTTTCGATTGTTTATATTCTCTTGGACAGACTATTAATATTTCTATGACAACCTTTCTTTTCACGTTGTAAATGTCATCCTATCAGATAAATGTTCATCTTATCAGATAAAAAAAAAATGGATGATAAAATGGTATAGAGTAACAGTCAATATTAACGCTACAACGTCAAAGAGCATATATTGATTGTCCTAATCAACGATTACAGCTGTAACCGCTCTAAAACAAAGCGTATAATTTTTAGTATGCAGTAAAATCAATTATACTTACAATGCACCACAAATTTGAATCAACATACCATTAGTCATTCAAAGGGAAGCATTTTTCATAGAATAACATGAATTTTCTTCTACCAGGGGATTATATATATATATATATATATATGTGTGTGTGTGTGTGTTTGCGTGTGTGCGTGTGTGTGTGTGTGTGTGTGTGTGTGTGTGTGTGATAGCATTGGCTTGCGTATCCACCTACAATAAAAATCATTATACTGGATGCAGAAATAAAAGCTGATTGGTACTTCGAGAATAAAACATGGCAGAAATGATTTAAAAACAACGTGTGCAAGAAGTGTTGTTTATCTAGTGTCAGGGATGGTGATTTTCTACAAAGGCTCCGAAATTTGAGATACGTTGTAAATGTAAAAATCGCAGATTTGATAGTCAGTGAGATCACGTTGTCCCCCTTTCAAATTTGATAAAAAAAACAATCTTGTCAATAAAGAAGCCAACTAGTTCACCATTCAAAATAATTCATGTGTTAGAATCTACGAAGAATTCAGGATGTAAGAAGATTATTTCCGCGGAGAGAGTTGAAAATGGCACTACTCGAAAATATGCATGCATTAGATATTCCATCAAGTAAGTAAGGATTTGGCAAATGTGAATTGTCCAATACATTAGTTGTTCTTTGGTCAGTTACATGATAGTATTTTCATTTTAGATTAACTGTGCCCAAATCATTAGGAACATGAGATTACTGCCATGGAAGTTACCATCCTCTATTTCAGATGAAATTAAAAACACGTGCCACTTTTGTTTTGAAAATGTGTACGACCACTGCTACTTACAGGAGGCCTAATAATATTGAACAGAACATACTGGAAAAAAAATATATATATATATATCTTTCTCTTTCTTGCATGTGTATGTAGTGTTACGACTCTATGGTCTAAGAAAAATGTAACAGAAAGAAAGTGAAACCAACAAATCAAGTAAAAATCAACAAGCAATTTATTACTAGATAATTAAAATGAAAAATCAAAAAGTCACTTACAGTAATGTGTTTTGAAATCCTAATAATCCAATAAGAATGATTGTTCTAATCACAAGTCCTAAATATAGAATTTCCGAATTCACGGCTGTGTCCTTGAATGTTATGATGTGCTAATGGTCTCCAAAGTCCTGATGTACTAGTAATCTTTGATGTGCTGATGTCAAAATGAAGTATTCCAAAATATCTGAATAAGTTCACTTAAATTCCAAAATCATCAATTAAAAATCCAAAATCCAAAAGTTTATGAGCACTGTTATAATCCAATGAATATTTAAAATAATTCCTCTCTTAGAATTTGGAATGAATTTTCACAACTGTAATAGCTCTTTACAAGACTGATGGTAATGTCAAAACTGAAAAAATGTCCACCAAACATGGTATATATAAAGATTGGTCACATGACAGAATGTTCTAGAACATGTGTCATCTTAATGGAATTTTACTTGTAAACAAAAATCAACCTTGACCTTCAAATTGAGAAAACATATTGATCAAAACAACCTAATTCAAGGACACTAGTTAAACATGTTTTTCCTGATAAACATAAAGATTTAAGCAAATATTAAAGTGAAGAAACATTTATAATTTCCTAAAATATTTATAATATTATATAAACATCATACATAACACCTCCCCTCATAAAGAAAAAGAAAGATTTATATAATAAAGCTTTCTTTTGAATATACATCTAATACTATAATAACCAAAATTACATAAGAAGATGTTTTATGATACTGGACTTAATTACATCAAGCAATATTACATTTCTAGGCACGTGAGAGTGCATCTGCAATCACATTGTCTTTTCCCCTGATGTGTTTGATGTCAATGTTATATTCTTGCAATATCAAACTCCATCTCAACAATCTCCGATTTTTATCTTTCATTTTGTTGATGAAAGTAAGGGGATTGTGATCACTGTACACAATAATTGGAGAAAGAGCTGAGGTAACATACACTTCAAAATGCTGTAAAGCCAATATCAAAGCCAAACATTCCTTCTCAATTGTGGAATAATTTTTCTGGTGCTTGTTTAGTTTTTTAGAAAAATAACACACAGGGTGATCCACACCACTTTTGTCTTCCTGAATCAATACTCCACCAACCCCTACATCACTTGCATCAACAGATAATTTAAATGATTGGCTAAAATTTGGTGCAGAAAGAACTGGTGCATTCTTAAGCATGGCCTTTAACTTGTCAAAAGATTCCTGACACTTGTCAGACCAAAAACATTTGGTTTTCTTACTCAATAAACTTGTTAAAGGTTCAGCAATTTTGGAAAAATTGGAACAAAATTTCCGATAATATCCAGCCATACCTAGAAATCGCATCAGTTGCTTTCTACAAATTGGAACTTGAAATTCAGAGATAGCTTTGACCTTAGCTTCTATAGGTTTAACTTGACCTTGTCCCACAATATGTCCTAAAAATGTGACACAAGCATGGCAAAACTCACTTTTGCTCAAATTAATTGTCAGATTTGCATCACTGAGTCGATCGAAGAATTTTCGAATGGTTTCCAAATGATCTTCCCAGGTGTTGTTGTAGATAATGACGTCATCGATATAAGCGTCACAATTATCAAGACCAAATGTTATCATGTTCATCAGATGTTGAAACGTTGCAGGCGAATTTTTCATTCCAAACGGCATGACTTTATATTGATAAAGTCCATCTGGAGTTACAAATGCTGAAATTTCTTTTGCCCTTTCCGTCAGTGGAATTTGCCAGAATCCTTTTAAAAGGTCAAACTTGGTGACATATTCAGCATTTCCAATTTTATCAATGCAATCGTCCATTCTTGGGATTGGAAATGACTCAGTTTTGGTGACACTGTTGACTTTTCTATAGTCAGTACACATACGGAATGTATTATCTGGCTTGGGAACAAGAATACATGGTGAACTCCATTTACTTTTACTTGGTTCTATGAAATCATTCTCCAGTAAATACTGAATTTCTTTCTTCAGATAGTTCTGTTTGAGAGGATTCATCCTATAAGGATGCTCTTTCACAGGCGCAGAATCTACAATGTCAACGTCATGATAAATTTTACTTGTTCGTGTTGGAACATCAGGAAACAAGTGCTCATAGTCATGTAATAGCTGTTTTAGTTCATTTCTTTCCTGTTGTTGTAGATGTGAAAGTTTCTGGTCTAGGTTGTTCAATATTTCTGAATTCCGAAGATTGGTTATACCAGAGTCACTATAGTCTGATCGTACTCCATCGTTGATATCTTCACTGTTTGGGACAGGTACAACTAAATTAACAGAATAATTAGCTGGGCTATCTCTGTCAAAATATTCCTTTAACATATTTATATGACAAAGTTGTTTCTGTTTCCGTCTCCCAGGAGTGTTAATGATATAATTTAAGTCATTTACTTTCTTTTCAACGGTATAAGGACCATACAATTTAGCCTGAAGAGGATTCTGAGGTATGGGAAAGAGAGCCAGAACTTTGTCACCAGGTTTAAAACTCCTTTCCTGTGAAATTTCTGTCATACCTTAATTTCATTTTTGACTGGGTATTGTGAAGATTAGTTCTTGCTACTTCACAGGCCTTTGACAACTTGTATTTGAAATCAGAAACATAATCAAGAAGATTAATCTTTGAATCTTCATTTGAAAGAAGTTTCTCTTTCAATAATTTCAATGGTCCACGGACAGTATGACCAAAAACTAGTTCAAAGGGACTAAAACCCAACGACTCTTGAACTGATTCCCTAACAGCAAACAATAACAAATGAACACCCTCATCCCAATCCTTTTCTGTATCAAAGCAATATGATCGAATCATATTCTTCAAAGTTTGATGAAATCTTTCCAAAGCACCTTGACTTTCAGGGTGATAGGCAGAAGATTTAAACTGTTGGATGCCTAATTCATGCATAACTTGTTGGAAAATTCCAGACATAAAATTTGACCCTTGATCCGACTGGACAGATTTGGGAAGGCCAACAAGTGTAAAAAAACTTCACCAAAGCTTTCACAATAGTTTTAGTTTTTATATTTCTCAGAGGAATTGCTTCTGGAAATCTTGTAGATGTACACATGATGGTCAACAAGTATTGGTTGCCTGACTTGGTTTTGGGTAAAGGACCAACACAGTCTACTATTATTCTACTAAATGGTTCATCAAATGCAGGAATAGGTTGCAGATGAGCCTTAGGTATCTTCTGATTGGGTTTTCCTACCATTTGACAAGTGTGACAAGATCTGCAGTACTTAGAAACATCACTTTTGAGTTTCGGCCAATAAAAATGATTCAAGATCTTGTGATAAGTCTTACGGACTCCTAAATGACCAGCCAAAGGAGTTTCATGGGCTAAATTAAGAATTTCCTGTCGATATGACTTAGGAACAACAATTTGATAGCTCACTGACCACTCGTCACCAGCGGGTACATCAGGTGGTCTCCATTTCCTCATAAGGACCCCATTTTTCACAAAGTAACACACTGGAACTTGTGTGGCTTCAGTTTCACTAATAGCCCTCTGAAACAAACAAGATATCTCGGGATCTTGCTCCTGTTCAACGACAAGGGATTGTCGTTTGTCATCCTGATTAGAACAAAGAGAATGAGTTGCCAAAAGAGGATCACTGTGATCAATACCATTTGATTGATCAATACCTGAGGAAAAGGTGACCTCATCAAAAGACTGACCAATACATGTGTCAGCTAAAGGAATAATATCCTGATCAACATCACTCTCAAGAGCTATTTTTGCCATAGCTCTAGTAACTGCACAAGCAGGGTACAAATCAGGGATTTCAGTTTCGACAGGATCAACTTTCTGATCCAAACAAGGCTTGTCAGTTACAAGTGGATTAACCACAACCTTATCTCCAGCTAGGTCATTGCCTAGTAATAAATGAACACCCTCTATGGGTAAAGAAGTCACTGCCCCAACAGTCACAGGTCCAGAAACTAAGTCTGATGCCAAATTTACACAATGAAGAGGAACATTTACAAAGCCGCACTCTACTCCCTGAACAAGAACACTTTCACTTGAAGAAGACTCCTCAGACAAAGGCAAAGTACCTGACAATAAAAGACTCTGAGAAGCTCCAGTGTCCCTTAATATTTTAATTGGGATAGGCTTGGCAGAATCACCAATACGTGATATAGAACCTTCTGACATGAATGGTTCATAAGCCTCCAAAATAGAATCAGACTGGGGTTTGTTTGACCCAACAAATGTATTGCTTTCAATACAAGACCGTGACCTTGACCTCGTAGAAATAAGAGCATTTGGAAAAGCTCTGTCTTTACTCTGTTGCTTATTTTTCAACTTGAAGCAATCAGAAATAACGTGCCCTTTCTTTTTACAATAAGTGCACGTAGGAAGAGATAAGGATTTCTGATCAGTCTTATCAGATGTTTGATTCCTAACAGTTGTGCTGTTGTGAAATTTGGAAGTACTCGAATGAGATTGAAATGGTTTTTTACCAGAAAACTGCTGAGAGGACGATTTATTGCCAAATGAAATTTTGTGAGTCAAGGAATAATCATCAGCCATACGAGCAGCATTTTCCAAAGTTTCCACATTCCGCTCGTCAAGATAGGTTTTAACATCACTATGGATACACCTCTTGAACTCTTCAATTAATACGAGCTGTCGGAGGTTATCATAACCTTGATCAACTTTCTTGGCTGAGCACCACCTATCAAATAGTTGTTCTTTATCCCTTGCAAATTCGACATGAGTTTGTCCAGTTTCTTTTCTACAATTCCTAAACCTTTGTCGATATGCCTCTGGTACCAACTCATAAGCTTTCAAGATGTACTCCTTAACCAAATCATAATCAGTGCTTTGTTGTACTGACAGTGAAATGTAGACTTCACGAGCTTTGCCAATAAGTACACTTTGTAATAACAAAGTCCAATGCTCTCTGGGCCATTTCAAGTTTTCAGCTATTTTCTCGAAATGAAGAAAGTATTTATCTACTTCTTTTTCCTGAAAAGGGGGTACTAACCTAATATATCTAGTAACATCAAAACCTGAACTTGTGTTTAAAGGAGTGGAGTGTGCTCTGTTTGCCAGTTCTAATTCTCTTAATTTAAATTGCATTTCCCTTTCTTCTCTTTGCATCTGCATTTGTATCTGCCTCTCTTCTTTCTGCATTTGTATCTGCCTCTCTTCCTTCTCTCTCTCCATCTGTATCTGCCTCTCTTCTTTCTGCATTTGTATCTGCCTCTCTTCCTTCTCTCTCTCCATCTGTATCTGCCTCTCTTTTTTCTGCATTTGTATCTGCCTCTCTTCCTTCTCTCTCTCCATCTGTATCTGCCTCTCTTGTTTCTCTCTCTCTCTCTGAATCTGAAGCTTTGCCAATTCTAAATCAATCTGGTTCTTTAACTCTAATTCCCTTAATTTCCTGTCAGAACCAGATACAGGTCTTTCTCTTCAAACTTAAAGCACTATTTTCAAAAATTCCCTTTCCTACTAAATACTGAATCAAAATAATCTTTATCTCCTGTTTTGTCAATGATACTTTTGCCTCAGATAGACTGTATTTTCTGGCAAGCTCGAGGAACTCATCCTTTCTCATGCACTCTAACCCCTCCTGGGTAGGTTTTGAAATGAAATTCTGAACATTAGATGTCATTGTAAATGCTTGTTGGTTTCACACAAAAAAATTTCTCTATTAAAAATCTTTGCCAAAGACAAAAAAAATTCAGAGACAAAATCAATATGAATTTCAAAGATAAATTTAATATCTCTAATATGCTTTAAAGAAATTCAATCCCAGAAGACGAGCCCCCAATTTCTGTTACGACTCTATGGTCTAAGAAAAATGTAACAGAAAGAAAGTGAAACCAACAAATCAAGTAAAAATCAACAAGCAATTTATTACTAGATAATTAAAATGAAAAATCAAAAAGTCACTTACAGTAATGTGTTTTGAAATCCTAATAATCCAATAAGAATGATTGTTCTAATCACAAGTCCTAAATATAGAATGTTCCGAATTCACGGCTGTGTCCTTGAATGTTATGATGTGCTAATGGTCTCCAAAGTCCTGATGTACTAGTAATATTTGGTGTGCTGATGTCAAAATGAAGTATTCCAAAATATCTGAATAAGTTCACTTAAATTCCAAAATCATCAATTAAAAATCCAAAATCCAAAAGTTTATGAGCACTGTTATAATCCAATGAATATTTAAAATAATTCCTCTCTTAGAATTTGGAATGAATTTTCACAACTGTAATAGCTCTTTACAAGACTGATGGTAATGTCAAAACTGAAAAAATGTCCACCAAACATGGTATATATAAAGATTGGTCACATGACAGAATGTTCTAGAATGTGTGTCATCTTAATGGAATTTTACTTGTAAACAAAAATCAACCTTGACCTTCAAATTGAGAAAACATATTGATCAAAACAACCTAATTCAAGGACACTAGTTAAACATGTTTTTCCTGATAAACAAAAAGATTTAAGCAAATATTAAAGTGAAGAAACATTTATAATTTCCTAAAATATTTATAATATTATATAAACATCATACATAACAGTATATATATATATATATATATATATTAACTGTTTGAAAACTTTATCATTTATAATAAGTAAATATGCTTTAAATATGTTTTTAAATATAATATTTTGAAAGTTTTGTGCAAAAGGTGACGTATAACAATTGTCTAAGGATTAGATGTTTCCTTTTTTCCGAAATATAGATGCATAGATTTAGTAGCTTGATCATGATAGCAGAAGCTAAGTTTGCATTTTATATTTTCCATTAAATTAGGCGATTAACAATATAGAAATGTTAATACCATACGAATATATTCTCTTACTCCTCCTTTCTCTCTCTCTCTCTCTCTCTCTCTCTCTCTCTCTCTCTCTCTCTCTCTCTCTCTCTCTCTCTCTCTCTCTCTCTCTCTTCTGAAATATTCGGACATATGGAATTGAAATAGATATAGCAAATACATGCTTACTTGCTAATTCTATGACTTTTATACCGTGTAAATTACATACCTCTTTGTTATATGTTGAGCACTTCGTTTTTGTAAAAGGTGAATACAAGGCACCCCAACCTTGCCATCGTAATATGTATGGAATAATAAAACAAAAAACAAAGATAAAAAAGAACATACCGAAAATGCAACACTCATACGATCCAAGCCGACAAAGGTGATATAGTGACTAGAGTTATTGATTTTTCACATGTCATTGGCCTTTTATATCTTGAGACCAGAACATTTACTGCTAATACTTTGGGGAACTTTATTTTCTTTTGCACGTAAAGTGATAATGACGAGATATACAAAACCGCGTATCTTATATCAATGCATTAGGAAGAAAACTGAGACCGTCGATATAGTATTCAACCTTATAACAGTGTAATTATATGCAATTATCAATGGATACTGAACAACTGTGGGCTTTCTAATATACTGCCTTGAGGAATCGATAGCAGAAACTTTGTCTCAATACTACAAAAATACAATACAGGTATTTTAATTTCAGAAATAGCAATCCCAATTATTTCTGTGTATAGTTCCCTATTAATATCAGAAATAGCAATTCCAATGATTTATTTGTATAGTTACCTTTAATATCAAAAATATCAATCCCAATCATTTCTATGTATAGTTCCCTTTTAATATCAGAAATAGCAACCCCAATCATTTCTATGTATAGTTTCCCATTAATATCAAAAATAGCAATCCCAATCATTTCTATGTATAGTTTCCCTTTAATATCAGAAATAGCAATCCCAATCATTTCTATGTATTGTTCCCCTTTAATATCAGAAATAGCAATCCCAATCATTTCTATGTATTGTTCCCCTTTAATATCAGAAATAGCAATACCAATCATTTATATGTATAGTTTCCCATTAATATCAAAAATATCAATCCCAATCATTTCTATGTATAGTTTCCCATTAATATCAAAAATAGCAATCCCAATCATTTCTATGTATAGTTTCCCTTTAATATCAGAAATAGCAATCCCAATCATTTCTATGTATTGTTCCCCTTTAATATCAGAAATAGCAATACCAATCATTTATATGTATAGTTTCCCTTTAATATCAGAAATAGCAATACCAATCATTTCTATGTATAGTTTCCCATTAATATCAAAAATAGCAATCCCAATCATTTCTATGTATAGTTTCCCATTAATATCAAAAATAGCAAACCCAATCATTTCTATGTATAGTTTCCCATTAATATCAGAAATAGCAATCACAATCATTTCTATGTATAGTTTCCCTTTAATATCAGAAATAGCAATCCCAATCATTTCTATGTATAGTTTCCCTTTAATATCAGAAATAGCAACCCCAATCATTTCTATGTATAGTTCCCGATAAATATCAGAAATAGGAACCCCAATCATTTCTATGTATAGTTCCCGATTAATATCAGAAATAGCAATCCCAATCATTTCTATGTATTGTTCCCCTTTAATATCAGAAATAGCAATACCAATCATTTATATGTATAGTTTCCCTTTAATATCAGAAATAGCAATCACAATCATTTCTATGTATAGTTTCCCATTAATATCAGAAATAGGAACCCCAATCATTTCTATGTATAGTTTCCCTTTAATATCAGAAATAGCAACCCCAATCATTTCTATGTATAGTTCCCGATTAATATCAGAAATAGGAACCCCAATCATTTCTATGTATAGTTCCCGATTAATATCAGAAATAGCAATCCCAATCAGTTCTATGTATTGTTCCCCTTTAATATCAGAAATAGCAATACCAATCATTTCTATGTATAGTTTCCCTTTAATATCAGAAATAGCAATCCCAATCATTTCTATGTATAGTTTCCCTTTAATATCAGAAATAGCAATCCCAATCATTTCTATGTATAGTTTCCCATTAATATCAGAAATAGCAACCCCAATCATTTCTATGTATAGTTTCCCATTAATATCAAAAATAGCAATCCCAATCATTTCTATGTATAGTTTCCCTTTAATATCAGAAATAGCAATCACAATCATTTCTATGTATTGTTCCCCTTTAATATCAGAAATAGCAATCACAATCATTTCTATGTATAGTTTCCCTTTAATATCAGAAATAGCAACCCCAATCATTTATATGTATAGTTTCCCTTTTAAAATTTGTAAAGCTCCTATTTCGTTTATATCCAGATAATGCTTTCTATTTTCCCTTTTATATATATATATATATATATATATATATATATATATATATATATATATATATATATATATATATATATATATATATATATATATATATATATATATTTTATTTTTTTTTTGTTGCAATTTATAGTTTAGGATAGTTGCTAATTGAATATCTTTTAAATCAGATTGTATCTTTGCGATATGATTTCACGATTAAGTTGCTTATTGACCATTTCAGCTGTGACATTATATTGAGCAGATAAATTATAATGTATAAGATACTCAGTTGAATCTGCCCAAGAAGATTAATTTTTAAGTGTAATTCAAATATTCTGAATAAACAAAACTAAACGGGAGAACCGAAAATCATTGACAAAAGGAAAACGAGAAGATATTTTGCTCGAAATATACGTGCGGACATACGGACTTTTGCGACTCACACTTAAGAAATATCTAGAACGGTAGACTCCAATATTTAGTATTCCTTTGAGGTCTGTTAAGATTCTGACATGACAGTCGAATGAGTCAATGATAGAAGACATCATCGCTTTAGGCTCGCATTTCTAGTACAATGTCTGGTCTGTATCTGTCACGGAAATAGTTAATTGAATGTAGTACTGCATTGCTCTACCAGACATAATGTTCAGCGGTCTTTTATCCGTAGATGCCCTCAACGCAACAAATATTAAACTTTATCATCATAACTGATTTAACATTGCAACTCTAGCATTCTTCCCAATCTCAAATTTCTATCCATCATTTTCTGCATTAATCAAAACATTGCACTAAGATGGGTACTCATATTTACAATCCACTTATGAAAGATAGGTTCTGTGTGTGTCGATATCAAGTTTCATAAATAATGCATTAAAGCATTTATCTTCTATCGCACGGATTTATAGTTCCTCAATTTGTATGTCTTATGACATAATCGTTTTAATGCATTTTATAGATTTTATGTATAGAATTTTCTCATCTAATAGTATGTGCAAGATTTATTTTTGTTAAGAACCGTTCATTTATTTTTGATGACGAAGAAACGACTAATAAAGGAAATTCTGTTTAAATAATGCATCTACCGCATGTACATGACTTCCAGTGGAAGTGAGTGATTATTTCATATTTTTATAGACGAACGAATGCCGGTGGAAATAACACGACCATCAAAATATTTATCACGTTTATAGACAAATGAAAATGTTTGCAATTGAAAAATATGTATCAACATAAATATTATAACCATACGGTAGGATGATAATTTTAGGACTTCGAAACTGTTGAAATTATTTCGGATTATTGCATCTAAAAGAGAGTTCTGATCCTACTAGTAATTTATTTATTTGTCTTTGGTCCTTCTGATGTCGCACTCTTACTTTGATAAAGCATTATTAATACTCAGGTAACGTCAGGTTCTAAGGACTTACCATAGCAATTAGTAACGTATGATTTACATGGCATCCCCGCGGATCAAATGATTATCCAAAATGTGTTTCATCTTGTTTTCAGGCTCACTTGAAATAAAATGTGTATTTCGCTAATCCAGCGTTGGTATTATTGACCTCGCAGATCATCTTATCCTAGCTTCGCTCTCTTTTATGTGATTATTTTGTATCGCGTTTCCTCAGTTGAAATCTAATCAACACGAAAGAATATTTAATTAAAACAAAACTTGTATGTAACTGATAGCTACATATTAATATTTCTCGACAGGCAGGGCCCTTTAGAACACACATTCGAATGATTCCTAATATCCATGGCTTCCTCTTTTTAATTTGTGCAAATATATTTCGTAATTTGTTTAACTTTGTTTATTTATTTATGTATCTATCTCTCTATCTATCTTCCTATTTTGTGTATGTTCAGGTTTTTAATGTTCTCGAATGATTTTGAAAATCAATTTTTGTTTGTAACACCTCAATCCTGTTACAATGATATACATTCTTTAACTGCAATGTCTGCTCATCCACTAATTGACAAAGGCTTAAAAAGGAACCAACCCATGCAGGTAAGTTTGTATGTATGGCAAGTATAGAAAAGACTCGGCTTTTCAACTCCTTCAGCTTTTAATTTACTGTCCCTGACAAAATAAAAGAACAAAACTACCTTGCAGTGATTGATGACTTGGAATGATGTCCTCGAAAACATTGGGTTGAACATTCCTTGAATTATCTGATTCAAAATAGATTGTGTCCGTCCTTGTTGATATCGAGAGTATACATGAGCTTCCATCAGAAAGAAAAACTATGAACTCGACCTATAACATAGGTATAGTGGAGCAGGCTTTATATTGAATATATTATTGTATCATTATTTAATCTGGATGGTAGATGCGATGTTTATCAGAACTAAAATAATTAAAGATTACTCTCTGCCGATTCTGTAGTATTCATGATGACCATTAACTCTATCTTGACGGTTGTCGTATTACTGTTTGGGAGGAGAGACAAATTTTAGGGCTTATTTTCGACCGTAAGATAAATTTCTTCCACTTATTAGATACCTTAAGGACAAATGTCAAAAAAGCCCTGTATTAAAACAAGTGGTGGCAAATACAGATTAGGGAGCGAATCGGAGGGTCTTGGTCAGGTTATACAGGTCATTAATAAGATTGAAACCTGGCTATGGTTAAGATCAGTTTGTAAATGCTTGATCCGATACACATTTAGGGACTTAGACTCTGTCTGGGTGCATTTTGAACTTCCCCTTCAGAAAGCCTCTATGTTGAGGCAAATGAACCATCACTTTATCTCAGACGAACAAACTTGGCTTTTCAGTATGCTGCCAAACTATTTTCTAATCCATCTAATCCGCATATGATGTAGTGTTTAGGTCCAAATACCAAACCTTATACGTTCAGAAACCAAACTTCATTCCACCTTTGGGATACGAATTCATCCTCACTTAGAAACGGCATAAATCAATGTTGGAAATATTGCACAATTCAGTATTTCGAAATCAACACTGTGGTTATCAAAACCTTCTAAAATAATATTTGACCTTTGCGAATTCTGAAATTTCATAACTAATTTCCTCCTTTTTTAGACTAAATCGATCGAGTATTGGACACACATACCTGGCTCATGCATACCTCCTGAAGGGTGAATCTCGACCGGAGTGTATATCCTGTCAGTGTCCACAGACAGTGAAACACATTTTTGTCAAGTGTGTCGATTTCCATCTTTTGGGATAGAAGCATTTTGACGTGAACTGCTAAAGAAACTATATGAGGACGTGGAGTTTTAAAGGGAATGCGATTTGTACAACAACATTTTAACATTGTTTTAGGAATTTTACTTGTTTTACCTTTATCTGTTTTTTTTTATATATACATTTTACAGAATTGTAACATCTTTACGTTTATTTTTATCTTGTTCTACTCAATTTTACATTTTTTTGGAAGGCATCAACTTCCTTAATTTGTGTGCATTTCATTTTTACATTTTTCGAACTTGACCATTTGTTGGCACTACATAGCCACTTTTGTGCTGAGATGTAAAACACTATATACATAAATACAAACATACATACTCCATTTGCTTGTATATTTGAGGTCACTAATTTTGTAACTCAATATTTCTTGCATATCTTAAATGTAATAAAGATACCGATCCTAATTAAGTCAAAACATTAGGCATCACTCTCAGTCTCGGACAGTAATCATATTGTATAAACTCTATTAGTTGTCGGTTGAAAATGCAATTCCCTTAGCTATTCCACTGAGCCTTGTGTAGTTTCTATTAGTATAAATCAGCTTTCAGAACTCTAGAACCACATGGTCTTCATCGAGAATATAAGTATTACAATATACCAAAAGTCAACTTTTAATTGTTCAAAGCTCCGAAATTCTCATCGGATTTGAGATCCGTCTCTTCGCGTTACATAGGTTCACAACAACACTACTATGGCAAACCTTAACTATCAGTCTCACCGGAAATATTCTTCTCATCGTCTCCGTTTCAGCGGGCAAGGCCGAAGAGATCAAAGTGTTTTTAATGGTAAACTTGGCACTTGTTGATCTAGCTACTGTTATCTGCACGCTTACGTCTTTTATAAACAAAGTTAACATACTCTGGCTGTAAACAAAATATTTGCTGCTTTTATGTCAGTTAAATCATGATATTAGTCCACTTACCAAACAGTTTTCAAGGTCAGTGTAGAATGTTAAAGACAGTCCCACACTTGTAATTGTTCTTACAGATAGGAGTAATAGTGGTAGTAGTAGTAGTCGTACTAGAAGCAGCAGCGGCAGCAGTAGTGTTTTTGGAGAATTCTTGTGTTAATGGTGTTGGTACTACTTTTGTTTGTTCCTTTGGGAGGAACGTGAAAGATATACAAGAGAGCAGACTGAATAAATTAGTCTTGATTTCATATACGTTGTTGTATTTCGTACTGAAACAAAAGGAGCAACAATATGGTTAGTATCAGTGCTTTTACAGCTAAACAACTCATCTAGGTCGCAACCACATTCGGATGCAAATGGGAGATTACTGTAACATGTATCGCATGTAAAAAAGAAGGTTTAAATCGAGCAGGACGGTCAAAACACTGCGGGATTAAACCAGTACGAATCAAAATGTAGATGCTTTGATGAAAATTTAGGAATATCAAGGTCAATTTCATTTTCTACCCTAAATGGTCGAGGAGAAGATATATGTGTGTACACGTTTCGGCACGTTCCAGTGCCTATACTATGCATTGTCATTACAATACAAAAATAGTAATCAATATTGATATTCTTATTCTATTCTTGGTTTGTGGCTTTTTTCAAAGAAATATTGTGATCAATTATAATTTTAGCTATATGGCTCGTGCTACATATAAGGCAGCATATTTCTCTGGATAATGATTGCTTGACAAATTCTTATGAAAATGTAAAGCCTGCCTGTGTAAGACCCTGAGCATCAAGGTGAACCGTAGTGCATCGAAAACATCAGTCAAAGGATAGTTTGCAGCTGCTGTCAGTTGTCTTTAGTATGTTGCTAAAAACTCTTGCCATAATGATGTTTTGATATAACCTGCTTTCTTTTCTGATTGATAATAACTGTAACTCTGCATGTCATCTCCGCTCCTTAAGGCTTGAGGAGGCCAATAACCACCTATGGACATAAAACATAGGAAATTGCTACTATATTTAAAATCCTGTATTTGGGAGGGGTGGGGTAAATTAACGAACAGTGCTGATAATAATGCTGTTTATTGACTACGTCACACACAATGTGTGTGCTCCTAAAGTAATGACGTGTAAACAAGAAAGTGCAGTTTACTATGCTAAATCTATCTAATGAAATTAAATTATTTTATCTTAGTGTTTTATTGTGTTCTTCAAGGTTGCGTCCATCAATATGTATGTCATCTCGCTGATTGAGGCATTTTGGAATATCTCGATATATTATATACATTCTCTCATCAAAGAGATCTAGAAAGGAGTTTGCTCCGAACACTAGATGTTTTGGTCTCATGTCTGCCCCTAGTGTGCTGGAGGTAACAATTTCTCAAGATGCTGAATTTATTGTGAGTTGATGATATCCTTGCTTCAAATCATATAACACCTTGCAGTCGTAGAATTTATACATGAAGTCCTCAATTACTGGTGGCTGTATGATTCTGCTCCTTTCCATATATTTATATATCCACGCTGGTTTTGATCATGTATGATCCCACCTTTTCTTTAGTTGCTTGCTCTATCTTGGTGTAAGCTGCACCACTCGTGGTGAACACAAAGTTACTTGCTCGCCCTCAGGTACTGGTTCAAATATATACTTTTTGTTTCGTTTAATCCACTCATTGAGGGGTATATGCAGTAATTAAAAAAACCGATCTTGATTATGTGCTACTGGATTTGTCTCTTGTCTCATGCCAAGATTTACAAAAATCTCCTTGTCATTTCTGACATCTCTTATCCAGTCAACGCCATTGAAAACTTGACTAACCTCATATCTCGGATTTGGCTCTCTGGTGTTTTTTTATGGTTCTGATACTCAATTCCTCTTGGCATATTCGCCTATCTGGTTCAATTTGGAGCGTGTCTAGTTCTGTCAATGAATTCTTGCTTATCAGTGGCGGCTAATCAATTATCCCACACACTGCGACGAATCTTGCCTTTGATCTTCTTGCTTTGTTCCTAATGATTGAATTAAATTCACCTTATGCAAGGAGTTCACTCTGAAGGGTGTTTAGTATGCTTCAATTTCCATTCGTTGCTTGATCTGTTCATAAATGCTCTGAATTGGTACGCAACCATGATGTTCACATCTGTTCGATTATCTGGTTTAAATATAACATCAACATTATCTATTCTGACTTTCACTGTCTTGTCAGTGTCTGCTATTTTCTTGACTTTCTCTCTTCCTGATGTAGGTGCTTGATAATTTGTTTGAAACATTCATCATTAGAACTTGTTGAATTTTATTTTTCTATTTCAATCGTTTCCTTTACCAGATTTCTAACTAGATTTGTACATCTCCGCCTGCTTCGTTCCCTGTTCTAGGCTAATCTGCCAGGTCTACGACGTTCAGATTTACAAACTGAAGTAGTGCCCCTTTCGGAATTTCTTGCATTTATTTCCATATGGTGGGCAGCATGTATCCTTATCTGTTGACTCCTGTGAGTCTGCAGTACATGAATGATTGTCGATTATTACCCTGTTAACTGTGCAACTTCCAAGAATTGTGCGCTTTTTTCTGTCGTACGTTTGCTATAGCTCATTCTTTTTCTAGTTGTAAGTCCTAATAATTCCAATTGGGCAGCATCCGTGAATAATTAAAGCAACTTTCACTTCCTGTTGACTGCCTTGAATAAGGATTTGATTCTCAGTTATGTTCTATGATTCCATCATCCCTGATTTTGCTGAATTCGCACTAGTTTGCTCGTTCTCTTGGTCTTGCAATATAGACAGATGTTTCATTTACCGATGGCCTCTATTAAAGTGTTACAAATATCTAACATGTTGTTTGTTTTTCTTAGATATAAAATACTCATATTATTTCTTTCTCAGTTTCTGTTTGTCATTCAGGCCTTCTGTTGGTTTGAAAAACTCTTTTCCAATCTAGCAATCTCTCTCCTTCCAAAGATTATAAGCGATTTTTTCTGATCAATGTAGATCATGCAAATTGTACTTGTATTGCCATCTTCATCTGTTTCTTAATTTGGTTTACAAGTACTAGGTTTTTTACCTCATGACAGCAAGAAAAACAAAAGTGGATTTAGGATGAATAATGGCATACAGTCATTAACGTAAGAATTCTTACAGGTCTAAGTGTCGATCTATATACTAGTATCTACCTATCGATCTATTTTGGTGGTAATATATAATACTGCCATTAATGTTAAAACAAACGTTACGTAAAAGATCCACACACACACACACACTCGTCGTATGGGATTCTTAACCGTAGTTCTGGATAGAGCTTGACTGATGTAATTTCCAACTTTTCATAAAACTTTCACACGTTGTACGCAACTTCTGACTTCTTCGTTTTGTATTCCTTAGTATCAGCCACCAAATGGAACAGGGTGCGACTTCGATTCAGTCTCAGTCGTACATCCACGCCATTTAGCAAATATTTGACTTGCAACTACATGTCCAAGTTAAAAAGATATGACATTTCTAAAATATATCCTCTTTTGATGTTATTGAACATGCTCGAAATGGCAAGTTTTTACACCACACAAGCATCGCGGTGTATGTTCTTGACTTCTTTTCTCTAGATAAGTTCTTTAATGGTAAGTATCCATGCTGCTGCTGCCGAAAAGTTTTATTGTTCAAGTACAAATCAACTTCGCTGAGCAACGAATGTATGAAATTACTAACAGGAACCACTCTAGCATCGACGCCTGGATTGGTGTTGTCCGCTCTGAGGACTTTGACTTTCAGGTACAATACCTGTTTTTCAGATTGTGTAATCTTCGGTTCGTCCTTTTATATCAATTTGATAGGGAAAGAGGTGTTCAAAGACAAAACCGGATGAATTTCTACCAACTGGGATTCTTGTATCGTCATCATCGTCATTGGCAAATAGATCGAGTTCTGTTTTTAAATATTTGCACGAATCTCATTTCAGCATTTTAGGTAAATCAAAAACGTCAAAATCTCTGACAGTTTCTCTCTTTGCATTCTTTACTTGGTAGTATCTGTGAAGTCTGATTTGTTTTCGACGTCTCTTTTTACCTTGCCGTTGTCGTGGTGTGCAGGACGCATCAGGGACTTCCTCGGGAGAGTGCAGTGAATTTATAAGTGTATCTCAGGCTCTCAAGTGTTTTCCTATCTGGATCAAGACATTTTTTCCTACCTTCAGTAACGCTTGTTTGCGACTTTGTTCGTCGATTGGTAAGTTTTGAAGAAATTGTTTCCCTTGCGTCAGGGCAGCATCTTCAAAATACTTCAAGAATTGGTTGTAGTTGGTGTCATTTGTTGGAGTGGGAGCTGTGTCTCCACCCAGAAAAGCAAACAAACCGGGAGAAAATGGATGGATAACGATTTACTGTCGCAGAAATCTAATTTATGACGACGAGAACGTGTATGTTACTCGAGCAGTACACGACTGTTGGTTCTATTGAATGATTTGCCAAACTAATGGTTGAAAATAGTTGAAATCGTATCAACGGGAAGTCGGGCATTAAAATAATATTCTGCAGTAATTCTCATGTCAAAGATATTTAATCGAGGATTGCAGGCACTGGGGGGGGGTCTGCTTCGTTAAAGCCAGGATCATTTGTGTCCAAGTGTTCTTGTAGTTGATCCGAGGCAATATTTAAGACTTGAGTTGGATTAATGATTTCTATCAAAGCCACTTCCCAAAGCGCTTCATGGTCCAATTGTATGGCTTGATGTAATATTGTCGTGAAACAGCATCATTTTGTTTAGAAACACATCCATATAAATGTCACTATTAATAGTTCGATGGTTCTCGTCCCTGAGGAGTCACTCGATGTCAACGCTTGACTTTTCAATGCTTCCAAAGGCTTGTTGTGACTTGAGTTAGGAATGTGAACCTCTGTCTCTTACAATATACAATTTGTTTTAACAAGGTTAAACTTGTGTCATATGAAGGCTAGTTTTTCCATCAGTCATGTCAAACTCATCATTTGATTGTTCCACGTATTGAATCTTGTCCAATATTTTGGAAGAGGTTAATTCCGCAGGTGTAATAAATTCGATCCAAACAGGAGATTTCAAAATGTAGTGAGTAATCGAAAGTCACAAACGATCTTAATGTTCTGCTTCACGTTGTCGTTTAAAATCCTGTAACAGAAACTGAATAAGTCGGTAAGAAATTCAGCTACTTTCTCTGATTGGATTTTGGACTTAAACTCTTTACCTTTGACTGTGTAAGTATAAGCAGTCGTTCTAAATTTTCTGGAAGTCACTCTGTGAGTAGGTTGAATGTGAAAATAATCTTCAGGGGCTACCAAATGACTTTTTTCTTGGCCGATCTTGACTCTCACGGTCTTGGGCGGGAAGAGGAAGCGGATGGTGTTGCAAAAAATGCTATTCATCATTTCCTCTTCCAAATCGCTAAGGCGAACTTCTACCAAATATTCTTTCATGGTATTAGGTGACAAAGAGCATCGTCGTTGCTTTGTGTCTGGTTTCTCCCTGAAAGCGCGTGATCGTTTCATGACCGTTAAGTTTGAATGGACTAGGGTGTATCATTCTCTTCCTATATATACACGCAGTCATTTCTACATTAAACACGTGAAGATAGAATAGCAACAACACATGACACTTCTAATCAAAGATTTACACATTCATTCAAAAATACACCTACAACAAGACTTACGTAGAGACTCCAGACCACTCCTCTGCTCTCCAGATAAAGGTGAAGATACCTGCTATGTCTGTCAAGAGAACGGACACTAGACTCCAAAACGTAAAAAAAACGGCAAAGAAATGAACCTCTAAGATAGGAGAAACCATATCCTGAGACAAAGGTTAAGATACCTATTATCATTGTCAAGAAAAATGACATGGGTCTTCAGAGTGTCCCAAGAGAGTGAAAATAGGGGAAAAAGAGGATGTTGCAGAAGCAGAAGAACCTATTCCAGCGAAGACATTCAAAGCAAGACAAGCAGAAGAAACATCAGAAGAACCCATTCCAGTGAATAAATTTAAAGCAAGACAGTAAGAAGAAAAAATGGGCTTCTGTGATGTTTTTAAAAATTTAATTGTGATTCTTATTCACGAAGAATATACCAAAAACGTTAGTGTATCTATGTCTTGATTGTACATTTTTTAGTATTCTTAATATATATATATATATATATATATATATATATATATATATATATATATATATATATATATATATATATATATATAATATGCACACACATATTTGTGTGATGAGATATGTTTTGTGTTTGTTTGTTTTTTGTTTTTTATTTGGCAATCTTGGAGTAGTATAACTTTTCTGAGATTTATGGCTGGCTCTGAAAAGGGTTGTTGGGTTTGACCAAAAAGCATGGACTATTCAAAATTAGCTGCAATTGTCGTAAACCTTTTCCAAATGCAAATGATACCGCTGCTGTGGCAGTTGTTGCTGCCGGCTTGGTAGTGTAGGGTTTGGGTTTAAATGTAGGTCTTCTTTTCTTGAGTTTCGCAAAAGAGGCTTCATATGTTGCTCTCTGTTGTGTTAGCTCTTGTTGCTTTCTCTTTTCCTCTTCTTGTTTTTCTTGTAGACATGTCTGTTCCTCTTGCCGTTGTAAAAAGCTCTCAACTCTTTCTTCTGTTTCTTTTAAAAATCGTTATATTCTGGCAGTGATGGAGAAGGAGAAGAAGGTGGTACCTTCAAAACTTCATGCGAGGATAGGAAATCACAAAAAGCCAAATCAAGTCATTCTCTGGAAAACAACTAACTACAGCAGCAGTAGTCGTACTGTCTCTCAGGGTAGTATAAATATCCACTGCAGGCGCACCCCAACACAAAGTCTTCGTCTGATCCATATATATGTCATGCGCGTTCTGGTTGGTGGAACCTCCAATTCAGTCTCAATCTTCCACTAGGCAACATACAGAGGCACGTTCACCGTTGTGTCACCCGTTCTCAAACCAAGTCAAGATGTGGTCCAACGTTGTGTCATCGACCATTATGTCCAGTATGCTCTTCAATTCAGAATAACATAGTTATTTGTAGTTATCATGGTTCATCACCCATATCACTGATACCTCAGCAGGAAAAGGAGGTGTATACATTGAAATGTAAGGGTGCCTCAAGAGATTATTGGTTTATGGACCTGCAGTGCCGAGAAGCTTAGGCCGAAGTACAGTGAAGCGGCGTGGTGAATGTCAGTGTTAACCATATGTAGTTACCCCTCCACCAACCGCATAAAGCGGCCCTTTTCACTCCCACCCTGATATCTCAGAAACAGAGATACTACTCAATGTATTTCCGAAATATGTGTTTGTATATGTGTGTGTTTTTGTGTGTTCACACAACTAAACTTAAACCCCCACTCTCTAACCTTCTGTCTTGTGTGATAGTATATCATTAGTATATTTGTGAATGAAAATGTCTATCCTTTTCTCGCCTTACACTAAACTTCTAGGGTTATAGGATTTATAAGGGTAGTAGGGGAGCTTTTCTTTTTAGTTTGTTTATATGGGGATTGTAGGGAATTTATAGGGGTGGTAGGTGGATGTTAAGTTTTGTTTAGAATGGGTTTGGTTTCTATTTGACGCCCTTATTTTACAGCCTACCCATTACACCTCTATATGTTAGTGGGTGTGGGTGCTGGTCAGTAAGTCGGCGTGTTGGTGAGTAGGTGAGGGTGTTGATCAGTATATGTGGGTGCTGGTCAATATGTATAGATGTTGTTCAGTGGGTACAGGTGCTGGTCAGTATGTGTTGGGTGTTGATCAGTTTTGAAATATTTGTCTTATACAAAATAATAGATCGATAAAGCGTGAAAAGTTCAAAATATATGCGATCAAATATTACTCTAAATGAACCGGAAAGTGTATGTTATAATTGAAATGTATAAATATTGCTCTCTATTCCATTTTCTTCTTTGGAAAGTAGATGAAACGATACGTACTTCACACGATTCTGCACTTTCTATAGTACCTGTACCGTCATTTATCGTAAAATTAGGAACAGAGTCAACTATTCTCTATTGATTTTGCAAAGTTCATCAGGGAAATAGTTTCATCTATTGTAATAGTCGCTATATGTTTCAATCATAAAACTTATATGAGATTTCTCTTTAAAACAATAACAATGCTACCACACATATTTTCCTCAATAAAACAACTGCCCGGGGAAAATCTGTAGAGTCTTGGAAAACTCAAAAATATCAAAACAATTCGTCGATAGATTTGTTGCCGCAACTTTCAATTTTCATTTGTATGTAGCTTCATGCTAGTGCCTAAGGCATCTATTTTGTTCATACTTTTTACGACTGTCTCCTTGATAATGACTATGATTGGACTGTCTCATTGATAATAACTATGATTAAATACGCCGTTTGATCTCCGATAGCTTAGAGGAAGTCACTGCATCTCCCGCATATACAAAACATGTTGTTGAAATGACATCCCGTCGAGCAAATGCTTCTTTATAAATGAAAATTATGTACACATGAGCCATCTGCGGCTTGGAGATCCGTGACTATTCAATTTTCCATAATTAGTCGCATAGCTAGATCGATTGTTACAAAAAAAATGAAGAAAATAAAAAGCATACACACCGTTAGGAAGGGTTTAACAGCTTTGTTTATAGAGTTCTATAACACATCAGATGTTGACGACTTCATAATAAGACAACAGAAATAAATCCCTTGGCAACGTCATGTCTATTATTTAGACATAATGCCAAGATCTTCGGCCTAATTGCAATAAATTGATGCTAATGTTAAACGTGAGCAAAATTCTTTAAGTTAGTTTATCGGAATACCAATAGCCCCTACCGGATTATCGATGAAATATGACACAGAATCAGCTAGGTAAAAAAAATAGTAATTTTCTTCTCTCTCTCTCTCTCTCTCTCTCTCTCTCTCTCTCTCTCTATATATATATATATATATATATATATATATATATATATATATATATACGCTCTCAAACATACATATATGTGTGAGTGAATGATAATATGTTTACAAATCTATTGCACATTTAGTTTTGTTCACTGTCTTCATTGTATCATTTGCATACGTGTAACATTTGTATAAGGCTTAAGTATATGTACATATTTATAACAAATATTGAAATATTCTAATTTAAAAAGAAATAATTCATTTTTCGTATGGAAAATATCATGTAAACATTGCTCCAGTCGTTGTAAAGTGATCATCTTTATACAGAAAAATAAAATGAAAAATACCAGATTCATTTTTTTCATTATCGAGAAGTTATATTTCTTTGGAAATAATATCACAACTTATATTTAAAATCCACCATCAATGCGTCTGAGCGTAAACGGTATTATACTGTCGTAAACGTAAATGATTCCAAGATAATTCATGTAAAGAATTCTTACACATCAAACGTATGGATTATCGTATTAGTGTTTTCTACGACAAACGTTGTTTTACACCATGACGACCTTTTTTTTATCTTTTATAAGAAAAATAATTATATGATTCACAAGTATGTTTAATAGGTGTGCCCGATTTATAATTGAAATCTCACGTTTCCTCAATAGAAAAATTTGCAAAACGTGATGCGTGCACTAGAAATTCCAGAATGGATGTATTAACTTATATCATTTTTTTTTTTTTTTTTTTTTTTTTTTTTTGAACAAGTGTGGCTAAGCTCTTTTGAAACATTGCTATATTAATTCAAATCTTGGGTGACATTAAAAAAATGTAAATCAATACAGTATGGTTCAAACTTTAGATTTTGTTTTTCTTTTTGCACCTTAAGGCAATGAATATTTTTTAATCATTAATTAATAATTATGAATTTCCAAAATATGTTAATTTAAATCTTATTATATTTATGTCGTACCAAATATTTTAGAAAATGTTATTATTTTTTTGTAAGTATGAGTAATATTAACAAATGTATGAAATAACATACAATTTACTTTTATTTTTCAGGTCGAAAACCTATGATGTCATCTCTCAAAAACAGAATGAGTATAAGATTTTAACTAGCATAACATACGCTTATGACGCTGTTATTATTCCCATCCTTTACAGATAGAAATAACGCTTACGACGCTGTTATTATTCCCATCCTTTACAGATAGAAATAACGCTTACGACGCTGTTATTATTCTCATCATTTACAGATAGAAATAACGCTTATGATGCGTTATTATTCCCATCCTTTACAGATAGAAATAACGCATTATTCCCATCCTTTACAGATAGAAATAACGCTTACGACGCTGTTATTATTATTCCCATCGTTTACATATAGAAATAACGCCTACGACGCTGTTATTATTCTCATCCTTTACAGATAGAAATAACGCAATATATATATATATATATATATATATATATATGTATATATATATATATATATATATATATATATATATATATATATATATATATATATATATATATATATATATATATATATATATGCTAGCTAGGGTTAAGTATTTTATTGGCCACTTCAGGCGTGATACAATATCACGACAATGTTTCATATACATTTAATTTATAAGATACTCAAGTGGGTCTGCTCAATAAGATTCACTTTCCAGTGTATTTGTGCAGATAACAAATTATGACGAAAATCTGTAACGGAATGAAATAACTGACGAAGAAATCCGTGAAAGGAAGTGAACATGAGCCAAAGTCTAGCTCCAAATCAACGAATGGACTGGGTAGCCGCAGTAGCTCAGTTGGTAGAGCGTCAAAGTCGTAATCCAAGGGTCGCTGTTTCTATACACGAGTAGGCTAGCCCAGGTCGGCTTCCTCGCTGTGTTCTTGAGATAGCCATTAATGTGCTAAAAGTGCCGTTAAAACCAACCAACCTACCAACAAGTAGAGTAACATGCAAACCATGTTATCCAAATTCCGTGCTTCTCTTTTCGCTTGGAAAAGAACCTGGCAATGTATGTCATAAATTCCTTTAGCTAGTCATCGTCATGTATGTATGTATGTTTATATGCATGTATGTATGGTACATTTCCTAGCAAAGTTCCATATAAAAACAACTTGACGATATCCAGAGAATTCGACAACGACAGTTGACATGGCAACTTCTCGACCGACATTAGAAGGAAAAATCTAATTTCTTGAATCCACTCAGCAGCAAACATGTTATGAAGATTATTAATTTATTTGTTCATTTATTAAATAGGACGCAATTATGTTTTCTTTTTTAAAAAGATAATGATTTAAAAGATTTCTCTTTAAAACAATTTGTACAACACATTCCTTGATTTATCTACTTGCAAAGAGTTTCGGCCAAGCTTATTTTCATCCCAAGTCTTTACATACTTCCATCAGTAGTAATATGTGGCGACTGGGGGACAGAAATGGCACTTAGGGTACAATGGGAAATTAACATGGAGATGGCACTCGGGGGACAATGGGAAATGAACATGGAGATGGCACTTGGGGGACAGAAGTCATCTAACGACTCCATGTTTTGTTTTTTTTTAATGTTTGTTCAATATATATGTCCAGATACAACTGAGCGAAACATGTCAATGTACGTTAGTGCTAACCATACATGATTAGCTACTTGTATACGAGCTCACAAAGAGTGCAGTATGAATAGTCAGACGAGTACTATCAACAACTCAGGGCAATCTCACCAAACAGCGTTCCTTGCCCGCAGCAAGAATGGATTAACCCTACCATTGACTGCAGTAGATATGAACCGTATCAAGCTCATGCACAAAGCCTGGAGGAAGACAGCTACAATCAATCCGATGAGTTTAATTTCAGTAGCCAGTACTCTCATATCCCCAGCCAGGAGACAATATCTCGGTTTGACCATGAACTTAACGGTCTTGCTAAACAGTTATACATTGAGAAGCTCACTAATCTTTCAAATGGAAAGGAGGACTTAGTGTCCTGGTACAGATCTGTTTTAGCCGACAGGGCTAGCAACCTCTCATCCTATCCAAACAAAAGGCTTGTCGTAAGAAAATCTACAAAACAGGGTACAAGTGCCAAAAAATACGCCAAAGATTGCTATGCCTTATATTTATTTTTGAATGGAGATGATTCTGAAATAGAAGACATTTTTTTTTAGATCAACAACCGCAAGAACACCAGTGACTCCCAGGTGTAAAGATAGTAGTGATTCCACTTCAAGCGAACTTACATTAGCAGAATGTAAAGCGGACCTGCATAACATGACCGTAAGGGTTAATGACTTAAAGATCGAAATAAATGAAGCTACCAAACTTATTCAATTGAGAGACGAGAAAATTGATAAACTAGAAAAGCAAAACGCTACCTTGCAATCTACTTTAGAGAAACTTGTGTCTGAAGTTGAGGCTAAATTCACGGTGCTTGAAGCTTTTAAAAAGTATGCATCGAGCAGAATTCACAATATTGGTGATTTTGACGAAGCCACTACACAGCACGACTTGGTGCTATTGAAGCCAATGCTTCGAAATTGTCAAACAAAGTGTTGCAAATATCAACTAAAATGAAAACGCATTTTCCACATAGTGAGAAAGCAAGTGGTCACACTGATTCTCCCAAGAGTCCAGTTATTGTAGTTAACAGCTCACCCATACCAAAAACCGCTCCACCATTACGCTTTCAAAATAACGAATCTAGCGGAAAGGCACATGTCGCCGTAACATATGTAGAAGCCACTGCTAGACATTTGAGTCCGCAACCTGTACCAGGCGGGTATAGAGACTAGAACATACAACACCAAACTGTGAGTACTATTACACCAACAAAACAATACGCACAAGAAAGAAAAGAGTCAGCTGGAGACCAACCAAAATTCACTCATACTGATGAAATACAACGAAAACATGACCAGCAACAACAATCGTATACAGATAGAAATTCCAAAACCAGTCAAGTAACATACAGTCCTAACCACACACAGTACAATTCTTCTATTACGAGCAACGGTGGACCAATTGATTCTGGAAGATATGATCATCGACAAGATAAAAAAGGCCCAGACTTCGATACAAACGAAGTAAAGACTGATGATTCTGGCGAAGTCTTTATAGGAGTATCGCGCAGAAAAACGTACAGGTATTACCTAGGAAATATCGATAATCGAACTACAAGATCAGGGATAATTTCCTATTTGGAAGAAAGAGGACTACATCCGACGGTGATTCGTATTTTCCAAAGTAGGAATGGACGAAACTTAATAGTTAGGGTAAATATTCCTGCAGAAGAAGCAAACTTAATAGAAAGCAAAAACTTTGTTTGGCCGAATGGTGTAGCATGTGAGCGCTGGCTCACTAGAAACCAGTTGCGTGCAAAATACGACCAACAGAAAATACATAGAGGAAATCACGAACGCGACGACAATGAATTCAGGGGAAATAATTTGGGATTTAACTTAAAACGTGATAGAAGGAACAAATATATGGAACATGATCGCGATGATAACTATGATGATCGTGACCAAGACTGCGACCATGATGATTATGATTACGATCATAGGCATGACAGCTTTGACGCCTATGACTCGAGAAGAAATCACAGAGAGTGGTAATCTGCTTTGATTATTGTACATATATTGTTTACCGTATAGAAAATATGTTAGTTCAAATGTCACTAATGACTACTGCAATATTATTGGTGTATATGTCTGCTTGCTTACTGATGCATAACAACAGTCTTAACATTCTTACTTGGAACGTCAGAGGAATTATGTCTTCTGCATTATGTGTCAGTAATTTACTTGACCTATTAGAATGTGATATCGCCGTGATATGTGAACACAAACTAACAAAACAAACCAGCAAATTTATAGATACTCTTCATGGGGATTACATGTGTTATACAAAAATTGATAATACTGAAAACCGCTTAATCTCGAAAGGTCGAAGAGGTGGAGTATCAATTATGATTAAAAACAACTTGGCCTACTCAGTAAAAGAAATACATTGCAATAATGATCGAATTGTTGGCATTGAATTACGATCGATAAAAGATGTCACAGTCTTTATATTTGGTGTGTATCTACCCTCTGACGAAAATCTTAATTTATATCAAGAATGTATTAACTCAATTGAATCCCTCTATGAGTATTACTCGTGTTACGGTGAAGTAATAATTATGGGGGATTTTAATGCCAGATACAGAGAATCACCATCATCATGGTGTACATGGTATAAATGTAACGTGTTCACGGCTTTTGTTGAAAACAATGATTTGATACCATTGAACAAGTCAAATTTAAATAAAGGACTGAATTATACGTTCGAGCCATGCAGATCAACTCTTGACTATATAATTGTTAACAGAAGAATGCTAGATAGGGTCGTTGATTGTGAGGTTTTTACAAATCACGATACGTGCATAGCCTCAGACCATCATGTTGTATGCAGCACCCTTACGTTTGCAGCAGCAAGGTATTGTAACTCTCGTGTTCCTATATTTCCATCTCCATCTTGGTCTAAATGCGGAGATGAGAAACTAATAGCTTACCAACTGGAAGTAGATAGACTATTAAAGGCAGATTGTGAATCGACCCCGCAATCACCCCAATCAACCCAAGAAATAGAAAACATTAATAGTAAATTAATTTCTGTAATGAGGGATGTAGCTTTTCAGGTCGTACCGTCGAAAAAGTTTAATCCTCACACAAAGCCTTATTGGTCGCCAGAAGTTAAGAAAGCTCATAGCAAAGCTCGTTACTTTCGGAAAAAGTGGATAGAAAATGGAAGGCCACGAGGGCTTGTCCATGAATCTTACAAGCAATATAAAACTGCTAAAAGGGAATTTAGAAATACCCAAGAATATGCGATACAGACTCATGAAGAAGATATTTTTAAAGACTTAGATGAAGCAGCCGAATTAGACGTGAGGCTTTTTTGGAAGTTGTACAACAGACAACATAACAAGAGCAAATATTCCAAATGTTGTTTTGAATTAAAATATGACGGTGAATTAGCGACTGCGCCGGATGAAATATCTCGACTGTTTGCTAAATATTTTACTAAATTGTACACTCAATCTAGAGACATATTTGTAAATCATGAACTAAGGGACGAGTTCTGTATTGATGAACCTATCTTTAAAGTAAAATTTAGCTTTCAAGAAATAGCCTCTGTCATAAAACAGCTCAAACTTAGGAAAGCCCCGGGCATTGATGGTATTCAAAATGAGCATTTACGCTACGGGGGAAGAAGACTGACAGAATTCATTACAATGCTTTTCAACGGGGTAATAGAAAAGTGTTACATACCGTGTGACTGGAAAGTAGGGTTAATTGTGCCCATATTTAAAGGAGGAGGGAAATCTAAAACGGACCCTGACAATTACAGAGCTATTTCCCTGCTGCCTGTATTATATAAACTATTTGAAAAGTGCTTATTCAATAGATTAACTGCATGGTGTAATAGCACTATATATAATTTCCCTAATACTGAACAACAGGGGTTTCAAAAGGGACTGAGTAGTATAACAGCATCTTTCAATCTACACGAAGCTGTTTTTTCCACTTTAGAACTAGGATCAAGAGTGTTTGCTGCTTTCTTAGATATTAAAAAGGCGTTTGACACTGTGAATCACGACGGACTTTTTCTAAAACTCAGAAATCTGGGCATTCAAGGAAAGATTTTACATGTATTAAAGGAATCATACACAAATATTCAAAGCATTGTCCTGATGAACGAGTCAAAATCCGAACCTTTTCCAATAGAACGGGGTATTCGACAGGGAGGTGTTTTATCAACTTTTTTATATCTTGTTTATATTAATAACCTTTTACAAGAATTACATCAGTCAAAATTAGGGCTACTTGTTGGGTCAACTCCGTCTGGAAATCCAGCATTAGCCGATGATATAACTCTGCTCGCAAACACACCAATCCATTTGCAAAAAATGCTTGATATATGTAACAGATACTCACTAACATGGAACTTCACCTTCAACGTTAGTAAAAGCTGTGTATTAGTTTTTAATCAGAATAAGCAAACAACATGTGAGAAGTTTAACTGGAAAATAGGCAATCATACTATACCTATTTTAAGTGAAACCGAGCATGTTGGAATTCCTGTGTGTTCCAATATGAAATGCTTGACTAAAGTAGACAGATCTTGTACTAAAGGCAGAAAATCATTTTATTCTCTTGTAGGGGTTGACACAAATGAAGCTAGGCCCAATCCTCTTACCTACGTCAGCTTGTACCAAAAAATTGTGATACCATCAGCCCTTTATGGTTGTGAAGTTTGGTCGAATATCAGACTCAAAGACTTGAGAAAGCTCGATGTATTTCAGCATCATTGTACCAAAATTCTGCAAGGCTTTCCTCAAAACACGCGGTCAGGAATGAGCGAAAGTTTACTGGGGATAAAGAGAATTATATCAGAAATTGATAAAAGGAAACTGAACTTTCTTGGTAAATTATGCCATCTTCCAGAAAATGTAACAACTAACAGAATATTTTTATTCAGACTATATCTATATCTTTCTAGAAAAGATGTTACAGAACAAAAAGGCTTTATTCCAGATATATGTAGCATTTTGCAGAAATATAATATTTATGAATTTATTGAAATTTTTGTCAGAGACAAAATATTTCCAGGAAGAATACAGTGGAAACAAATTATAAAACATGCTACTCACAAATATGAAAACGAGCGCTTTACAAACTTGTGCCATACTGACATTTCCTACAAAAGATTCAAAAATGTTCATACTTCTATAAAACCCTCAATTCTATGGCAAACTCCAAAAACAACAAGAGAGTTACAGTTAATTACATCCCTTGCAAATGTTCTGATAACTGTTCCAAATAATACTATGCAAGTTTGTAAACACTGCACTTACTCTTACACAGATGTGATAATCCATGCATTTATTTCCTGTCAGAGCACTGTGCGACAACGAGACATATTTTGGACACATATTATAAATAACTTTGACATTCGTCTTGGCGTGTACCTTCATAATATATCAGATGAAGAATTTATTCAACATCTCCTTGGTAGAGAATTTCCCAACGGTATCGGCCTAGACGAGCCTGAAATACTGAGAAATTTTATATGTCTGCCTCAGTATTCTCTGCAACTGTAATTCATGGATTCTTTTCATGGTAATAAGATCGATTTTCAGATTATCAAGATTTGGAATTATGTGATCGTTGAAATCTTGATAATCATGTCTTCATGCATGCTTATATATATATATATATATATATATATATATATATATATATATATATATATACAATATTATTTTCTGTAAAATAATGATGATGTGTACGATAATTAAGCATTGAAGGATTGCGCAAGAGTGCACCATACTTTTGATAAGTATAGTGTCCTCATATAAGAATCCTCATAGGGAAAATCCACAGATTTCTCTCATGTATACCTCTGTTAATTGTATATAACTAATTCAATTAATTTCAATATTGTTTCATTGTTTTCTTTTTCATTTTTATGCATCCTTATCTCTGAAAAGAGGAAATAAAGATTGATGATGATGAGTAGCTCAGTTGGTAGAGCGTCAAAGTCGTAATCCAAGGGTCGCTGTTTCGATACACGAGTAGGCTAGCCCAGGTCGGCTTCCTCGCTGTGTTCTTGAGATAGCCATTAATGTGCTAAAAGTGCCGTTAAAACCAACCAACCTACCAACAAGTAGAGTAACATGCAAACCATGTTATCCAAATTCCGTGCTTCTCTTTTCGCTTGGAAAAGAACCTGGCAATGTATGTCATAAATTTCTTTAGCTAGTCATCGTCATGTATGTATGTATGTTTATATGCATGTATGTATGGTACATTTCCTAGCAAAGTTCCATATAAAAACAACTTGACGATATCCAGAGAATTCGACAACGACAGTTGACATGGCAACTTCTCGACCGACATTAGAAGGAAAAATCTAATTTCTTGAATCCACTCAGCAGCAAACATGTTATGAAGATTATTAATTTATTTGTTCATTTATTAAATAGGACGCGATTATGTTTTCTTTTTTAAAAAGATAATGATTTAAAAGATTTCTCTTTAAAACAATTTGTACAACACATTCCTTGATTTATCTACTTGCAAAGAGTTTCGGCCAAGCTTATTTTCATCCCAAGTCTTTACATACTTCCATCAGTAGTAATATGTGGCGACTGGGGGACAGAAATGGCACTTAGGGTACAATGGGAAATTAACATGGAGATGGCACTTGGGGGACAGAAGTGTTTATGGGGACAGAAGTGTTTATAGGGACCAAAGTGTTTATAGGGATAGAAGTGTTTATGGGGCAGAAGTATTTTAGACGGACAGAATAGACACATACACCCAACAAACAAACTTAGGGTACAATGGGAAATTAACATGGAGATGGCACTCGGGGGACAATTGGAAATGAACATGGAGATGGCACTTGGGGGACAGAAGTGTTTATGGGGACAGAAGTGTTTATAGGGACCAAAGTGTTTATAGGGATAGAAGTGTTTATGGGGCAGAAGTATTTTAGACGGACAGAATAGACACATACACCCAACAAACAAACAAACAAACAAACAAACAAACAAACAAACAAACATAGAAACATAGAAACACCATTGGCAATGTTTGATTGTTTCTTTTCTAAGAGATGTGGGTGGCCCTGAATAGAGCAGTTGGAGTTTTTTGTTAACCAAGTTAACAGATATCACACCTCTTCACGGGTCTTCTTCTCCTTAAACATCTACGCACTTCAGGTCCGTAGATGAGCACCCGCTTCAGACACCCTTGTCTCTCTATATAGATCCTTCTCTTCCAAAGAGCTTTATCAGTAATCTTCGTGATAGCCCATGATGCTTTCACATCCATTGGGTAGTTCGGGTTGAACAGCATGCCCGATACGATGCTTGACGATTCAACGAATGTATACATCTTGAGAACAGGAGAAACTATGTCACAACAACGCTGGTATATATAGCTTAAGATCCAATCGAAACGGCTCGAAATGGTCCACCAATCCAAAGGCGCGTTACAACAGGTAGGGTCTCTCTTCCTATCAGAAGAGAGCGGGGGTGTCACGTCACCTTCAGTATATGGGCGTCACAGCGCTCGGTTTTACCTTGCGGAAAATCCTGATGCCAAAGCCAGTGTCGTGGAACGTTTTCAAAGAACTTTGAAAGAACGCATGTGGAAATATTTTACACATCAACACACTCTCAAGTACATCGACGTGTTATCACGTTTGGTCAAAGCTTACAATCAATCGTACCATCGTAGCATCTAATGTGCCCCCAAAGATGTCACCCCTGAAAACGAAGTGACAGTGTTTGATCGATTGTTTGGTACACCTCAGATTGGACACAAGAACGCCCTGGTGCTCAAGACGGGAGATTGGGTTCTCATCGGAAAAACCAAACGCACTTTTGACAAAGGTTATTTACCCAACTGGACTACCGAATTGTTTCGTGTCACTGGACAAGTGTGTGGACGTGATCTTCCCGTCTATAAATTGGAAGACATGCACGGAGAAGTGTAAAAAGGAACTTTTTACTTGAATGAGTCACAACGAGTGACCAAAAAAGAAGACGACTTGTACGATATCGAAAGCATTCTCGAACGAAGAACACGTAAAGTAGGCAAACGTCGAGTGGAAGAAGTCAAAATGCGTTGGAAAGGATATCCTCCTAGTTTTGATTCTTGTATTGCCGCTTCCCAAATCGTCGACTATAAAAAAAGAAGTAACCAACATGCCGTTCAGCACAGCAGCTACCTCTTCTACTTCACAGAGTTCCTCTCTTCAAGACTTACAAAAACAACCCGTGTCGGTGTGGTGCTGAGAACGTGTGCCTAAAAATCAAATCGTCTTTTTCTGCCAAATCTTTGTGGTGTATTGTGTCATCGGAGCAGCCATTGCCAATTTGAGTTTGCAAGAAGGTGACAAACAATTGTGGACAATTTACTCAGCGGTTGCATCGGTTATCTTCTACCCGTTCCTTTCTTGAAAAATACGACAGACAGTAACAACAGCAACCACAACGGTACTGCCAAAGCCAGTCATCCTTCTTCCAGTCACAACAACAACAACAACAACAGCCCTCTTTTGGAACATTTTGAACATCATTCTCCTTTGACCACGAGTGGTTTCTCTGACACCAGAACCCTGGAACTATGAATAACCAATTTTATTTAACTTTACCCAGTAACAGTTCTATGGATGTGTTTCCCAACAACACGTTATTTTGTTTCACGGCCAAATTACCTCAGTCCATACAATTGGATCACGAAGCTCATTGGGAAGTGGCTTTGGTATAAATCATTCATCCTACTCAAGCACTCAATATCAACGAAGGTCAAAGCACTTTCATCGTGGATATCCTGAACGGGCAAGTGCAAGAACACTTGGACACAAATGATCCTAGCATTTACGAATCCAAAAAAATCATTACAGACCAATCCCCCTTCCCTGACTAGCTAGACCATGAGAATTCCTGTGGGGTATTATTTTAGTGCTCAACATTTAGTGGACACCATTGCGACTATCTTCAACGACCAATTTGGGAAAGCCTTGGACAAAGCCAAGAACACTGTCCTGATCGAGTACCATCAAGTGGCGCACCGTCTCAACATGCATTTTTCAGACCCCAGAATATTGTCCATCACTTTTTGTCCTGGGTTGTTTGATATTTTAGGTGGATACACAAAACTAGTTCCCATGAAAGACATCCACAGCAACAATTGATTCTACAAGTCCCCCTTCCCTGACTAGCTATGCATTTGGACATGTGGTTGCACACAAACGATAGATTCTACCCCATCGAACTGAAAGAAGGACTGAATTTATTGTTTATGTACTCCGAAGTGGTGGAGTACAGCGTGGTGGGAAACACAGCCGCTCCGTTACTGAGAGTCATTCCTTTCAAAGTGGATTCTGCTGTCACTGCGTACGAGGAAGGTGGAAACACGTATCACGTTCCCCGTGAATTTGTTCATCCTCATTATCTTCCAGTGAGTAAATCGTATTTTGACAGTGTCAAAATTAGTATACAAGAAGATCTGGGACAAAATATTATATTCACTAAAGGAAAAGCCACGGTGAAACTACATTTTCGAAAAAGGTTATCCAGCGAATTGTAAGACCAAAATATATCCTGTGTACCGAGGAGTGGCTCGACAACGAGACATGGTTTAGGAGATATGTTAAAATCAGCTTTTTGGACCGTAGCCCCCATCTTGAAACCCATGGTGATCGAGGATTGCATGCCTTAAAAGATGCTGCTTTGACGCAAGGAAAAGAATTTCTTCAAAACGTCCTCATCGACAAACAAAATCCTCAAGAAGCCTTTATGAGACCAGGAAAAAATGTGTTGCTGCAAACTGGAAAATATCTTTTGGGTCGCTTCAGACTTCTGGCTCTGACATTACTGCTTCCTCAACGCCAAAGCAAGGACAAGGCAGAAAGAGGCGTCGACACCCCTTCAGAGCTCATAAACACGGTGTTCAGAAAAAGAATAAGAAAAGAAGAAATGTCAGAGAATTAGACGTGTTTGATTACTAACTGAGGAAAATGATGCATCCTGTAAATACGTTCATGTCTAAAAAATGTTTGTATTTTTTGTTAGAGAAGCTTCTTCTTGTGTATTAAAAAAAAATGTTCATTTTTGAAAAAAAATGGTGTTGTGTTGTTTATTGATTGAAAAAGTGGAATGTATATGCTCTTTCATTCTCTCTCTCTCTCTCTCTCTCGATCTGAGGTACCTACTCTTTCACATTTCGCTCTATCGATCTGAGACATGTTTTCCATCGCGTCGGCGCTTGCAGCATATAAAAAGGTACGTTTGCCAATCGGGTCATTCTTATTGACTCGTCAACACCTCAAGATGACTGCTAAAATTAGTAAACTCAATGAAGCGATGGTGAACATACAGCGGGTTAGATATAACCTGATGCAGAAGTACCCAGAGAAGAACACGATGATTGTCCTGCAAATGGCTAAAGATCTGGTGGAGGAAGTTTTGCGAGAAGAGATCATCAGTGACAGAGCGGAATGGGAGGAGAGACAAAGACAGCAACAGCAGCAAAGGCAGCAACAACAACAACAGCTGCAACAACAACAACAACAACTCTTGCAGCAGAAACAACAAGAAGGAGAAGTGTCCTGTAGGATAGACTGTGATGAGTTTGCCTTCTGCTTCACAAGAAAGCGTCCTTGTCTTGCGGCAGTGAGACCTGTGGTGAAACGTGGCCGTCCTTCCAGAAGTTAAAACTTCTCACCAAACAAAAAACCCACCGGTCCTTTTCAGGGTCACGCAGATATCTAGAAAAGATTACTTTAGGATTGCCTAAAAAGAAATTGGTGTGTTGAGTGTATGTTTGTGTTTGTCATTTTTTTTTTAAAATCCCTTCCCTTGTATGTTTGGTGTGTGTTTGTGTAGAGTGTGTCTATAAACACTCCTCTTCCTATGTTAAAAAGTGTTTTCTTTTAGGTCCGCACACTTGGTGTGTTTTATGTGTGGGTTGTAGGATCCGCGAAGCGCAAAATGACGTCTGGTGTGAGGTATGTTTTCCTTCACATCCGTGCTTTAAGTATATAAAATGTTGGGTTCACCAGTAGGGCTACTCCCGTTGACTCAGCAATAAAGAAGAAGATGAGTATGATCATGAAACTGATGGAACTTCAGGTACACCTGGAGCATGCTCGTCGCCTCCTGGATGAACTGGTCCTCGAGAGATTGCAGGAAGAAGCAGCTCTAGAGGACCAAAAGAAGAAGAAAGAAGAGGAGAAAAAAGGATGCTCCTGCCTCATATCATGATGATACCAATCCGTGATGTCCAACCGATATTTAGGACACCACCGCAGCGACAGCAACCACAACCGCAACAAAGTTTCACTGTACTCCAGACAGAGGACTGGACTCTGGAGATGACGCAGCAGCAGCAGCATCTCCAACCACATCCACAAGCTCACAGGGTTTATAGGAGGATAAGGAGACAAACATTAACTGTCCCTGTCACTGACGATTGGGACAGTGAAGCAAACCAGCCCCCATCTGCCTTTCCCATCTCCAGCAATTCCTGGCGTGGAGATAGATGGAGTGGGAGATGTGCGACTTGTGGGGCTAGAGCCGGGAGGTGCGGACATCCCTAGGTGTACCAAAGCCAAACGGTCCTTTTCAGGGCCACCTACATTGCTAAGAAAAGAAATCTTATTTGTCATATATGTGTTTGTATGTTTGTGTCTGTCTTTGTGTTTCCCACTCAAAAACCACTCAAAAAATTGCTTTACTTCTAAAAAAATATTTGTGTGTTTTAGTGTATGTTTGTATAGAGTGTGCTTGGTGTAT
Organism: Margaritifera margaritifera; assembly: GCA_029931535.1. NCBI lineage: Eukaryota > Metazoa > Mollusca > Bivalvia > Unionida > Margaritiferidae > Margaritifera > Margaritifera margaritifera. Next base: position 2,625,309 of record JAQPZY010001485.1, on the reverse strand, counting down.
GTCCTTTTTTTAAAAAAAAAATAAATCTTTTCCCTTCTAAAAAATGTGTGTTTGGTGTATGTTTGTATAGTGTTTCTATGAACACTTTCTTACCCTTCCTATCTTAAAAATACTTTCTTTTAGGTCCGCGCACTTGGTGTATTTTGTGTGTAAGAGTTTTTTTTAATTTTTTTGGAGCTATGTTATTCTTTCACGTCCGTGCTTCCAGCATATAAAGCGACGCATTCACCATTTGCCCCATTCATCGTCAACCAGACCGAGAATGACAACAGTGGAGAATTTGCATGAAGCCTGGGATGGGATGGTGGGAGTGGAGTATCTGAGTGAAAAGATACAGTGTTATTGGCGTTATCCAGTCACCCTGCCCGATGTGACAAGGCAAGTGTCAGCCCTTACAAGAGTCAAAGGTCTTGTCCATGAAGTCATTTAGGAGGAAGCGATGAAGATGAAGGTGTCCTTCATAGTTGCACCCTGTCGATTGGGATTGTTGAAGAAATCCTTGGACTTGATGGAAGAGGTGGAGTACTTCCTAGAAAGGGTGCAGAAAGACTTTTGGCTCTATCCACCCCTCAGTAGTGTGAGGAGGGAAGAGGCTGCCTTGCTCACAGCCACGGCAATTGTTAGAGAAGTCATGTAAGAAGAAGTGATGAAGATTAAGAAGGTTTGGGCTAAGGAGAAAATTGTGAATTAGAAGGAGAAGAAACAACAAGACTTCCACCGCCTGAATGCTCATTGGATCAAGGTCCAGGAGAAATTCGGAGATTGGGTCATCCCGACTGACTCCCTGATCCACCCAAGAAAAAGAAGAAGTTTCACCTCCTAGGCTTCCTGAAGACATGGTGGAGGAAAAAGTAAAAAACTCCAACGGCCCTTTTCAGGGCCACCCACATCTCTTAGAAAAGAAACAATCAAACATTGCTAATGGTGTTTCTATGTTTCTATGTTTGTTTGTGTGTTTGTTTGTTTGTTGGGTGTATGTGTCTATTATGTCCGTCTAAAATACTTCTGCCCCATAAACACTTCTACCCTTATAAACACTTCGGTCCCTATAAACACTTCTGTTCCCATAAACACTTCTGTCCCCATAAACACTTCTGTCCCCATAAACACTTCTGTCCCCCAAGTACCATCTTCATGTTCATTTCCCATTGTCCCCCAAGTGCCATATCCATGTTAATTTTCCATTGTACCCCAAGTGCCATTTCTGTCCCCCAATCGCCACATATTACTACTTCCATCAGATAGAGAAATAAATTCACTGGACATATGTGATAATTATAGTAGAATAAACTGTCCCTTGGATATAATATTTCAATTTGATTATATTGTGAATTCAACCTGGATAGTCCACGCGAGTCTTTCTGTATCAGATCTCAAATAATTATCCATTACCATCTCATCATATCCTTCGATGTTAGAGGTCACTACTTTTATAAATTTAATTTATATATATATATAATATATATATATATATATATATACATATATATATATATATATATATATATATATATATATATATATATATATATATATGAATAAAATCGAAAACCTATATAATTCAATAAAATTAGATATCAACGTCTGTCGAGGACAATGTTCTTATGGTATCAGTTCTAACGATCGCTGGTTGAAAGAAATGGAATACCCTTTGGTATTCTCAGTGCCAAAGGAAATTACTTTTGTTAGCATGTATCAGCTTTCAGAACTCAGCAATTAAAGGGTTTGCTTCGAGAACATAATTGCTATCATATAACTTAAGTCATATTGCTATTGTGTTTAAGCCTGCAAAATGTCCAACGAGTTTGAGAACAGTCTCTTAACATTACATACTACTGTCCATCTTTCGATGGCGACCCGAATTATCGGTCTCGCCCGAATTATTCTCAAAATAGTCTACAAGACCGAGTGTCCAAGTTGTACTTATGGTAGACGTTGCACTTGTGTACTTGTTTAACTTGTTAGCTTTTCTCTGCGTGTCAACTTCGTTAAAAGTACTTGCCCAGGGAAAGCCTTAGGGAAGAGGTAGACTCAAATTCATCAAAAACGTCGGTCGACAGATAATTGGCCTCTGATGTCAATTTTGGTTATTATGTTGCGTATAAAGTTGAGCCTAACGATCTTTTTATCTAATTTGTAAGATTGTCTAATTGATTGTAACTATAAGTAAGCACGCAATCTCCGCTGCTAGAGTGGCCAAAACTAGATCTACAAAACTCTGCATTTTGTTTTCTTCGATAGGACAAGATGATCGATTTAGAATTAGAACTGGATCAATCAAGCTACCGTTGAATCCATTAGCTACATCATTTTTAAGATACACAACTTGTCAGACTTGCTAGCCAAACTGTATGAGACATAATATTAGAAAAACATTATCTTAGTGTTAAACGTTCAAAATGAATTGTTCTCCATTTAATGTTTATAAAGTCTACAATTTCTAATGACACGTTTATACCTTTCAAGATACTGTAGTCAGATTGTAATTTTCCTTTTATGATTAAAACATTAAGTAGATTGTATCTTGAGTAATCATTATTTGTTCAATATATTTTCTCGATTCCTTTGTTTACATTGGCATAATTTTTAAACGTGTTTTGACGCTATACCAATGATTTATATATTGTTATCGTACTATAATGCGTAATACGTTTTTACTTTGAAAATATCACTTTAATTGCGTTTGTAATCTAAATAAGTATGGCACAATATTTTCATGGAGTTTTTACTGAGGAAGGCTAATAATAGATGGACAGGAAATATGCTGAAAACAAAATCAGATCCACTCAAATAAATTCAGAATTACTTCTGCTTTTGAATGATTGACCATTCATAAAGAAAATCGGGAAGATGTTTCGCAGACACATTGTAATTTATACAATATCTAATCAGGTCTATTCAATAATATTTATTTTTCTGTTTAATTATATCATACAAAATTCTTAGAAGGACTAAAACCGGATGATTTATAGAAGAAATACGCCGGAGTTGTAGGCAACCCTTTGTGTTTAAATTTCTAGTATATATGTGTCGAGAATACCGTTCATTCATTGTACTAGTGCATTTCTCTTAAAGATGTGATGTTCAACGGTATTTGGTTTTCCTTAGATTCATTTAACACATCAAAGAAAAAATATGGTCATAATAACTAGTCCTACAATTTTATTCAAGCCCTAAATTCTTCTCCTGTAAAAGTTTATAAGTATTATTTTTAAACAATCATAGTATCAAAGAGTTTGTTTAGTCAACGTTTTTTCAACTCTAAACTTTGTTTCAATCATTGTGCTGTATGAATCTAAACCATTCGTCTTGTTGGTCACATCGAAAATCTACTTCTGAAAGATGAGTCCTATATCATTTAAAATGAAATTGTCCAGAATATATATGTGTACTGAAGATCAAGTATCGTTTTCTGCCCATATGTGAAGTTGGACAATACATTTTTCTTTTAACGTAATTGCAATTATTGAAGTTTTCCATTATTTAATATCAAAGGTTTTTTATCCTTAAATTCATTCGTTTTATCTAAACGCTGCATACTAATAATGACAACTGTTGATAAGCCTGATAAAGGAGATTTTGTATAAATCATCTATCAAGACTATATCGACAATTGTAAAGAGAACTGGATGCTTGTTTCAGAATTATAGTGACAAACACGTGCTAATGAAAACATTAGGGTTGTTATAATATTTATGAAATTTATCCAAGACATTTTCTTTCTTTTTCTTTTCTTTCTTTTATAAACGAAGATATGACGATCTTCACCTTGCTGTTATATAATAATATAGTTGACTTAATCTCTATAGTACTTATTAATTAAAAATCAAACTAAGAGTTTGTTTAAACATTTATGAATGTATGTATGTATATATAGGATGCTTAGGAAAATCGATATTTTTTCAGTATTTAACCTCATTTGTACAGATCCGGAAGGTCCTTAGGGCAAAAAATAATAATTTCAGTGTATAGAGAAGCTAAATATAGTTTGAGGTATAGCAATTTTCTGACCATTAATGGTGGAGAGATCTAATTCTTTGAACATATTCAGTTGTCAGGATGTTCTGATAATTATCGAGGTTTGTTTATTTACTGCGCATTTCAATGGTAACAATGTTCATGGAAGAATGGTAGTACTTCCTCTCCTTTGGAACACAATATATGACACCAATATGTGCCATAATTTCATTTAACAACCTTTCTGCTTACTTATTTATTTCAGCCTCCATGATCTGATAACCCTCCAAACTTTCTCTGCCAGACTTGGAACTCTATGAAACAGAATTGCAGAAAATCTAGATTTGTTCCAAAATTCCAGTTGTGCAAGCCGATGGATGATACACATTTGATCACAGCAGTAGAGAACTATCGGAGCTACTTTCTTCTGTAATCTTTTGTTTAGAAAAAAAATGTGAAATCTCTGTATATACACAGTGATGACCATGGTTGTGGCCAAAATAAAAAGACTGGTAGTCTTGAGTAAACGATGTTATACTTGGAGCTTGTGCAGCTAGCTCTTCTAACATCTTCCGGCTCTTTAATCGTATCCCACACATTTTTACCAAAGCGGACAATATCTTCATTGGGCAGTTTTAAATCTGTATGAAGAAAGCAAAAACTAGTTTCGGAGATTATTTATCTTATCCTCTTTCGGTCATCATACTTATTTATACAATAAAGGCAGAAATGGAAAGCTTTCCTCACACTTATTATTTAAACACTGTGTAAGATACACTAAGCTATTCCCAGATATTAGCTGCACCTTGTCGTCTGATGTCAAACTGAGTACAACTGTTGTATGATACAAGTTTCTACGATATAATATGCACCTTAGTTGATAATATACAATGCAACAGAGATTTCATAAACTAATCAAAATCGAAGCTTTTCAAAATTGCTCACAAACACATCACAATTGTACATGCCTCAAAAAGAAGTAACCATTGATAAACATTCTTCAATTGGCAAATTATGAGATATTTCCACAAATAATAGTTAAGTACAATTAGGCTTACCGACTATTAGGTAGACATTTCCTACGTAGATGTACTTTCTTATTTTAAAAATCTGCTATAGGAACAAATTACGCCTTGATAACATTTCCAAGTGATCACTTTACATCTTTATAAATATGGCCTCAAAGCATATATGTCATGCCTTTTTTATTTGGATTTTAAAATCAAATTATGTCATTCAGAAAATAATATTTTGTTGGTATAACGAAACATAATATTTTGCTGTTATAAAGAAACTTATTGACCAACTTTTCACTTATAAAAGTATCAAGGAGAAAATGCACTTTAAAATGTGGAGAGCATCATGTGATCAAAAACATTCTGGGGAAATGCCCCCACTAAACACACACACACAGACACACACATCCCACCCAACCGCCGTTGGGAGGGGACTGCCGCTAGCACCTTTTCCAATGCGCCCTAGACGCGCTTTATGCGCTTTGCGCACACATTTCCTGCATTTCAGTCTGCCTACTTCTTTCTGTCTCCAAATTTGGCAAGTATACGATAGAAGAGAGGTTGATTTACATCCGCAGAGGATATACACTAGTTCAGGAAAAAAATGCCTCTCTATAGTTACCCTTTTTAATGTATAATATTTCTGTTTTCTAAAGCTCTACTTCCATGTATGTCTAAAAAATGATTTTATGAGTGAAATGACCAATAAGCCATTTGCATTTTGCTATTGACTGGCTAAGAAAGCTTGTGTTGTCTTCTCAAGGAAATTTATTTTCTGGTAATTTCGTGTAACTAAAACTTCTTTCAATAAATAATAATCATAGATAAAAGAATTAGGAAGAAATCGTTGACAGAAGAGCAAAGTGAGATGAGGTCTTGCTCTTATTATGCAAGAGAAAAAACACACAAACATATAACATATTACTGTTAAGATATTTCCTAAACCCATGTTTCCAAGTTTGCATATTACTGAGAAGCCTGTTAACATTCTGATATGTTAGCCGAATGATTCAAAAAGAGAAGGTGGCAAGGTTGTAGACCAGTATTTCTCTTACAATATTTGATCTCTCTGCCAAGGAGACGGTTTATTCTTGTACTTTATTTCTCTCACAGACCTAATATTTATTGATCTTTAATTTCCACTAAATGCCCAAATATGGCTAAGATGACTGATTGTATATTTCACTTTGAATCATAAATTCTTGTCCTCTTAAAAAGTCAACATTTTTTCATTTAAATTTCTTATTTTCAGAGGGTGCAATAGTGCTCTTTCATTTTTGTCACATTAATTAGAACGTTCGTCTATTATACGGTTGTCATGCCCACAATCTTCTTATCAAAGATGAATCCATTTACATTTCATATCGAGTTCCTAGAACGTATTTCAATGCTTTTATATTCTTTTCTACAGATGTAATAATTCCTCAAGTCTTTGTTGTGGCACTTAATTATACATAATTAAACTATAAACTTTTTATCATTAGTTACATTGATTTCTATCCAAACGATGGATACTTTTGATGACAAATTTGACAAGAGTGATTAATCAGATTGTGTATAATTGATATACCACCGTCACGATTTTAAATAGAGGAGGATAAAATGGTTATATGTTAAGCATGAACTCCTGTTAATAGAAACATTAACACTATCATTATACTCACACTTATCAAAATTTTAGATCAGTTAATTTTTTTTCTACTCTGAGAACTAGTTGTATGCCACAGATATCATAAATGTATGGTACTCTGATTAACTTATGCCTTTTTAATTGATGCATCCGAATATATATATATATATATATATATATATATATATATATATATATATATATATATATATATATAATGGCATCTCAATCAAACGTTTGACTCCACACTATTTCAATCCATTTTCCGTTCTTGATCGTCGTGATGTTGCTCTCTCTCTCTCTCTCTTTCTCTCTCTCTCTCTCTCTCTCTCTCTCTCTCTCTCTCTCTCTCTCTCTCTCTCTCTCTCTCTCTCTCTCTCATATACATGCCTTTTTGCAATGCAAGGTTGTACACTATAACCATGAAAGCTGGAAATTACCGATTATTGTTCCAATCGTACCGATCAAATAATTATCAAATCTTTTTATATCATGCTCAGAGTTACTCAGCAAAAAATAAAATTTGTATTATTGGAAATTTAGATCGTCTGATTTTAGCTCCTTTCTATTTTATGTTAATTTTGGTAGCATATTTTGCTTCATGTAAAATGGAATCAAAATCAGGAGATGTTCGATGAATATTTAAATGTTACTAAATCTATATTCCAACATAAAAACACTTTTGTTTTTTATGCAACTTACTTATGTAGAATTTTTTTATACTTTAATAATATTAACATTTCATATCTCAGTTCATGCAAACAAAACAAATCAGTTGTTTTAAAATTTTTCAATTTTGTTTTTTTTTTCGATGTGGCTCTGATGTGTGATGGAACTGTTAGTTGTTCCTCCGGTTAAGCTTATGGATTTCATTAGATCGCCCTGTCAGCTATAATTTATGATACACTATTCTGTGTATACTTTTAACGCATTCTTTCCAAATATTTACTATTTACCATATTGTATGTCTCCAGATACTTTAATCCCTAACTAACGCATTTGTTCTTTTTCTAGGCTTTCCAAACTGATGGGCAATTAAATAATTACAAAATACCCCTTTATGTTCTATTAACAGACCCATCAATCTTTAATTCTAAAATTGCTAAAGTTCTTAGCACAACCTCAAATTTTCCATTATTTCATGGATTATTTTTAATATATTGTTTTACTGTCAGCTAACACTAACATCAAATATTTAATATTTTGATCACAAGGATTAGCATGCATAAATTTAATAAAAATATAGTGCGATTGACGAGTCTTACATGACAAAAAGCAAACGATTTGCCTCTAAAATAGGTAATGGTGCAGTAGTCCAGTATATCTCTGGAATACTACTCATGTAATGAAGTCGAAATTCAGAACAGCTGCATCTCTACGAGCTGAAACAAATTTTTAGAATATATAAAAAGAAACAAATGAGAGTAAGACTCTTCCCTGACAGAGCCCAGCAAAACATGTACTCAATTAGTTTTTATTCATTTGTAAACCGCCCGAGGTTTGTCGTTGCCTTACAGTATCGGTTCAATGAAACAAAGTAAGCCCCTATAAAATATATGTGTTTCATTTAAACCAAACATAAAGGTACACGATAATTGGCGAGACACTCCCACAGGATACAAGAGTTGCTAGATTAGATGATGCAGTGAATATCGTTCAGAATTTAGGCCATGACGCTGTGCTTGAAAAATCTGATATTAAATCAGTCTTTAATCTTCTCCCGTCTGCCCTGAGGATTTTGAGGTGCTTGGACTCAAAATTGATGGCAAATACTACTTTGATAAATGTATTCCTATGGGTGCATCAATTAGTTGCGCACATGTGGAAAAATGTTCCACCTATATTATTGGTTAGCAGAACAACGTTGTGGTCATAATAACAAACAACATTTACTTGATGACTTTCTGTTTGTGGATAAACCAAACTCACTCAATGTCTGGATACCATGTATGTATTCCAGAGTACATGCAGCGAGTTGGGTGTTCACCTTGCACCAGATAACACTGTAGGCCCTACTGAAGTCATTGTCTTTCTTGTGATAAAAGTAGATACGATTCAAATGTAGTTGAGGTTTCCAGCGGAGAAACCTTTAGATCTAACAGAAAAAATGTAGTAAGCTCTGGGAAAACAGAGGCTGACATTAAAGGATTTTCAATCATTAATTGATTCCCTTAATTTCGCTTGTCAGATAGTTTCACCATAGCGTGCTTTCTCTCTCTACAAAAAGGGGCCAAAAAACTTCATCGGATCAGAGTAAGCAAGAGCATAAGGGATAATCTTAAAGTATGGTAACAATTTCTTAAGGACTATAATGGCATTACTCTTCTCTTCGATTGTCTCTAAATCTCCAATGACACTAAGAAATTCTTCAATGACTGTGATTTGGGGATTTACTAGGGGATTTGTTATTTATTTCTGGTGCTAAAGTCGTCGGCAATTTAGTCCTACGTTTCGTCTTTCTTAAGCCTTATCAATGTCAAAGATATCCCCGGTTCCCAACATTCCATCGTTGATGCTATTTCCCATTCGCAGTGGGACAGATTTAGGCATTTAGCGCCAAATTTAGACACAATTCCCACAAAGAGTCCAGTCCTGTCTTATCAGATATTAACTTAGAAGCCTCCCGTCTTGTGGCAAACTCTATCTCAAGTCAGGCACACAGAACTTACAGGACCGCTCTTGCTTGTTTTAGCTTGTTCGGTCCCCACTATGCACTTCAGCAAACATGACCTGCCCAGACAGATTACCTTCTTATATGTATAGCATATCATTCTCTAAAAAGGCTTGCAGCCTGTACTGTTGGCACTTACATGACTGTTATTGCTTACCAACATAAAGCAAAGTAATAGGTTGACAACACATATTGTTGTTTAGTAGAAAATGTTTAGAGGGTCTCAAACATAGAGACAAACTAAAAGATGTTAGTGCTCCTATAACTCTTGACCTCTTAACAAATATTGTATTTGCCTTGAGATATTAATCTGCATTATTTGCTGCAGGTTTTACTTTGGCTTTTTTGCCTTTCTTAAAGTAAGTGAAATTACATCCCATTATCAAGAACCAATGCGCGCCTTCTTTGTTCTGGTGATATTTCGATAAACTCCAGCTATCAACCAAAACTAATGTGCATACGAATTAGGGACTCCACGAATGACCAAAAAGGCATTGGCACTACCCTAGTTTTAAAGGCAGTAAGAACTGATTCACCTTATATGATTGCCTTGATGTGACAATATATATCGATGCGCCCTAGATGCCCAGACGGATCAGTTATTCATTCATACTGAAAGTGTAGGTTACCACTTCGTGTCCTTGAATCTATTCCACTTGTGAATTTTCACGACCGGTGACCAATTTATCCCACTATTTGCTTTTGTGTTATTACTTCAGTTTAGTTAGTGATATTATGCTTGTCAGTTCTAGGTCTGCTGTTAATAACAACTATCAGCTTAATGATAATTGGATTTAATGCTGCATAGTAATAAAAATATGTTATGCTTTATAACATTCAATAAATGAGTTAACAAGTCTACTGTAATATTGTACAAGGGGTAATCCAGTTTGCCAGTTACAGTCTATTTCACGATAGTTGCTGCACTGTATGCTCACGCATTTAGTTGACCATGATCAATTTCCGGTAAAATGAAGTTAGCGTTGCAGATTGTTAAAGAGTTGTGTCAATCACCCCATATAGATAATACATCTGTACTACTACCAGGTCGTTTCTGCTGTTACCTTTTACTACTTTCGCCCACTTGCCATACAGTAATTCAACAAAGAGGATATGGCTTTATTCAAGAATTGTGCTGACAGACACTCTTTATATCATAAGATTCTTGAAGCCTGGGGTAGTAAGGATAGGTGGAATTTCTTCTAGGCAGTTTCAACAACATGTTATAAAATTCCGAACGAGTTTTTACACTGAACATATTGGTGCAAATTTTGTTAATTTATCTTGCTTTTAGAGCAAACGTTATATTATTTCAAAAATTCGAAACTTTCAACTATTTTTCAACAAATGTTTTCTATTATTTGTATTGTTATATATAAAATAATCTTGACACAAAAAACACAAACTTTGCAATTGAAGAAGTTATTATACATGTTTTTCTTTATATCTTTGCAAAGTAATTATGACTATTATGGTATCACTTGAGAGAGGAATTCATCAATTTACAATCGAGTCACATGGCTGACGATTTCCAAGATAGTGGACAAAATTGCTGCCAAGATGGTGATCAAAATGGCTGCTATGATATTTCGCAACATGTTACTACTAATAGTATGGTAAGAAGTTTCTTCGAACCAAATACTATGTTGAATTTTGTCATATTTAATTGAATAATAGATACATTTTACAACATGTACTGTATTGGAGTTATTTTTCCCTAACAGATGACCGGCTCAAAGTTTGTATGATCTTTTGAAGGTCATTTAGTATTTTTATGTCTGTCTTTGAGTTTCCTTTTTTCTTCCTGTATCAGTAAATCTTGTCGCTCTTTAAACTTTTTCTGAATATTAGGAGTACTTTGCCATGCCTCTATAAGAAATCTCTCTCTCTTTCATTTTCATGAAATGTTTCCCGCCAGGATGACGTTTTGTTGTTTGTCCAGAGTAATGTTTCAAGATTTAGTGTTGTTGCTGATTGTTTTAATCTTAAAACCAATCTAATTGAGAGAAATCGCGTTCATATGCAGTTTTGGTACACTTCACATCATTTGAAATAGTATGTAGATGTTCTTCATGAATTGCATATTGTCCACCAGATCTTTGTCTTGCCTTTCCATTTTAAGTGCAAATACATATAGACTAGAATAATTGTCAGGAAATGTGAATGTAGGAGGCATTTTTGAGGAAAGGTTGGCACACCACTTTTTCCAAAGGATTTGCGTATGTTGAAACCAAATATTCTGTTTCCCATGCTCTATTTTGATGTTTTTGGGCCGAAATTGCCAAGAAACAAAATGGCCGCCATGCGAAACTTCAAACGCCCATAACGTCTGAACGGGGGCGATAAAGCCACGATCGTTTGGTCTAATACCATGTTTTTGATACCTACAAACACACTGAATACATCCAAATACGGCTATGTTCAATATATCTGGGTGGAAACTACTATGAAGAATATTTCAGTTTAAAATTGTTATTTGCGTTTGAAGTTTCGCATGGCAGCCATTTTCTCTTTTAGCAATTTAGGTTCTAAATCATTATTTAATAGAGCGTGGCAAACAAAACATTTTGTTTCAGCATACATACTCAAGTCCTTTGGAAAAAGTGGTTTGCCAACTTGTCAACGTTTTTGGAGTGTGAAGTAACAACCAATTATAATATACATGTTAATACGCCAATATGATCAGCCATATTTCAACCAAAAGCACAATCAGTTGGATCCAGAAAAAAACAACAGTTGGATACATCCCAATTACTCAAACCCTACAAATGGTATAGGAACGTTGAATAGAATTGTTCAAAGAGCCTCTCTTTAGCCAAAGTATGTAGTGCTCACAGTTGATCAAGCTGTCTTTCCTGCACTAATGGAGCTGAAATGGACAATACAACAGTAGACGGATGGTCTGCATACTACTCCTGTTCATCCGAGTTCAGAGATGGTCTCTGGAAACTTCACCTCTTTCCTTTTCAGCAAATGCTTCAATTCTTTCATTGCTATGATTACACTAACTATGCCAGGTGGGGTCCTGTATACTTGGCTGAGATGAACCCGTTACATGATGAAGTCAAAGATGAGTTCTACAAAGGTATACCTTTGTTGTCAAGTAATCAGACCAAAGATTCAACCAAGTTGACCCTGACCAGAACCAGGAGTTGGCTAAATGCAAAAGGAAAAAAGGTGGTGGTATCGTAGGAATTATGAAGACCGCGTCAGTATTGAACATATGGACTATGTCATATAATATCAGGACCTACATTACAACCAAAAACAAGGGCACTGTTCTTGGTTTGACATGATGACCAAATGATTCACACTGAAACCACTAAATCTAGAATGAAACGGGACAATGAATATGAAAAAAACATTGCGTCAGTTCTACAAAGATATTCAACGTGTTTGCAATTGACATGTTCTGTGATGTTCTCCTGAATATTGCCACTAAGGATTTGGCAACTAGTGATATTCAGGAATCTCTTCTGAATGCTCAGGAGCTTGGACTAGTACAGCTTAAGACTTTTGTGAAGGAAAGACCCATCGTCTCTGACGATGGTCATACACAAGTAAAGTTCAGAGATCCACTACACAAGTCAAAGGCACTGACCTTCTCATCCCTGTATGAAATAAAAACAAAATCCAAGGGAAAATAATCCACTATGAAGGCAGACAAAGACATCGGGAAAGGCGAACTGATACATAAAACAATACGGGATGCAGAGACGTGTGTGTGCAAGTTGTACAGTGCACCAGAAGCGACCAGCTGTGACGAGTCCCGCGTTAAACTGTTTTACAAATCCAAATCGCCAACAACTGATGCGCTATAATTTCATGTTCAACGAGCACACTACCAAGGCATGGTATGAAAGGAGGCAACCAAACAACATCATGTCCTACCACCACATGCAACCACTGGCTGATCAACAGATGATGTACATCTGGCAACAAAGCTTGTCTCACTTGCTCCGATTCCCGAGTCGTGCAATGTGGATGCACAAAGGGGTGCACATCGCAGAATTGCACCTGTAGGAAGGGAAACCTGGCATGCACTGCAGCTTGCTAGTGTGCAGCCACAGGCAGCATTTGTAGAAACAAATTTGGCTGAAAAGAGTACCTGTTAATGTTATATGACTGTTAATATTATTTGAAGAAAGTATTCTACTAATCTGTGTACTTAGATAAGAACTAATTACTGGGTCGGCATGTGGATGTGTCTGCTACGCACAAATGCCTATGCCACCGACGTTTGTAACATCATTTTTTTTGGTGATGTGTGCATGGTCGAGATGGTATAGGTGTTGGTGCTTACAGGCAAGGCGATGGGTGCCGTAACAAGCGAACCCGGGTTCGAATCTCCGTAGAGGACAAATTAAAATTCTCTAACCTGTATGATAATATTATAATATTATTTATTCGTATATTTAATATATATATATATACATATATATATATATATATATATATATATATATATATATATATATATATATATATAAGTTATTTGTGTGAGTTAAATTGATACACCTGTACATATTGTCACCAAAAAATCGAGAATCAGAAATATGTATATTTCTTACATCATTTTCCATAACTATTTTCAACTGAAATGTTTATCATCATAGTTTCCACCCATATATACTGAATATAACCGTATTCTGATGTGTTCAGTATGTTTGTAGGCATCATAAACATGGTACTAGACGCAAATATTAAGGCTTAATCACTCCTCGTTTAGAAGTTATGGGCGTTTGAAATTTCGCATGGCGGACATTTTTTTTGGCAATTTCCTTAAACATCAAAAATAGAGCTTGGCAAAGAAAATATTCGGTTTCAGCATGCCCAAATTATTTAGAAAAGTCGTTTGTCAACTTTTTCTCAAAAATGACTCCTAAACTTTATGCAGCAACATATCTGAGAAATTGTCCTAATCTAACAGTTCAATTGAAGAATGGGCTTTTCGTAACCAGAAATGAAATTAGTTTGATATTGTGTTGAATCCATACATGCAGACTGTGTAAAATAAGCTACGTTCCACTATAAACTACATCCTTCATGGTAACATCGAAGAAAATTATTTGTGGTGGTTATTCTCACTCCATATAAATCGTATTTCAGAAAATTCTACTGAAGTGGAAAATATCTGTATTCGCATGGTTTAAACCAGCTGAAGTTTTTGTGTTTATATGTGAGTAAATCTGTAAAATTTGTGACTCGCTAGATCACCTTAAATTTGTTTATGGGGCGCGATATTATAAAGAAACATAAATCAGAGACGTCTACATATTCAATTCATTTTCGAAACAGGCTAACTTTAGATAACGATACATCTATATCATTGTCCAAAATGTCCAAAACAGAGTACAGGCAGACATTTTGTCAGATAGATAGATAGATACAATTAACTATTAACGAAAGAGCGAACGTTCGAACCAAAAAGATCTATCCTCTGGACTCCGCTGCAGTTCTATCATTATCCACCCTCGACGAGGGACATAACAGATATCATTGCGGAGGAAATACACATACGTTTTGATTGGAATATTTTCGCTTGTACTGTTGAATATGCGCTTGCATACATGTTTAATTCTCGTAAATACCTTAAAATGAAGCACAGAAACAGAAGCATCATGAAGACTGAATAGATAACAATATAACCATTAGTGTTGTTACATAGACTGCATGAAACAACCGGCTACATAACGGATGTGATGGACTTGCATCATCGTTAAAATTTGTTTTCTTCTAAATGGAAGACAGAATAGAATTTTGATTTTCATAAATTAATTTTATTCACTCAGATTCTATCTATCTCTTAATAGACCACTCGAACAACAATTTCGTTCCTTACTCTACATTATTTTAACTGCTGTCAATTGTTTCTTGGAGCGAAAAACGAATAACACCACAAAGAGAAGCATTACCTGAGATGAGGGAATACTTAATCTTCTTACACTTCCAAGTATGTGTTTTCATGATATAACTAAACTCAGAAGTTCTTTTTTAATCATTCAAAGAAGGGCAATTTCTTCATAAGTTATATGTACATGTATTATTCTAACCTGAACGTTGATCGTTTGCACTCGATGGTTTCACATACTTCAACACGTCTGAGAAGATGTTATTCAGAGAGTACTTTCACTTACAGGGCATACAAGATGAATAAATACACATGGCACTAACTCCCTCTTTTGACTTCTTTGAAAGCGAGACAATTGTGGAGCTGATTGTGTACGTCGGGCTGACCTGAAACCTGGGTACTCTTGTCGTTAGGATGCATGTTTTCTCTTATGTGGTCGTGTAGTTTATTTTCAAACTCTGTCACTGCCGAATATTTAGACATTTTATGATACTGAAAGGGACATTCTAAACCTAAATCTACATTCGCTGTGCTAGTATTTTATTTCTTTAATTTCTGTGCATGATAAATATGTATCCTTGAGTCAATTTTTAAAAAAATTGAATTACGTTTTGACTCATTGTTCTAAAAGTATTGAAAGATGCATGCATTCACTTGATCGATAACGCGTTTTAGTTTCAATATATTTGTCAATCGATGTCCTAAACTTTGTGTACTGAAAACTTCTTAATTTATCAGTGGCAATCGGAATTCGCAGAAATAACCAGTCTCATAAATCAAAAAAGAAGCTGAAAACAAATGGTTCGAAAGTCTTGAGGGTGGAGAGTTTGTAATGTTTTGGGATGGGCATTCAATCTATCAAGTAGGACAAAGCAGTCCTCGGCTTACTAAATAATGTCATTTGCTTGTTTCAGAGCGACATTGAACATGAAATATGATATTCGGTAAAAGTGCAATATACATCTGAACTTTAAGACAACAGATATTTCAATGTAAAATCATTGGGTATTTCTTGAAGGAACACATGTAAAGAGCCAAGGTAAATTATTCAAAACATTCTCGATTTGATTCATACTATAACGGAACTTGTAACTGCAGGTAAAAGAGATTGGCATTGTCATTATGCTCTAAGCAAATACAACACGGATTCTTACCATTGCGATACTCTTTCTTGAATCACGTTTTTAGCATCAAATAGAAGTTAAATCGTTAAAATAAAAACATCCATGAATGTAAACTAAGTTTTAAGTTTAAAAGTTTGGTTTTTCTACCTCCAAATTTTAAAAATTAAATGATATTGTTCGTTGTTTTTATTTTTATTTCAATCTCACATCTTTCAAGCTAAAAGAAATGTATATCTTGCAAAGTGGAAAACCATAACGTATATGCAACACGTCTTAGATCTTTGTCAGTGATAGGCAACTGCGCGATCTGCGGCAAGGCTGTGTCTAGGTTTATCAAAGCGTTAAACAATGTAGCTACTAGAATCATTGGTGACCTTTAGAGATAGTCGTTACTTTCAGTCTAAATTGTTGTAATCCTTTTTTACATTTGAACACCTATCTGATCTTGGACGACAGTCCAATTAGATTACCAGGAAGTAAAGTCCGTTTATGTAATCTAAAAAGCTAAACTAAGCACGTGTATATAATTGGCAAAGTTTAATCATGAAACCGATAATGAAACCTGAAATGTTTTGATATCGACTTTTCCGATTGTTTGCGTAAAAGGATAACTTAAATGAAAACATACTGTACGGAGTTGTTTATTGCTTTGCTCTTAAGTTGCAAATCTATATTCGTTTTGGAACCAGTAATCTAAATCACGTAACAAGTCCTAATTTAATTCTTACAGATGACGATATGGAGGAAAGGACTACGGCTTCTCCATCATCTCAGTGTAAAGACGATACTTGTAACTTGATGATCAAAGCCATGTCTAACATGTTATATGGCTGCATTTGCAACTTAATTTGACGAAAAAAACTTCATTGGACACATGTTACATACACATTTTTGTTACATTTAATATATTGATATTACACTTTCGAGTCCTGAAAATGACACTCATAACAAGTTTGCTCCTGTATTTGTTTTCGAAATGATAAAAAGAATCTCAAGGATGTTCTTACAAATAATATCTGGTGTTTGTTTAACTGTATAAGTAGTCACTATAATAATGCTATCAATATTAGCTATATAATAATTCTAGCACAAGAAAATGTGAGACTCGCCATACCCATTGGGAGTCATGACTTTTTCCTGATTGTTGACCAGCTAGATAAATTATAAATAAGTCACCAAATTGTAAGTCAGGGGACGCTGTATCCGTCAAGGGAACTAGGGCTAATTTTTCTGCATCTGGATTACATTATATCTAAGACTCTACAGTGAAAGATTGTCCTAACTATACTTAAGTACAAGGCGTCCTAACTTTGTCTTGTTTTACGTCTATACCCTGCATCACAGGATACATTCAACAGTAAAGGTAGCCCTGAAAGTGTAATGTTGGTGAAACGGTTGTTCTCTTATGCTGGAGCATATGCTTAAAGCTGGGACGCGATCCATTGTACGCAATATCATAGTGAATGAAAACTACTGAATTCATTGAATAATCGGGGAAATCAATTTAGGAGAGAGAGAGCAAATATGTCAATGTAAGAGGTAAAACCTGTTATCTCTTGTCACTTAAGAGATTGGTCCTGGTAATTATATTTAATATTACAAATTATAAAGTTGCCTAGGTAATCTGCATTACTGTCTCTCAATATCCAAACGTTGTGAAAACGTTTAAGTCAATACAGATGATATACGCAGCATGTATACCAATACGCAAGATTTATGCAATTTCATCACTTATTGATATGATGAATTCCGCTTTTCCTCTGCGAATATATCTTCAAGCTTTCCACCAACTCACTAAAAACAAAATGCCATTACCGATTACGACTTAATTTAGACATTTTTAAGGCGTCTATACAAGATAAAAGGTGTTATTGTACGTTATTGATAAAAGAGTGGGTATTATTAATACGTCTGTAAAACAAATTTCAACATTGGAATTTAGGATACAAATCATCTTACCATTGATAACATTATGCTGACTGACAATGATGACGACATTTTAGGTAATCTTTAATTAGAATGAATTTCTGAAATCTGAGCGATTCGATAGATCTCAATGGATGATTCGAAGAGAAAAAATTCTCCTGACTTTTTCCTTGCAGTTAATCATCCGAAATAGTCATAACTTTGTGGAAACATTCTATAAATCGGTTTACCCAACTTGGTTAAATTTCCTCAGTGTTAAATTTTGTCAAATTTGAAAAAGTGCGTATGCTTATTTTTCTCGATTTGGCAATTTTCTATATATTTCATATGTACAAAGTGCTGTTCATTTAATATGGTACTTCACAATTTTTCTTAATTTCCACGATGAACGATATGGCAGTCAAATAATTAGATAGATGCCATGTAGACATCACTTTAACATACATTTAACTTCTGATGTAACTTCTCACTTTTTCAACATTTCTGCGTGTGAATTTTATGTCAGTTACGATAGGTTAGGATAGGACTGTATCAGTTCAAATACGATGTAATGGATGCGGTGTGTACAGATAGAAAAGACAACTATTCAGAAACACAGTAAGATATACATTCAAAAAACAAATGGAAAGGAATTATATTAGAATATAGACGGCTGCCTTGTCCTTGTTATAAAAGGGATAATTATGCAAATCGGCATTGATTCCAATACGCTTGGTTCCTGCAGTTTCATCAGTTATCGATATAAATTGACTTTCACTCAATCAATTTGTCTTTGAACTTTCTAACCGCCGTCTTGAAATTGATTATTCAACAAATAAATAAGGGGGTGGGGTGGGGGGACGCTATCACAGAACATGACCCAATCTAGGGATCAAAGGGGTGATCAATTGAAATAATAATATTTGCTTTCACATCATTTGATAAAACAGTATCTTAAGGGTTTAAGACGTGTATGAAGCGAATGTTAACTCGGAAATTCAGGGCTTAGAACTATCCGATGTTACAATTGATAGAATAATGATGTCCAACATTACACTAGACTTTTTAGATTATCTTTAATATAGAGGACGTTCTTACAGCGAATCAATACAACGAACACGATTCCCATTGGATGATGAGAAAAGACACACATTTTTGTGATCTTCAGAGAGTCCTAAAGAATAGTCAAAATTATCTGGAAGGAATTTCTAAAGACCGCTTTTAAAAATGTCCTTACCTCTTTATTTAGTTCGCCTTTTACACGGTGATGGAGAGGCGATGGGTATTCGTTTTTATCTTTAGTCACGTAAGACAAAACTATGCGATAGAAAAAAATATTAATATCCAACATAGATGTCTAAAATATTTTCTAGATAGAAAGGTCATGATAATAAAGATATAGATAGAGACAGACACCCAGATAGACTTACCGCAAATGGGAAACTTTTCGTTTGATTTAGCATTCACGCAAATAGTGAAAATATAAATGTCGTCCATACATTTTATCGTACGAGATTAAAAATTAGACTAAATCAGGTAAGACATTACATAACATAAAAGTTGCCCGAATTGTTCTTGTGACAATCACAGATATTTGCCATCAATTGCAGTACGTGAGATTTCTGAAATTACATGACTTTTTGATTTGATAATTTCTCCTTTTCTTCTGCGAATATTTCTTTAAACTTTCTACCAACTCACTGAAAAATGGATTATTCATCAAAAACTCACCAATGTCATTACATAGTCAAAATTATTAAGAAAGATTCCAATAATACCGTTGCTATATAATGGTGAATTTGCACGAAATCTGTATTTGTAAAAATTTTGATGACCATTTGTCGCGATTTTGCAGTTTTCATTATATTTCACTTTTTTCGGCAAGGTTAAATTTCTGCGATTCGTAACAAGGCCACAAAACAAGCGAAAAGTCAATTATACAGAAATATTGTCATACACAGTATGTCGGTATCTCTGTATGTCTGTTTCTCTTTTCCTCTGCCCCGATCCATATATCTAGCTATTAATCAACAATGCATATATCTTTACTTCACAAAATAATTGCAAGAATGATTCGGAAATAACTGGTGTTACGGAATCATACCTTTTTACCTTTTTATAATGATTTAATTTACTAATTTATGATCTCTGTTTTTATTCTGAATAGCGGTTAGCATATATGTATAGATACGACTACTGCTCGATCAATAAGTGGTCACATGATCAATTGCGCGCGAAAGGAGCTTTTAGCTGTGTACTTGGAAATTAACATTGTAAGGTCACACGCTGGAAATATCACGTGATTTTGTCTCGCGCAGATAACCTAGATTCAGTGTACTTTTGTTTCATTATGAATAACAACTTGTTGACTGTTAATTCCAGTATAAAATAGCATTCTTGAGAATTAAATTGTGTTTACTTGAAGTAAATACATTCTAAAGGATTCTAATGCTGACAGGAACTGCGTTGTGGATTTATTTGATTCTGCGCACTAGTGGTGTATAAATAGCAGATAGTCCAGTGACAAGTCATTCTTTACAATTGCTTGAAAGAAGAGAGGTTATTGAAATTATTCAGTTCAGTGTGGAATTTATTTAATTAGTAATTCATCTGAATTACTAAACAGTTCCGTGGAATTATCGGATATTATTCTAAAACTTGTGAGATTCCAGACTTGCAAGGATTATTTTGGATTACATCAGAACTTATCAGTTTCAGCACAGTACAGGCTATTTTCATTCGGAATACTTCATCCGGATTACTCGGATTAACATCAGGAAGTGAACTTTAAAACATTTTAGGACTTTTTAGGATATTCTATACTGTAAGTTATTTTAATTCTTTCACTTTGATTGTTTGTTGAATTATTTTAATTCTTTTAATATTTTAGGAAATTAAAGTTTTGCATTTTAGTCTTGAAAGCTTGTTTGTGTCTTTTATTCTGTTACATTACCCCTAGAGTCGTAACACTGGTTAAGTTTAACATGATATTTGCTGCATTGTAGCCTTAGCATTTTGTCATAAAAGACAAAAACCTAGTATAAATATCCTTCCCTCATCCATTCGGTCCACACGTAAGCGTGATATTGAGGTAGTGGCACAACTCTATACTGCAACTGTCCATCTTGAGATTACCATCTTTAAAGTTGTAATTGTGGAGCCATCACTAACCATGTTCATGGTCGCTTACTGCACATGCAGATTAGGGTTAATGCTGTTAATGTTACTCAGGATTTCAAGCAGAATGCGTACACCCAGATCTGCTGGCGAATTATAGCTTTTGCACGGGGAAAATACAGTAAACAATATGTTATTAATTATATTTCGTATGTTCTATTCCCCTCTATCAGTAATTAACATAGTTCTCTTTTTCCTCTCTCTGTAGATTTACCTCCTAGATACTTACCCCAATACTTATATTTTGGTTGTTTCACGAGATGGACCCGTGTTATAACAACTAGCCGTCAACATGATCTACCGATTGATGCGGCATAAACCAGACCCAGTTTTCTCTAAACAATTTGATACTAAAATGAAGCCCAAGATCTAAGTACAAATGTTTTTCATTTTGTAGCTGTAATTAGAACAAAGTTAGAATTATCCGATTTTCGGGATCTTCTGAACCGTAGGTTGCTCTACCAGCATGTCGAATTTCAATGACATATGTTTCCTCCAATTTTCAAATCTCATTTCATGGTTTTGAGCTTGCGTTTATCTTTTTAAAATGATTCTGAAGTCTGTGCTCTGAAATGTTTGTGGCACACTGAACTGGAAATGCCGCTTTGGATTACTTGATCGATAAAGGGCATGCTGCAGTTCCGACATTTACGCTGCTCGTGCCTCTGCAATCCGATCAACGAAAATTTGAATTTGGGAAGAGAGCGTCGTTCGAGAAATTTTCCGAAATTTCTTCTTGTGAAATGTACACTGAGGCATGTTATTACCTACTGATAAAACAGCTGACGACTTATATTGTCAACATGGTCGTTCAAGTTAACTTTGATTTTTCTGCAGAAAACTACTTGCTTATAACTAAATGTAAACTATTGTAAAGATCTTTTCCAGTCGATAGGATGAGTTCTGATATTCCATCTAGCCAACTTTTAATCGATTCATCCATCCAATCTTTCATTCCTTCCTTCTTCATTCGACTTATTGATGTGTCAATCAATCCTAGAAAATATGGTCGTATGACAATACAGAACAATTACAAGTACAATTATCTTGCAGGCTGAGATTTATGGATAAGCTGTAGAGAAGTAATTGTGATCAGATAATATTACCCACCTACCCACCCACCCCAACACATATAACACGTTCCCCCTGTCTCTGTCTTTGTCTGTCTCTGTCCCTGTCTCTCGTTCTCTCTCTCTCTCTCTCTCTCTCTCTCTCTCTCTCTCTCTCTCTCTCTCTCTCTCTCTCTCTCTCTTGCACACGTTATGTTGACTTTATCTTGAAATATGGTATAATAATTAGCTCTCCAATTACTCACTGGTTTGGTTTCTCTGAGCACGTGATGGGTGATCAGGCTAATTTGTGCTCTGGAATGTTTGTGGCACACTGGACATGAAATGCCGCTTCGGATTACTTAATCAATAGAGGGAATGCTGCAGTTCCGAGATTTACGCTGCTCGTGTCTCTGCAATTACCCCCCAGCTCATAGTCTGTAGCCCCAGTACCCAGTAGATGAGACTGTGCCAGTTGGAACAGTCATTGGTGAAGTGTTTGAAGGATGACTTGAGGGAGCCTTTGAAGCGTTTATTCTGACCTCCCTGAGGTCACTTTCCCTCCTTTCAGATCGCCGTAGAAGATCTTCTTTCGTAGTCGCTCGTCTGACATCCTGGCGACGTGGCCTGCCCATTTCAGCTGTAATTTCATCAGCAGAGCGTGGATGCTTGGAATGCTTACCCGTATGAGAACCTCAGTTTCTGGAACAGCTTAACTTCATCGGTTTTTCTCAGGCAGCCCATGTAAAAATGGTTCAGCTTCTTGGCGTTTGTACACCGTCCATGTTTTGCATACATAAAGCAGGGTCGACAACACAATGGCTGTGTAGACCTTCAGTTTTGTTTGCAGACTGATTTTGCTTCCACATATTTGGGCATAGTCTGCTGAAGGCCCCACTTGCTTAGTCAATTCTGGCATTGGCTGCGTCAAACATGTGGACAGCACGTGACAGTGTACTGCCGAGGTAGATGAACTTGTCCACTGCTTGGAGGGTTTGGCCATTCACTGTGATGGTAGGCTCTACTAAGGCTTTCCTGGTGCAGGGTGGTGCATCACATGTGTCTTCTTGATAATGATTCTGAGACCAAAAATGTCATAAGCTGAAGAGAAATGATCCACACATGTCAGACTTGGCATTCATGGAACAGTCGTCAGCAAATAGATCACGAACAGTCACTTCCTGTAACTTTGTCTGTAGTCTCCTCAGATTGACCTCCTAATCGCCAACACAGTTTTCCGCTTGCCAAACCGCAACAAGACGTCTTTTGGATGCACCACCGCACCAAGCACTGGTATCTCATTGACTACGTCATCGTCAGGAGAAAACACAGGCAGGATGTCCAGGTGACGAAGGTCATGAGAAGTGCTGATTGCTGGACTGACCACAGTCTCATAATCTTCAAGCTCAATATCCGGATATACCCTAGCATACGACTACATGGCAAAACAAATCGCCCCCAAAAAGTGTCACTAACTTGAAACAGGAGTATGTGAAACATACATTTGTTGAAGAACTGTGCAGCCAACTAGTAACAATGAATTCAAACTCTGAGGACTTCGAGGCAAAATGGGCATCCATCAGAGACTCTGTGTACTCCGTTGCATCCAAAATCCTCTATCACACCACATGTTAACATCAAGATTAGTCTGATTAAACCAATGCTGACACGAGGAGACTACTGAACGAGAAACATTGGCTCCAAAAGGCCTATTTAGAAGACAGAACTTCATCATCTACGAAAGCAGTCTTCAACTACATCAAGAGCACTGTACAGTGAAAATCCAGAGAGCAGCAAGGCTCGGGTCTGGGCAACGAGGCTGATCAGATTCATTCCTACGCAGACAGGAATGACATTAAGAACTTCTATGGTGCTTTGAAGACACTCTAGGGGCCACAATCATCAGCAACATCGCCAGTACTGAGTGCTGACAACACCACACTGCTCACGGATAAAAATAATATACTAGAACGATGGGCAGAACACTTCAGCAACATCCTCAATCATCAATGAACTGTCACTGAGAAGGCAATGATCAACTGCCGAAAATGGAAATCAACACATCACTTCCTGATCCTGCATCGCTGACTGAAACTGAGAGAGCAATTGACTTGCTGCTAAACGGCAAAGCACCCGCAGAAGATGCTATAACTGACTGAACTCTTCTAATCAATGTGGACTCAATGAACTATACCTCAGGAGTATAAGGATGTCTCCGTCGTACACTTGTACAAGCAGAAAGGTAACGGACAATCATGCGACAACCATTGGGGCATCATGCTGTTAATAGCCGGAAAAGCCCTCGCCAGGGTACTGCTGGATCGCCGTGGCATCGCATAGATCACGTCCTCCTGCCTGAGAGTCACAGTGTGTCAGGAAAAGTCGACGAAAATAGATATTGTTTTTTCAGCTCTTCAACTCCAGAAGAAATGTCAGGAACAGAACTACAACTTATACACGACTTTTGTCAACCTGACAACCTGACAAAATACTTTGACACAGTCAGTCCTGGGGACCTTTGGAAGATGAATGTAAAAGTTGGTTGCCCAGAGAAATTCGTCGTAATGGTTCTGCAATTCCATGATGGCATGTTCGCTCGCGCCGTGGATGACAGTGAATCATCTGAATTATTCCCATTCACCATTGGATTCTAGCAAGGTTGCGTGTAGCCCTCTTCAGTATGGTGTTCTCTGCCATGCTTACATATGTCTTCCGTGACTATGACACTGAGATCAACATTAGATACGGGACTAATGGCAAGATCTTCAATCTGAGGTGACGACGAAGTTACAGGAAGTGACTGTTCGTGATCAATTTGCTGACGACTGTTCCCTGAATGCCAAATCTGAGTCTGACATGCAACACAGTATGGACCATTTCTCTTCAGCTTGTGACAACTTCGGTCTCACAATCAGTATCAAGAAGACAGAAGTGATGCACCAACGTGCACTAGTATAGCCTTGCGTAGAGCCTACCATCACAGTAAATGGCCAAACCCTCCAAGCAGTGGACAAGTTCACCTATCTCGGCAGCACACTGTCACCAAAGCTAGAATGCTAAAGCAAGTGTTGCCTTTGGCAGAGTTCATGCAAATGTGCAGGAGCGCAGAGTCATCAATCTACAAACAAAAAAGCTTACAAAGCCATTGCGTTCCCGACACTGCTGTATACATGCGAAACCTGGACGGTGTACAGACGCCATGCCAAGAAGCTGAACCATTTTCACATGGGCTGCTTGAGGAAACTGATGAGCATACGATGGCAGTACAGGGTCCCAGAAGCTGAGGTTCTCACACGGGCAGGCATTCCAAGCATCCACGCTCTGCTGATAAAATCACAGTTGAGATTAGCAGGCAACGTCATCAGGATGTCAGACGAGTGACTACCAAAGAAGATCTTCTACGGCGAGCTGAAGGAGGGAAAGTGATTTCAGGGAGGTCAGAAAAAACGCTTATTAATCATGCCAAACATTCAACAATGCTATTTTCTCTGTGGTAATATTCCAAACATATGAATGAAATCTCTATACTTACGTCAATTACAAAATGTTGCCCCCAGTTTAAATTGAACTGATGAATAGACCAAAAACAAAGTTATAGTTAAATTTATAAATGAAAATATAATAACTTTAAATTTCACAAGAACCTGTACAAGAACGTAGACAAAGTTTGCGCTTTGTATGAGGCTGGCGTACGCTAGGTAGTAAACTACAGTTGTTTCTGACATTTTGCACAATACATGTATTTTGAATTATAACTTAATTTGAAAAGAATTCAATAATATTTTGAAAAAGTCTTAAAGTAGATTTTGAAGCTTTAGTCCTACCTTTATTTTAATCACGCTGGAATATATGCTGTAATGTCCGCTGGAAGTAGTCGAGGATGTGCTATGGCATAAAATGATTTGCCACTGTTGGCACAAATTAATTGATACCAATTATTGTGCATGAAAATGTCATGATTGTATCCTCTCATTCATATCCAAAAGAGGAACTTGAAGCTTAAATACGAAAACGTTTAGAATATATCAGAAAGAAAACTCGTAACTACTGTACTAACGGAATTTAATCCTAGGCAAAGAGACTTGCTATATAATAAGTTCTTTTTTTTTTACTTCCTCCTCCTTCACAGTAATAGAATAAAATCATAAATAAAAGAAAATCATGTATGGGGTCATTACTGTGTAATAATCTTGTTCCGGTTTATTCATATCATTGTTCAGTGACTTGTATATGTCATCTTTGTGACCAAAGATTTATTCAAATAAAGCAACACCCTCAACTAAAAGACGTTTTGAATATGATGCCAGTTCATGAAGTTTGTTTTGCATCTTTTCCAAATTCTTATTGATATCAAGAATTCCTTGATGTGCCTCCAACATGCGCCAGTAAGGTCCAGTCACTACTTTATCAAATATTCCAAAAGCTCTAAAACCAGCAATGTATACTTGTTCACGAATGTCGAACAATAAGTCATTCTGATTTGGAAAACTATCCAAATATCCTCGTATGTGTGAAATATGACCTTACACTTCATTACTTTGATAGAAAAGAGTATTCCGTCTGTAACGAAAAATGTTAATGAGAAAGTTTTTTCTCCTAACTGATACAAATATGATTTCTAGAAACTTGCCACTCCTGAATTTTTACTGCCCCTACTATGAAAAACTTTTGAACAACTTTTTGCCAGATCAATGCGCTTCACGGTAAAAAAAATTGTAGGTTATCAGTTTCTCTCCCTGGATCTATTCAACTTTTTAATTTTTCATAGGTTGTGACTAATTTATTTCACAATTGGCTTTTCTGATACTACTTCAGTTTAGTTACTGATATAGTGCTTGTCTGTACTATGTGTCTGAGAATAATATTAAATCATCGGCATACAACAATATGAACACTTCTATTGTTTTTAGTGACATCCCCCTACACTCATCTGCCATAGTACTTTGAAGATCATTGAGAAACAAGACAAAAAGTAATGGGGTTAAAACACGTCGACGCCGTACTCCAGTTGGATAATCAAACAAATTACTCACACCATTATTAGACTTAACACAAGCATTCATATCTTTATAGATTGCTTTAATCATTCGTAACATTTTCGTACTTATATTATAATTTAAACGTTTATGGTATAACAGATTTCTCTCTATTCGGTCAAAAGTGTTTTCGAAATCTATAGAAATGGCATAAAATCTCCTTCGTGCTTTCCTCAGATATTTGCTTATTAATGTGTATAGTATGAACATATTGTCAACAGTTGATTATCCGAACCTGAAGCCAGCCTGTTCCTCACCCAGAAATTCATTTTATGCAACCCAGTCTTGTAATCGTTTATTCATAATAGCTGTAAATACCTTGCTTAAAACTGGCAGCAAATTTATTCCTCTATGGCTGGATGGATTACGTGTATCACCTTTTTTAAAAATTGGAGTTATTATAGCTGTTGACTACTTTTGTGGAAAATAACCAGCATCAAATAATTTATGAAACAATTGAGTAAGTATTGGGGTAATACTATAACTAGTGCACTTACTCGATAAAGAGTATATTCCACCGGCTTTTTCGTTGTTCGGGTTTGACAATGGGATTCTCACCTCTCTCTTTGATATTACATTGTCTTAGAGTTCATGCTGGATAATCATATTTTCATTATCTTAGAAATGTTCGACTTTGTATGTTATAATCAAAAGCTCAGAAAAATATGCTGAACATGGGATGCTGGTATTTACAATAGATGCCGGCCGCTTGATTAGCCGCCAAAATTGTTTTGTATCATTGGCATATAATACATGTATGAGTGTATCTTTTGCTTCATTTTTATACTGGTAATAAACATTACGATGAAACTTATAGTCTTCAAGTAATTCAGATGTTTTGTTAAACCGAAACATTCAGAACATCTTTAAAGCAGTGTTTTTGACAAACTTACAGTCTCTATCAAATCATGACTGGGAATTTCTACTAACACTAATAACACTATTTTCCTGTCTTGCAACATTGACTTTCATTTCTTTTGCCGCGTCATAATATACATTTTTTAAAAGCTCAATACTTTCTTCAAACGATCCTATCAAATAACTGGTTGTTATATTTTCTGAGCTTGGTGCAAATAAAGTTGTAAATGACTCGACAAATTGTGGTACTTTTGCTTTGTCCCATATGTACTTATCCATCGGAGTAACATTTAAATTGTCCGACAACCCCTTGTAATCACATCTATCGAAGTATTCCATACAGACTAGTATTGGCATATGTATTGATTCTATTCTATCATCAACATCAAAGCAAGATAAGTGATTAATAATTGGTTGATCAGCTAAAACATAATATATCGTAGTTACCAAATTATCTTGAATACATGTATATTTTCCGATGCCTTTGTCTGCCCCACACCTGTCATTCAAAAGTCCAGTAATACTGCACAAATTAAGAAGTTTTTCTCCATAGTGAAAGCACTAATTAAGTTTTTCTCCCTTTTGATTTTGGTTTTAATAATAATAATAATAATAATAATAATAATAATAATAATAACTTTTATTTCAGACTTAAGTTCAAAGGCAAGGTATATATAATGGCACAGCACAACCAATTGCGCACAAGATATGACAAAAATAGTAATACATCATTTTGTTCCAGAGATCATCGTAGAACTGGAAAAAATTTCCAAAGGGGAACACAATACAAATTCGTACATTGGGATTTAAACATTGTATATGCTAATTTCCTGCTTACTAACAAGTTAAAATAAGTCAAAAACTAATCTTTTCAGAAATCATTGCATGCACACATATCTGTTCTGGACATTCCAATTTGTATCATATTTGCCTCATAAATAATAAAATCTAGATTTTCTCCCTAGTTTTATAGACGGGTGATACAATATCTTTATTGTATGTTAACCTCAACATTTTAACGCTACTGTGTACATCAAAGTAACGTCGCTCATTAAAATATTTTAGACTTTGGCAGTCATATGTACGCGAAATAGACTTTATCCTCCTGTTGAAAATCAAAAAAAAATGATTAAAAACAAAATCAAACTTAGTAATCAAACCACTTTAGCGAATACTGTAAAATGTATACGAAACAATTGAAAATCAACAGACGTTGACGACTTAATACCTTTTACTGCAAGCTATGCTCAGCAACATGTTTTAAGTATTTAAATAAGAAAAAATGTGATCTTCTATCATTTTAAATTTGATTTCACAATAGTTATTTGAGGGCCATTTTATGACATGGTATCTATTTTACAATTTCCATCTTATAGCCTTAGAGTAATAAAGCTGTGTGGAAAAACTAATCTTTTTTAAAATTTTATTTTTATTTTATATTTGGGCAGGTCCTTTTTAAAATAATGCTCAATATTCCAAGATTTGATATGGGATCATTCACTTTGGTTTGTTCTCCTTGGAGATGTTGAGATTTTTATATCCACAATCAATAATTTATTCCCATATTCAATTTACATTAATTAGTTAATGTGAATACTATTTGACCTTAAGTATATTGTGTTTCAATAAAAAATGCATACATCTACAGTTCGAGCTAACTGAAATATATAAATCCTCAATAAAATGATTTATTGTGCTTATTTGTACAATGTTATTTTTCAGAGGGTGTGTAAAGAAAATGTGTTTTGTCTATGGCAATAATATTTATTGATGCAACAACCGATGGTGAAAACAAAAGAGATAAAAACCTTGTATTTATGGTATATAGTTATCTATGTTGTGAATATGTTATAAAATGTAAAACTTGTTTATTTAGATTTATCAGTAGAATTGTGCATAATATGATTATTTGTAAGATAGCCTCTGGACAGTGAAATTTTCACAAATAACGTCAAATAGCAACTATAATCAAATATGCATACCTTTGCAAAAGAACGTTCATTGGGTGCCCATTAGTCTACTCGAAACTGACTTACTAGATGCAAAGGTAATCAACTCAAGTAAGAAAATGTATACATTTAAGAGTTTTCTCCCTCTATGATGCTAGATTGAGTCATCAACATTTCAGTTCCTCCAATAATAAAATGTAATGTATTATATCTTTCATAATGCGATATTGAAATGTAACAGTGGAAGATAATTGATATCGGCACAGAGCCGATACCACTTTTATCACCACAGTCTTTCTATCTCTCTCTCTCTCTCTCTCTCTCTCTCTCTCCCATATCTCTCTCTCTCTCTCTCTCTCTCTCTCTCTCTCTCTCTCTCTCTCTCTCTCTCTCTCTCTCTCTCTCTCTCTCTCACAGGAAGAACTGGTCTTAACATGTAAAGACTGTAGTATACATTTATGTAATCAATGAAGCGGTGCCATAAATAAAAATGCCTAAAAACCAACTACAAACAACAAAAAGTTTTGGGTGCAAGTTTGACAGGACACACAATTCACGTTTGAATGCAGAAACAAACAAAATAAGATACCAAATTCCTGATTGGCAAACTCACAATCATTACAAAAATTTGTTTCAAGATGTTACGCTCTGAAGTTTGTCGGATACGACCACTCGGAATGTTTATACACTGCCCAAGAATGTTCAATGTATCAATCAGCGCAAGAAACTTGTTAATGAAAATTAACGTCTCTTCATTTTCCCATGAAAACAGTTATTCCTTGGACAAAATACACAATCTGAAGCAATATATGTTAGAGCTGAATTTGTACCAATGCAATGTGCTAATGTTACGACTCTAGGTATTAAAATATGCAACAGAAAGAAAGTGAAACCAATAAAATCAAGTAAAATCAACAAGCAATTGATTTCCAGACAATTGAAGTGAAAATACAGAAGACAATTACAATTTGTGAGTTAAATTCAAAATAATCCTAAATTGCCTAATCACAAATCCAAAATAATAGAATGCTCCGAATGAATTCCAATATCCTTGAATGTCCTGATGTGTCACAAAGATTTAATCCAGAATGTATTTGAATGCGTTCACATAAATCCCAAAATCATATATTTATCCAAAAGTCAATGAGGACTTTAGTAATTCCAATGAATATTTTAAAAAAAACAATTCCTCTCAAATTGTATCTGATTTCAGCAACACAGCTGTAAATTCAGACTGATCTTTAGAACAGGAATTTTAGAGCAATAATACAATTATTTCCAAAATATATATGTATGTATATATATATATATATATATATATATATATATATACATACATACATACATACATACATACATACACACAACATGCCTACATGACCTATGTCACATAAGAATATAAGTAATTATAATGGAAAAATACTTGCCTACCTGACCCATGTCACAACATGACATGTTGCGAAATACTATGTAATGAACTGGACAAAAGTTGAGTATTTTTTTACAAATAACCATAGAATTTAAAATCATAGACAAAAGTTAAGTATATAAATATCATATATAACACCTCCCCTCATAAATATACAGAAAGATGTATGCAATAAAGCTTTCCTTTAAATATGCATCTAATACTATACTAATCAAAATTACATACGAAAATGTCTTATGAATGACACTCAGCTGAATTACACAAAATATACATAAAATAAAGCAATATGGTCCTTCTATGAACGTGAGATTGCATCTGCAATCACACTATCTTTTCCCCGAATGTGTCTATTGTTAATGATGTATTCTTGCAGTATTAAACTCCATCTCAACAATCTCAGATTTGTATCGTTCATTTTGTTAATGAAAGCAAGGGGATTGTGATCAATGAATACAATAACGGGAGAAAGAGCCGAGGTAACATACACTTCAAAATGTTGTAAAGATAATATCAAAGCTAAACATTCTTTCTCATTTGTGGTATAATATTTCTGGTGCTTGTTTAGTTTTTTTTTAGAAAAATAACAAACAGGATGATCAACACCATTTTTGTCTTCTTGAATCAATACTCCACCAACCCCTATATCACTTGCATCAACAGTAATTTTAAATAACTGGCTGAAATTTGGTGCAGAAAGAACGTGTGCATTCTTAAGCATGGCCTTTAATGTATCAAAAGATTCCTGACACTGGTCAGTCCAATGAAACTTGGATTTCTTACTCAACGAATCTGTCAAAGGTTCGGCAATTATGGAAAAATTTGAACAAAAGTTCCATTAATATCCAGCCATAGCTGAGTATCAGTTGCTCTTTACAACAGGCACAGGGAATCCAGAGATGGCCTTGACCTTAGCTTCTACAGGTTTAACTTGACCTTGTCTCACAATATGTCCTAAAAATGTGATTACCAATTAATTTGTCTGAATCAGATGTTCAGCCACCATATTCTTGTAAAAGAAAACAAAAGGTTGACTAGTGAGAAACAACAATTAGTAAATTTAAAAAAAAGATTTATTTGCCTTAAACTATAATGTTATATTTACATTTCAGAAGCATGAAATTAAAATTATTAGTCTCATGAAAGATGTTTACACAACGCATATACATATGTTTGTTTAATTTCAGATGTGATAATTTCAACAAATTTATAGCCAAAAATTTTGTAAAACGAAATGGTTACTATTGGAAACAGTGTGCAAACATAATTGCAAAGAAAACCATCAGTGACAAATATTTCATAATAATCGAACCACTGGAAAACTAGTAGTTTAAGCTAAACATTGATGGACTAAACGTTATTAAACTACCATTTGCTAATAGATGTGATAGCGTCCAAAGGCTGTCAGTTAAAGATTACATTACAATATTCGATTGTAATACGACATATTTTGACAGATATTGTATCTGGACAGCACTAACACGTGCAACCGATCTAAAAGATATACAACTATTCAAATATCCGAATACAGAACTAAATTCCCTGAAGTCACCTTGGGTTAAGCTATAATTGAAACATAAAATAGATGGATATGAATCTCATGATAAAAAAGCTGATAGACCTAATAGCCTTGGATTGGTTTAAAATACAGGACAGTGAAAACAAAACATGCTATAGATAAAAATAATTATTCAAAACAACAATTTTAGAACATAATAAGATACAATACAATATTACTATCGACAGAACTAATAATAATTTGTCACATAATAAAAACAATTGTAAGCTTGCTGTCAAAAATATATTGCAAAACACTAGATGGAGCCTAATGTACCAATCTATCTTGTGTAATGTTCAGTAATTACCAGTAATAATACATGATTTCCAGAAGGTGTAAAATGCCGTAAATACGCGTTGCAATGCGTCTTAAACTTCAATTATCATCACCTGTAAGATATTCATCAAGAAAATCTATTGCAAAATATATAGAAAAATTATTTGAAAATTTTGAAAATTTATTGAAAAAACATTATTTTATAAATTCGTACATGAAAATCTGTCATTATTAATATATTGCAATAACCTTAAACGAACCAATGATAAAATGCATGCATTGTTTATCTTGTAGAATATATATTATAAAATATTCTGAAAAAAATTATTTTAAAAATCATTTTTAAAAAAGTCTAAAAAACTTATTTTAAAAATTCTTTGAAAACTCAATTATTAACCCTCTGGAATATATTTTTTGTATAAATTACAATTAATCTAGAAAGAAAAACTTCATTCCTTATGATCTCAAACATACATATTTCAATTTGAATATAAAAAAATACATAGAAAAATTAAAAGACAAATTAACATTGCTTTAAAAATCGTAAAATTCAAATCCCCTAAAAATGTCAATAACAAAACCATATATAGAAAAAAAATTAAGTGAAGTCGGGGGGGGGGGGGGCTGTCAGCTTACATTGATGCTGTTTTTCACATCGATATGAAGAAATACTCCTATTGTTAAAAACAAAAATATCCCCCAAGGGTCTGGATTATAGAATGATGGGTTGTCTTTGACTTTGACATTCAGAATCGTCTGGTACAAAAATATTTTCCACAAGTCCAGTGACTCACTGAAACTATGGTTAAACCTTATAATTAATACCCTGGTAGCAATTAACCGTATTCCAAAGGCCAATAAGTAATCAGTGACAGGATTACAAGAAATTGTAGAAAACAAAACAGAAGACAAAGTGTTTATATAATCATTATCATCACCGTAGCATTAGGAGGCAATTTGTACACCATTTTCCTCTAACAGTTGTTTAGAACTATCATCTAAAGGTAATTTGACATAAATTCTGAATTTATTTTTTCCAAGTTCTCCCTGAAAACTCTTGCAAGATGTGTTAAAAATCCAACTAATTGCGCTCTTTTTTCTTTACTTTCCAAAAGTTCTTGCAATTTAACCTGTTTGATTGCAGTCATTTCTTTGCTGATATACTTTAATATATCCTAAATCTGTTTGTCACACTTTCAAATATCAATTTTCATATGTTGTACTTTCAATTTTACTAATTCTACAGCATATGCATAGCTCTTTAATTCTCTTTCCTTTTAATCGCTGAATAATCTTTTTACAGCAGGTGGAAGATTACCGCTTTGATTTTTTCCATAGTTATCGTCAATTAAAATCTGAGCTTCTTGTATATGTTCATCAAGCATCTCTCTACTGTCTATTGTTTGCATCCTATTTCCTCAGGTACTTGCATTGGTTGTCTGATATTAACTGTTGCTTCTAACTAATATTTAGGTTGCAGCGCATCAATAGGATACACCGATTTAATGCCTTGTTTGTTCGACTTAATGTTGTCAACAACTCTCTCACAGTCTGTACTGCTATAGTGATTGGGGCTAGCATTGTTTTGATGTCTCCTTTTATCGAGATTTTAACTATTTTACCATCACGTTTTTACACAATCGATTGTTTTCCACTTTGTTGTAAAGTTATTTATTTTCCAATTGATATTGAAATTCACTCATTCCTCGGCTTTCTGTGTGTTATCCTTGAGCAAATTAAGAAGATGTTGAGAAACAATAGCACGTTGACTGTAGGCAACACCTCCGAAATCATTAGCAAGATTTACAGCATAAAAACTCTTAGTTTGATTTTGTGCATCTTTCACATGATCATCTTCACACAAAAGATTTTAAAATGAATAATCATAAATATTACCCTCCTCAGCCATTTATTACGTCTGAAAGGACATTATAAAGGTTATAATTTCAGCAACAAACATTTTTGTCGGTTAGTTAAATGGCAAATAAATGGATAAGCTATGAAAAGCGCACATGCAGAGTGTATCTCCGGTACAGAGTCTGGCACGGCACAACTGGAAACAATACATCCGATTTATCGAAAACAAAAATAGCAATAACTCTTTTTCTCCAGAAATGGAAGAGTACAAACAGTAATTAAATATAGCTATTGCAAACGAAGCATAAAAAGGAGATAACTTTTAAAAATTCAACTGAAAATTGGTTGGAAAAATGGACGAGAAACAAATCAAGAAGACATAAAATCTTTATCAACTCTAGAGCTGATAAAATTTCCAAGTCATTGTCAGATATTGGAATTTACACTTTAACATCACTGGTTAGCAGATTTTTTTTCCAATTGACAACTTAGTTTAGAAAATGAACTGAGCGAGGACTATATGACATCAAATGGTATCGGAAAATTCACTTGACTTTGTCCTTTAAATTATAATATTTTCTATCTACAGTGACTGCTAAGTTGATAACATTTCAAAAAGTCAAAAGAAAATAACGAATCTGAAAAAATTCAAAGAAGTCCTTGATAAATAGAATGTGTACTGATTGCTTTGTTGTTGATGTATTTGAGCCTTTCAGCCACAAATATTACCATAGTTGTCATTGCAGAATTAGCTGCTTATCGTGTGATGAAATTTTACAGAGAAAATAGATAAGACAAAAAATAAATAAAACATTGTAATGAATGTTAATAAATGTTTCTTCAGTGATTCAGATTGCAAACATAACCCTGATGGAATGTGTTTAGTGGCACTATCATACTTTCGAAAAAACACTAAATAATACACAGAATTTGATATTGATGCGCATAGTTTTTAAATTGCACAACTGAGTCTTCTGCAGACACTCTATGTATCTAGTTGCCTGCATTATGACATAGTATATGGTATTCAAATAAAGTTTGGGTGTACTCTCATCCGTTTATCTGTGATAACACCAATTTTAACAGCTCTTTTATTCCAACGTAACGGCACCTCCCATCTTTACAGTCGTAAGGACAATCACACTGAAATATAATTAACTTGTCAACATATATTTGTCTGTCTTTTACTGCATTTACAACAAAATCAATGTTGTTCTTTCATCTGCGCTGCGCAGTCACTGTGCTTTGCATAAATGACGTTGACAATTCTCCACTCCAAGGCTTCAGTGCACCACAAAGTGGAATTTATTACCGTTGTCTCTTTCTTCCAATACTTCACGCACATTTATGGATATATCAAATTATTTTTTATTTTTATCCACACGTTTTTCGAGATATTCTTTTAACCAAGGACTGTATTTATCTCAATTGTATTTAAAGGTCTACTTATATGATCACTTGGTGCCGTTAATACAAATTTCAGAGCATGCATGAAGTACCTTTGATTTGATTTTTCACATTGATACAAGCCTTTTTATAATCCAGTGAGGCAAATTTATGCATGAGAGTTCTCTAAGCGCTTGATACATATTAATGTGCAATATTAAATAGCCAATTTTGTTCAACATCCATCTTGTATTTTCGCTTATCTCCTATCCAACTTTGGTATGTAAAATGTTTAATAAACGTTCAATGACATTATCCACTTTGCCTCTATTTAACATATTTAGAGGCTGATATATTCAACTTGCTCTCCATCGTGGGTCTTATCGTTAAGTCTAATTGTACTATCACTTAACCAAATGGTCTAAGTTTCGAATGTTGATTTTCTACCAATACGGTTCTATGTCGTTACCAAATTCATACAAATATTGCTTTCAGCGTAAATTTTGTATTCGTTCAAATTGCGATTACAAGAATTTTTCAGTCGTTTGGTTATGAGTTTGTTTAAATGTGTCTTGTGCAAAATGTCTCAATATTTGTCTAGCTTTTGTATATGTATTAAAGGTGGTTGTAATATTTTAATTTGTTCTAACTTGTTTTGGTATTAGTTGAAAAATTATAGCAGCCTTAATTGTGACTTATTTAAGTCAAAAACATTTCAATATATA
Source organism: Margaritifera margaritifera (assembly GCA_029931535.1). Taxonomy (NCBI): domain Eukaryota; kingdom Metazoa; phylum Mollusca; class Bivalvia; order Unionida; family Margaritiferidae; genus Margaritifera; species Margaritifera margaritifera. The sequence continues at coordinate 2,587,858 of JAQPZY010001485.1, read as the reverse complement.
TTTTACTAGTTTGATTTATTTCAGTTTTGAAAAATTTAAATATCTACTTCACTTTTTTATTTAAGTAAGTAAGTAAGAAAAGTTTCATTTTATATTTTAATGCTTTATATATTTACACAGAAATCTTTCAATATATGTTTAACTTCTGTATATTTGAGATGTAAAACAATATCTGCATTCAACTACTGTAACCTTTGACATTTTAGCATTCGAATTTTGGCATACATTTAACAAAAGCTGAAACCCAGTGACAGGTGCTTGATGATACTTAATATGTTACTTCCCCATCAGTTCAGTGAACACATGCCCTCCTCTGTGCTGCTTTTTCGTTCCCTAGCACTAAGAAACTCGCACATAATCATTAATGTCGCCAGCCTGTTTCATCGAGAAAATATAGTTGTTCTTTCTCTTTCGAATAATTATTGTATTTATACTGAATACATTCTTGCTGAAATTTCATACTGATACCTTTCATCTAAATAATGCAGATATTGGAATACTGAAATCGCCCATCACCGTTATAAACAGCATTGCCAAATGTTCTCAAAGTGAAATATGTAGTTTGAGCAATTACATCTCTGAAATAAAGATTTGTTTTACGTTTGCCAGTAGGTTTCAACATCAACACTTATACTATAGTTAATTAATTAAAGGGGCAGCAATCCTTCATTTCTATGACCATAAAGAAGAAAAAACAATTACTATTCATTAGTCAGTGTGTATAAACAATCAATATTATATGTCACTAAGCAAAGAATATTCCGCAAAAGAGTTAAGATGCGGTAGAAACTTACCCGCCCTGAACCATTCAGTCAATATCTTACCTAAGCATATCGGTGAGACGGATCAACCTTATACATTATTATGGTGTTTATTTTGTCTCGTAATCTTAATTTTATGTATGCAACGCATCTCCTAAATAATTAACTCTTTGGTCACAAGTATAGGTAAAGCCGACAATATTTCTTCTTGGGAAATGTGATCTACCAAAATGTTCTCCTAAATTAGATTCTCCACAAACTTAGAAATCCTCTACTGCATACTATATTTTCGGCTGATGTACTGTAGAATGATTTTAGGAGCTTTATCTAACATTTACACCCCCCCCCCCCTCTGCTCTTATGCATCCATATTTTAACGCCCCAATAGTATGCCATATTTTCTGCGGTAATTTCAACGCTCCCCTCTCTTTGCTCAATTTATTGCTACATATGGAGGAAAAAGGCATGGAGATGTTATCGGTGTCCCAATGTTTTAGGGCTTCTTTTTGTTCACATGTTTTATCTTCTATCGCCATGTCTACCTCAGCATTTTGGTTGCTGTTGTTCTTAAGCTCTTTTTAGCGATTTATCAAAATCCTTCATCTTTTTTTGCTTGCATTTCATCACAAGTGACAGCTTTTATTTCGTCATAGTATTTTTGTATCAAATCCCTCGTAATACATGACTTTTTGTGTTTATATTTTCCACTGTTACTACATTTTTTTTTCTCGGCAATACAAATTTCTAACCTTTTCCATGTGCGATTTGTGTTCTTTTTTATTGATTTGAACTCAGTTAAGAAACTTTATGATAATGTAGCACCTGAGACAATTTTGGACTTTTAGAAGATATGCTGTTTATATGCCAAATTGTACCGTATATTTTAAGGATTTTATATTTTTACCTTTATTCTTTATTTTAAATACCTTTTACAGAAATTTTACATCCTTACCTTTTATCTTATATTTTGCAGTACTATACTATATGTTCACGTTAATTTGAAAGAGTTTATCTTCCTCAATTTTTTTTAAAAAATTTTTTATCTTTACACATTTAGAACTAACATTTTAATCAGCACCATATAACCAGTATTGAGGTGACATCATGTTAAACCATATATATATGAACACATATACTGTTTTATGTATAGAAAAAATATCCCTTATCATTAAATATTTAAATTATCTTCCAATATTCAACACTCTTGTTTTCATCTAATATTTGCATCTGATTTATAGATATAACTGTATAATTACGATAAGAAACTATCGGTGCGAATCCGCTGCTGTGTTGTATCTTCTTTTTAAACAAAGTACTTATTTTGCGATATTTACGCTAGTCAATAGTCATTTATAGTCTTTAAATCTCACATGTTCTTGTCCATATTTAACTTGTCCATATTTAACTTGTCAAGTGAATACCGGTGTATTTACGATAATGTAGCCGATATTAATATATTTATGTTCTCACTTCATATTGTACAAACCCTTTGTGGATGGGTTTCCTGTTTGGGTTCAATGTGTGGTTATTCAATAATTTTGCTTTTATTGTTATATCAGAGGACGCACGTTCTCGTGATATTTTGAGATTTTATATACGGGCCCTAAATGAAGTCACCTTAAGCGAGATTTCACATTTCGAGTAACCTGATGCAAATAAAAGTCAATAAAGAGGCTGTTGTAAAAATTAATTTTGAAGTGCTTCATCAATATGTGATAAATGTCTTTTTCGTTTAATATTAGGCTACCAAATTCCTTCATCATTAGAGTGGTTATATCAAGGTATAAGCCAAACGAACGAACAACCCTATTGGTGTTATTTTTATATGTTTCATTTCGTTTGTAAGTGATAGGTTATATAGTTCAAAAATATTTAACCAGGAAAGATAAACTCCTCGAGACTCTTAGTTTGTAAATTCAGTAGCATGTTAAAGTAGCGTCCCTTTCAAAGCCTCTTCTCACGAGTATGCCTGATAATAAGTGAAAGATCAAAGAGAAGACATCCTAATGACTGACAAATATGTTTTCCAGTTATCCCACGTAGCCTCGAAGAAAGGCTATTAACATCTCAACCATACAAATATTGTTTCCCCTCCCTATTCATTATACAGTTTGGGATCTGTACATGTGCTTATATCGAAACACAGACAATCTAAATTGAAGTCACTCAATTATTTAAAAATGTTAAACATTTCAGTTCTGGAAATATTACCAGTTTCAGTTACCTTTTTCTGCATTATATTCACGTGATCCAAACTGGAATGAGAGCAACATTTTCTTGAAGGGCCCATAACTTACGTCAATGATTGTTCAGATTATTTTCTTTTCTTTCCGTGAGATACATAGATGAAATTCCTTGTTTAAATATAAAATTCGATTATATGGATAACTGAATGTGACAACTGCAAGTGATATTCTCCATCTAGAGAATCTGTCTCAGACAAAATCAGAGTGGATTACAAGTATTGTAATATTCAATGATTCTAACTTTCATTTCAAAATAGACCAGACAAATTTTGGCAATAACTATTACGTTAATCCTGAGAAGTGTAAACGTTTTTTAAAGATACCATTCCAATTTGGGCAGACATGTTTTGTTGACTTTGACTTTCAGGTATAAGTAGCTACTATTCACATCGATGTAATCTTCGGTTTGTCCTTTGATTTCAACTTCGATGGGAGATGAGGTGTTTAAAGACGACGCCTGATGAAATTCTACCCTGGCAAACAGATCGATTTCTGTATTTGAAAATTCAAAAGAATCTCCATGCATCATTTTTTCAGTAATCAGAAACGTCAAAATCTGTGACGATTCTTCTCTTCTTATTCTTAATCTGGTCATGTCTGTTGGATCTAATTCGACGTCTCTAACTGACTCGCCCTTCTCTGGCATACAGGATGAATCAATGGTTCTGACAGAAGTGTGAAGTGAATTTAAAGGTGTGCCTCGGGGTCTCAAGAGCTCTTTTCCTGTCTGCATAACTAACTATTTTCCTGCGTTTGATAATGCTTGTTTGAGACTTTGTTTGTCGATTAGAACGTTTCGGAGAAATTATTTTTCTTGCCTCAGGGCAGCATCTTTTAACGCACGCAATCCTTGAGTCACCGTAGGTTTCAATACGAAATATTGGTTTCAATATATCTCCTAGTCCATGTCCTCGTTGTCGAATTACTCCTCATTACACGGATACATCAGTTACAATTCAGTCCACTTTTTCTTTCGAGAATATAATATTTTTCCAAGTTCTCCTTTTTACCAATATTTACACTGTTAAAATACGATTTACTCACATGAAGATAATGAAAGTGCACAAATTCATGCTGAACGTGATAACTGTTTCCTCCTTCATCGTAAGAAGCTATTGCGGAATCTACTTTCATCGGAATGACTCTCAACAACGGAGCCGCTGTATTGCCACTACGTTGTACTCGACCACATCAGAGTACACAAACATCAAATTGAATCCTTGGTTCAATTTGATAGGGTATCAAAAATAGTTGAAGATGTTCTTTGTTGGAGTGATGGTTATGTTTCCACCAAGAATAGCAAAAAAATGAGAGAAAGTGTGATGGATAGCATTTTTCAAAATCAAATTCTTGACGATGAGAAGGTAGATGGTACACAATTAGTACATATCTTTTGTTTTTCATTTTGATTGCTTTGCCAAACTGATCGTTGAAAATAGTTGAAATCGTACCGGCGGTACGATTTCAACTATCGTCTCCCAGAACCCACTTGATGTCAAAGGATGACCTTCCAACGGTTCCAGAGGATTGCTGTGGTTGGAGGGTTAACTAATTTACAGACAGACGGGTCACTTCCATATCCCTGTCCTGTCACACGAAACAATTATGTTCAATAGCGTCAACAGATTATATATCCAAACGGGAATTTAACGTTAGTTTATAGCTACATTGTAACAGTGTAGCATGAGCGTCTGCACTCGAACGGAAATGTCGCATGACGTCACAGGTTTATCATGTCTGGTAAGTCTGTCTGTAACAGTGTAGCATGTGTTAGGCAAAAATGGGAATTTGTCTGCTTTCTAAATGAAACGCCGTAGTTTGTTTTGCTTGATAAATATAGGGACATAAAGGAACTTAGAAGTTGTGTATCTTAACATGTGTGTGTGTCCGAGAGAGAGAGAGAGAGAGAGAGAGAGAGAGAGAGAGAGAGAGAGAGAGAGAGAAATGCAAAGAAACTAGGCAATACCATTTTTAATTAATATTTATTAATAAACCACACTTATTTAAACATCAATCAATGAAGAAATATACATGGTTGATTTTCCTTTCATGGTGTAACCAATGTACATTTTTAAGAAAATACAGTTCGTGGTACAACATATGGCCATGTCATAAAACACAGTTTATGTAGAACAAATTTAGCATCAGTGTAATATTATAAAAGTATGTGAAAAATAATAATTTAGTCCCTAGAAGTTTTGGATCTTACGATTGCTTAGTCTACATTTATTCAAGAACATCTAATGATATAAAGAGAAATTCATTGGTAAAAATTCCAGATAGCTAACGTTTCTTTATTATTTGACTATTTACTGTCCATTTTCAAGACAATGGAAGCTAGATGTATTGAATATGGTTAGTGTCCAAAGTATTGAGGACTGTAAGTGGAGACAAAAATATAAACAAGAATGGATATGCGAAAAGTCTAGTAAATATGAACTGATATGTGAAATTCCAAATTTCAGTTAGTAGGTAATATATGAGATTTCCGGACACTATTTAATTTAAAATCAGTTATTTCACTCAAGCTATTTACTTTGCTTGACTCCATCATCAATTAAACAAAAGTGATTTGTGTTCGATCACACGTTTGACAAATTCGGTTTTGCCTGAAGCACTATGTACAGGAATCAACATCTTAAAGTGATGGCGAAGATACAGTGCATCCCAACTTTGACAATCCAACCTTTAGTCAAACTCTCTGAGAACATAGGATGTAGCTATAACAATGGTGTTTGGAATTCTAACATGCCACTAACGACACAAGACATATTATACATTTGATACATTTACTTTTTCTTTTATGGTGTAACCAATGTACATGAAAAAAATATATACTAAGTTCATGGTAAAACCTATTGACCTGTCATAAAAAAACACAGATTATGTACAACCAATTTACGTGTAGAAAAAAAACAAAATACACAGATCATGCTACAAGATATGGACATGTCATAAAACGCAGTTTAAGTCGATCCAAGATGCATGTCATAAAACACAATTCATAGTGTAACCAATGTACAATTTTAAACAAATACACAGTTCATGCTGCAAGATATTGACATTTAAGAAAAATACAACGTTTATGTTTTCTTTCTTTCATCTGTCACACACAATGTCTTTGGCATAATCAGTGACTACTTGTGTCCAAGAGTCGGATTCAACACTCCTGGATTATATTTAGGACCGATCAAAGGAAGGTAGTGACAGCACGGAGACTATCTGGAATATTCAAGGTAAGCTGTATCTTTATATTCCCATTCGTGAAGTGTTATACCACAACTAAAATATTTTACTATATCTTTTTCTCCCAAGTAGACACATCTTTCTCTGGATAAAGATTTAGGATTCTGTCCTTGCAGGAATTTGGTTTATTTCTCTTTGAACATCTGGAAACGACATTCAAAATGACAATAGTCTGGCAACGTCACAGGAAATATGTAGTCTTCTTGAGTGGTTTGTGAGTGTGTGAATGATATCCATACACACAAATGACATTGCTTTCGATAGTCGTGCAGCAAAGTCGTACAGCATCGCAGATGTCACAAGGTACAGCATCACTGTGGTCACATTCGACTTCGTTTAACGTTTGGTAGGATCCATCAAATTTTTTCTGAGCGGAATTCATCTTTCTCGATCAGCGTCTATACTCGCAGTGTTCTTTCTGTCTTGGAACTTTATTTATATTGGAGATCGGTGTGTCCGTACGTGATGATCCATCGTTTTCACACGAAAGTCTTTATCTTGACCGGACTTTAAAGCTTTTTTTAAGACGTGAAAGTTCACCACTTGACTGGAATGATAACTAGGTGACAGTCCTTTCACTTTACATTTTGTATGATGTCCTCCTTGTTTGTCACTGTACTGGTAACTGTAATTGCTAGGTCCCCCACTAGCGAAACTCACAATAGTGTCTTCTGTGTGTTCGTCGGTCTATGCGCCTCAACGGTCCCCTTCGATATATGGGCGATAGCCTCCAGATCGATCGATGTACATGCAACTATCGGTATCGAAGTAAAAACGTTCCAAAACGAAATACAATTTTAAATGGACATTGGCTGTCACGTATGCTGCAATGATGACATTTCAAAACCCAGACCGTCGCCTCATGCTACAATGTTAAAAGAAATACCTTTCAACATGGCGGCCTCGTGTTAATTTCCCGTTTGTCTCCATAAACATTCGACCCTTTGTTACTATAAACTTTCGACCATTAATTATCCCGTGTTAATTTCCCGTTTGTCACTGTAAACTTTAGACCCTATTTTGGAGTATTTTGATTCGTATGGTGTACATCCTCTGGAAGACGACATCATTGAGTTTATGAGAAGAAATGCAGCCTCCACTCTATTTAATAATGTGATTCGATAGTGTGTGGACAATGTTGTGTCTATTTTCTTCATCAACGTAGTTTTGGATTCCCTTTAGAACATTTACTGACTTGTTTTGAACGTGATTTATCTAGAAACGATAATAAAATAAAAACGTGGTTTTGTGAACATTATGGTTATATATTTTCTTTAGCCCAGAAAAGTAGAGTACATCAATGGCAAAATTATACTGTCCTCAATGACTCTTGGAAATCTAGTCTGACTCCACAACGTTGTCAACCTTGTAAATATCTTCATGTTTAATATTTTGTACATGAAAAAGAAGGGACAAGCCCTAATCCTTCCTCTCCATTTAAGTGAGCGGGGCTTATTAAATATTATATTGATAAAAATGGATTTGATTTGTTTGTTTTTTATCTCTCTCTCTCTCTCTCTCTCTCTCTCTCTCTGACACACACCCACCCCTGTGTTAAGATACACAAATTATATGTACTTTTATGTTCCTATATTTATCAAGCAAAACAAACTACGGCATTTTATTTAAAAATTCACATTGTCAGCCAAAACACATGCTACACTGTTACAAACAGACCCACCAAACATGATAAACCTATGACGTAATGCGACATTTCTGTTCGAGTGCAGACCGTCGCCTCATGCTACACTGTTACAATGTAGCTTTGAACAACATCGCGTCTATGTTAAATTCCCGTTTGGCTCTATAATATTTTGACCCTATTTAACATGGAGCCCACGTTTGGCTCTCGATCGCCATTCTCTGCTACTGTCTAGTTTGGTAAATAGCCTTTGTTTAAAGTGCATATTATTTTTCCGATGTGAGCTCAATCTATTGTGTTTAACACTTCTTTTTGTTCTTGTCTCAGACGTTTCAAACAATAGATGAAACACGGCGACTTCTTTTTGAGGAGTCACTTCTTTTTAAACATTCCGGTACGATTAATTGTAAGCTTTCACTAGACGTGGTATCAGGTCGAGGTATTGGATAGTATGTTGATGTGTACAATATTTCCACATACCTTCTTTCAAGGTTCCTTGAAAATCTTCCAGCATTTACAGTGGTAAAAAAATGAATGTGTCATTTTTTCAATTTTTGTCAAAGGCTTGGTTAAGAAAGTCAATGCCTTTGTCCGTTTGCCATCGCAGAGAACGTATACCACATTGCTTCAAGACGATTTGTAAAGCTCACAATAACTCTGGACTTGCTTTAGATGCCAAAGGAATCACACAATCTGATTATTTCAAAAACACATCAATGACACAAAGCAAATATATGAAATCTTGATTGTACGAAGACAAGTGAATCGGCTTCCCATTGATGATCGATCTCTTCTGCTTTTGTTTGACTTGTTGGAAATTTCTGTCGGATGGGTTTGTGTAACCATTACCGTACATCTTGCAGACGTATACTTTTGAGTTTGGTTTTGACTAAACGATACAATTTTTGAATTCCTTAGTATCCAGCCACATGGGACGGATTGTAGTAAATGCTGGTCAAAAGTGTGTATATACTGTTGTTTTGCTGCGGAATAAGTCATGATGTTGTTGCTGCTCAAAAAATCAACCAACTGCGAATGCTCTTTTCTTTGTTTTTTTTTTTTCAATGGTTTACGTTTTCCACAAGCAATAGGAGTAGATGGTAATGATACCTGAACAGGAGTGGTCGGTTCTTTTTGGACTTCTTTCTTCACTTCTTTCTTTTTCTCTTCTACTGGCGATAGCTTTCACGTTAAGTTTTTATCATTCTATTCTTGATGTAGGTGTCAACTTGGGTATTTTAATAGGTTGAGTTTGAAAATTTTTGAAGCCCTAGCCTTTCTCTTTGTCTTTTATCGCTGTGCTCGTGTCCTTCATCTTTGTAGCTGCTGCTGTTTACCTTTCTTTGGTTATCATGACATTCTTGAAATCTCTTAGAGTAGGTGTGGCAGTCTCGTCTAAGGCTTTCCGGTGAAACAGTTAAATACGTTGCAGTAATTGTCCATTCCGTTGCAATTTTTCGTTTTCTGACATATCTGTTCGATCCATCAAAGATTGTAACTCTTGGTCTAAGTGTGACATATCTGTGAGATTAGGATTAGGAGATTAGTCAAATATCTGTTGTTCGTACCAAAGGTTGAGTTCCATCCGCCGTTTGTAAGGAACCAACGTTAACTTTCGCATGTCCATAAAAATTCAGGCGTACAGGTGTTATGTCCTCCAGAAGATCCGTCCTTTTTGTGATCACCTCATTATTCATCGTTAAAGAAATCCCGCGATAGATCCTAACAAGGAAGAAGCTACTTTTAACAACGGGTCTATCATCATGGGAACATATCCTCCTCGTTGAAAGAGCACTTTTTTCTTTTGACTAACTGGAATTTTCTTTTTCACCATTTGACGAAGAAAGTAATGATGTCGTCCTAATTATTGTTTCTGTGTCTTGCTCAAAGGAACCGTTCTTTTCAATACATTCGGACAACATTCACACAATGTATCGATGATTTCTTTACATGTTTTTTAATGATCTGTGTTCGCATCGGGTCATTAGTTTTTGTAAATATAGACAAGACAAATGAATGTTTAGCAAAATGAGGAAAGAGAGCTTTATTCCTTTGTTGGAGACATCTTTTAATGTCGATGCTGTAACAGTGAACTCTTGAACTTAGACATTTTGTTCAGAGAAACTGAAGCGACTCTTATTCAACGCTTCTTTCTTTCGTGCTGGAATTCGTCTCTCGTGCCAACGTAATGCTGAGGCACCCGTGGTGTTGTCAATGGACTAAATCTTGCCTTTTCTTGCTCGGACAAATCCAGTACACTTTGTAACATTCCTGTTCTTTCTTGCACTTTTGTCTTATGGGATGCCATCTCGCAGCAGCCAGTGCAGAAGAAAATGACGACAAAGACGGAGAAATAGAAGTCTCTTTTGAGATGGGTTTCCATTTCTCCACCAGGTGGGGAAATACTTGATTTAAATCAGGATAGGGAGGTTCTTGAGGGATTATTCGGCAGGCTGGGAGGAGCGGACCACACGAGGCCGTTCCTTAAACATTTGCCGGGAGTTGTGGATTGGAAATATCTCGTATTCATCGTCTGGATGCTACTAGATAAACATAATGTCATATATTGATGGAATATATGCGTCAGGCTTTTAACCTAGAAGACAATGTCATTATATGTGTGACAATCATCTAATGCACCATCATACTTGTTCATGAAAAATGCATTTATAATCTGTAGAGAGTTCCATATATTGATCATACCTATTGATAATTCCATATCATATATGTTTATAAAATCCATGCATTGATCATTTCCGTTGATAAACATTATCATTTGTGATTATATGTTGAAAGTCTCTGCTTTGATTGTATCCACTGAGGAACGATATCATTTTGTTATATTCGTTGTTGAAATTTGTACGTATGAGTAGGATAGAATATTCATTGCTATAGTTTACTTTATGAGAGTTGAAAATGAGGGTTTGAGCTAGTGTGTCAGAGATTAATTTATCATTAATTCGCATTTATAAATAAACATTTCATTCACGTACTTGTTTTAAGTGTCTTCTCTAGATCTAATCCAACCCGGTTTCATCCTGTTACAACGACATCATTTCTTTCCTGGTCAAAAGTGGGACTTTTTGTTATTGGTACGAACATGCTGTCCACAGGATGGGCGCATTTTCAATAATTCACAAACATTTGTCGTTGGCTGAAATTGTTTCATGCTATGCCGCTTGTAACACGCTGGACCACCAATGTTCGTCCACTTGTATAGCATTTAATCATCTTTTGTCCTTCGTGAACACACAGGAACTCAATGCTAAATAGCCTTGACATATCTCTCCGCAATAAATATGTTGATGCCATGGTAGTCGAGAAATCCTGTTTTACTAGTAATGGCATCAAAATGATTTTGGTAATGATAGTTTTTTGTCTGGAAAATGGGCTTCTCCTAACATTAGATTTCCACGAATGACTTGAAGGTAAACTGTCAACTTATAGCGAGAGTTAACACGTCTTTAAATGTCTGCATTTCATGAATTCCACACACGGTCTTTTTCGAACTTTCTTCTATTCCAAAAATATTTTTCTGCATCTCTACGTGGCTTTGTCCGATTATCTAATGCTTTTCCATAATCGTTTCCATTCTATAATATCGGTTTTCTCGACATAAACTCGACCTACCACGATTGCACGGGCTAAACACATCTAATCTTGGTCGTCGTTAATCCTGAAGAGTGACTTTTACATCGGTCATGTCAAAATCATCATTGGGTTGTTGCACGTGTTGAATTTACTCCAAGATTTTAGAGGAGGCTTTATCCGCAGATGAACTAAATTCGATCCAAGCAGGAGATTCCAAACTGTCGTGAGAAATTGACAATCTCTAACGATCTTGATCTTCAGCTTGGCACTGTCGTTTCAACTCCTCTAATATAGACTCCATTAAGTCCGTAATAAAGACAGCTGCTTTCACTTTTGATGGTGCAAGTGTAAGCAGTCGTTCTAACTTGTCTGTAAGTCTCTTTGTTCTTTGGTTCAGTGTGAATATTATCTCCAGGGGCTACAGAATAACTTTCTGTCTTGGCCGATCTTGATTCTCTCGGTCTAGGGGAGGAGGATGGCGTTGAATACGGATCAATCATTTTCTCGTTATTTTTGTTTTTGGTTTCTCCTTGGAAGGGTGTGATCGTTACATCACAATAGATGATTTAAGTTTGATCCGACTATGGTTACCTCCATATATATATATATATATATATATATATATATATATATATATATATATATATATATATATATCCGCTACATAAGATAATACTATCATTCAGTTTCACATTTAGCCTGTGAAGATGGAAGAACAACCAAAGCTGACATTTCTGGTGAGAGATTTACAGAGAGTCATTCGAAAATACGCATCTAAAAAGACTTGTGGATCGAGTCAAGATTATTCCTCTCGTGATAAATGTACAGATACCTGTTATGTCTCTCAGGATAAAGATCATTTGACTCCAGAAACATTTTCCACGTTCAAGTCCTACTGCTCCTATAGTGGTAGTAGTTGCTGCAACTGCCAGCGTCTCAGTGTTAGTCAGTGTAGTCGATGCCATGGAAGGTTTAGAATTCTTGGATTATGAAGGTCTCTTTCTTTTGGGTTTCACCAAAGAGGCTTCATGCATCCCTCTCAGAGGTTTTAGTCCGCGATAATGTCCAGTAACACACTGACATTTCTGTTTTCACTACCTTCCTTCTATTCACTGTTTCGTGCTTTTACTTCCTCTTCTTGCTTTCTATGTTCCTCCTCTTGTTGTTTTTAATAAGAGTATGATCTAATTCTTTTTGACGTTATGAAAAGGCCTCTAACACTTCCTTCTATTTCTTTTTAAAATCATTATATACTGGCAGTAATGGTAGTTCTGCAGGAGGAGGAGGTGCAGACAATAGCGACAAAAAATCTTGCGAGGAGAAGTGATCTCTAAAAGCCAAATTCAAATCCAAGTCATTCTCTGTAATAATACTAGCTACAGCAGCAGTAGTCGTACTGTCTCTCCGGGTATAAGAAATATCCACTGCAGGCGCACCCCAACATAAAGTCTTCGTCTGAGCCATTTTATACTGTACTAGCACTGTTCCGCACTCGTGAATCGTATAATGTGACTTCACGCGTCCACTGCATTCTAATTGGCAGATAGAGAACACACTCTGTCTGAAATACGTGACACGCGTTCTGATTCGTGGAATCTCAAAATCAGTTTCGATCCGGTCTTAGACTATATATAGAGGTGTATTTGTTGCTTGTGTCATCCCTTCTTAAGACAAGTCAAGATGTGGACCAACGTGGAGTCATCGACTAGCATTTATAGCATACTGCTTGATCCAGACTACCTCGTGGGCCATCACAAAGAGCACAGACACTTCTATATTTTTCTAGGTTTTATTTACTCAAATAATATTGATTTGATGAAATTTCATCCAAATATGACTTTTAAATACATGTACTGTAAAGCCATTTATTTTAATGGGCATCAATTTTCGTGGTTTTAAGAAAATAAATAACATGTTTGACTGAACCGAAATTAGTGGATTTGAGAAAGGATCATTATTCGATTACTTTTTAATAACGTAGTTTGTAGCAACCACGAAATCAACGAAAATTGGTACCCCACAAACAATAGGGACTTCATTGTAATAACTTCCCTAAAAAATAACTGTCCGCGATCTTATGGGTGATTCTTCTATAGCCCCGTGTTATAAAAACAAAAAAATAATGATCCATCAAAAACAAAGGTTGACCCACAGAGTCGTTGGCCGTTCTCCACGGGCAATATATTTAACTGAAACTGCAATGTACATACATAGTCCTAATACCAATGTTAACATAAAACACATATTTTTACAAGTGCACCAGTTTTATTTAATCCATCAAATATAAATATGTACCTGCATAACTACAGTGCCAAAATTAACATAAAACGCAAAAGTTTTCAAGGTGCAATTATTTTATTTAATCCCATCAAATACTCTTAAACAACAAAGACAGATATGCATAGATATTAAAAAAAACATTGGTTAAAAAGAAAATAATACATTCTGACAGATTTTCTTTCTTACCACAATTAAAATCAGGTTTTAATCATCCAAATTTAAATGAGAAGTTTACATCACGTTTTCATCAAATCAGGACGAAAGCTGTGAAACAAAGGAAAACGACTGAGAAAAATTGAATATCCGAAACCACAAACTTTCATATTAGTCTCAGATCTGTATGATCAATCTGTGTACATGAACAATTGTTTAGTATATTAAGCAAAAGGTGATTTATCTGTAAACATCTTGTATTCTTGAGAAATTTCTGTATATGTTGTCTTAAAAAAGTAGATTATAAATATATGTCCATACATTGTGAATGAACTGAAAAAGGCTGGAAAACTTCATAGAAAAGTGAGGATTAATTTAACAGATTCCCAGATAGCACCATTTCAATTTCTTTATTAAAGAAAACAAGAATGAGTAACCAGTTTCTCATAAGGTGTTTAAGACCATATTTCAATAATCATTAATTTTCCATTTTTGTACATTTATATTACATTCTTCTTACGCATACCCCTTGCAAAGCAAAAGAGAGAGAGAGATAGAGAGAGAATTGTAGAAAGAATAAGGTTTGCATATTTCCTCCAACAAAAGGCTCATCAGAGAATTATGTGGCTGCTATGATTTATGAGAACTGAGGTAGATATATATTCATATTTATCAAACATTTTCATTGCATTTTCTATCAAGTTTACACAGCTTTCATGAAATAATATAAAAAATTATAATATAAGATATTTTCAACAAAATGCTAAAAGTTTCCAAAATACAATATTTATTTTCTTTTTTAGCTAAAAATATTGCATTTCTCTTCAGAAAGAAATACCTCATAGCTTTATATAGACTGTTTTATTCTATTTTATATTGGGCAACAGTTTTCAAAATCTTTAAAGGTGGCTTTTGTGAAGAACAAACAATGGTTTTGCAGATAATAATATATTTATGAAGAAAAAGAAAAATAGAAAAGAAAATATGAAGAGTTCACGAGATAGAGACTAATGAAACGAGATCTATAAAATATATAGTCAGTGAATCCGACAAAAGGAAACAAATATGTATTTAGGAAATATCGGCGAAATATCAATTCAACTGCATCTTGTTATCTGCTCTTTCTTTGTTCAAACCGTGTGTTTCCTGTACTTACAATTCTGATCACTAAGTTTCTCAAAGATGCGTACAACTCAATTGTTTTACTTTACATTTGCATTATCAGTATTTGCACTTATTTTGAGTAGAGTTAATATCTTCTGTAAGTTTCAACTCTACTTTAATTGTGATGGACTCGCATTACCTGTTGTCAAAGCTATCTGAGGCACCTTTTTCCTCAGTCACATTCAAAAAATGTCACACGTATTTGAATAGAAACAACGTGACAGGCACCATGGCAGCTGCTATAAGAAGACAGGTGGCTGTGATGGCTGCAATGTAGGGGACAGCATGCCGTTTCTTCTCTAGAAATAAATGTAACAACAAGATATCTATAAATGAATGAGATCTATAAGTTTAAAAGAATTATATTGTGGAGGACAGCTAATAACTCAGCCCAATAGCTGATATAATATACACTGTAGTTTTATATTGTATGACTAAGATAATAACTCGATAGAAAAAAATTCGACAGTTGTAAATAGACAAAATCTTTGTCAAAATAACACCAGGTCATCTAATATCAAAATAAAATCGTTAATTCAGATAAACGTAAGAATAAAAGTAAGAATACATCTTTTTAAGGTTAAAGAGGCACTACAAGGATTTTTCAGCCAAACAGCAAGAGACGTTTGATTAGTATTATTTAGATGCTCTCTAAAAGTTACGAACTTTGGTCATTTGTATAATAATTAAAAGTGAGCCCTTAATGAGTAAAAGGTATTTTATTTTATTTTATTTAAGTTTGCCACACCCGCAGAAAAATACCTCATTTCTACCTCAACTTGTCCGACTACATACGATTTTGAATAATGAAAGCTCCATTTTTCCACCCTAAATCTTAATCGGTAACCTCTTGAAATCTAAACGTTTCTGAGAGAAATAGGGGAAAGCGACAGAGTTAGAAAAATACCTGGATAGACAGTTCGGCAGGTAAAATGCGCTAATCAGAAGTTTGGGTTGAATTTGCATATGGACAACGATATAATGGCAGGACTTCTTAAATAAACACGTGGTATTGTTTGTATATTCCTTTGAAGAGTTGAAACTATATCACAATGCCGCCGAATGTACTGATACACTGAAACTGCATTGTATTACCATTTTTAGTACACATTTTAAGCATGATGCATGCTGTTCTGGGTTTTATATCTCCGCGCTTGGTAGAAAAGGTTTTGCTTTCCTCCTAGGACGAAACGGGCTCAATTAGGGTTCAGTAACAATTTTACGAAAGGGATAATGAAAATATGATTTAAATGTTATTACTAACAGTCCAAGCAAAAGAAAGTACCCGAACGATATTATTTATGGTTTTCATTGTCACCATCAGCGTCATCAGCATTATCATCAGCAGCGGCATATTTACGGTCATATGAGGTTCATGAAAAAACCAGACACACTATATCAAAAAGAGCGAAAGATATGCTCGCAATTTTCCTTTAGTTCGAGCTCTGTAATCTTTATTTCACCAACCTTCATGTAAATAAGTCCTGTTTAACTTCATTGAAATCAATCTAACGGAAAGGTACATGCCGCCATAACATATGCAGAAGCCACTGCTAGACACTTGAGTCCACAACCTGTAGCAGGCGGGTCTAGGGACTCGAACATAAAATACCAAACGGAGCACTATTACATCAACAAAGCAATACGCACAAGAAAAAAAGGGGCAGCTGGAGACCAATCGAAATTCACTCATACGGATGAAATAAAACGAAAACTTGATCAGCAACAACAGTCGTATACAGATAGAAATTCCAAAACCAGTCATGTAACATACAGTCCTAACCACACACAGTACAATTCCTCTGTTATGAGCAACAGTGGACCAATTGAGAAGAACTGATTATCGACAAGATAAGCAAAGCCCAGACTTCGATATAAACGAAGTAAGGACTGATGATACTGGCGAAGTCTTTATAGGAGTATCGCGTACAAAAACGTACAGGTACCACCTAGGAAATATCGATAATCGAACTGCAAGATCAAGAATAATTTCATATTTCGAAGAAAAAGGGCTACATCCGACGGTGATTCGTATTTTTCATAGTAGGAATGGACGAAACTTAATCACGAGGGTAAATATTCCTGCAGAAGAAGCAAATTTAATAGAAAGCGAAAACTTTGTTTGGCCGAATGGTGTAGTATGTCAGTGCTGCTCACTAGAAACCAGTTGCGTACAAATTACGACCAACAGAAAATACATAGAGGAAATCACGAACACGACGACAATGAATTCAGGGGAAATAATTTGAGATTGAACTCAAGACGTGGTAGAAGGAACAGATACATGGAACATGATCATGATGATGACTACGATGATCGTGACTAAGACTGCGACCATGATGATTATGATTACGATCATAGGCATGATTAAGATTGATAAAAGATGTCACAGTCTTTATATTTGGTGTGTATCTACCCTCTGACGACAATCTTAATTTGTATCAAGAATGTATTGATTCAATTGAATCCCTTTATTAGTATTTTTCGTGTTACTGTGAAGTAATAATTATGGGGGATTTTAATGTCAGATACAGAGAATCGCCAACATCATGGTGTGCGTGGTATAGATGTAACGTGTTCACGGCTTATGTTGACAACAATGACTTGATACCATTGAACAAGTCAAATTTAAATAAAGGACTGGGTTATACGTTCGAGCCGTGGAGATCAACTCTTGACTATATAATTGTTAACAGAAGAATGCTAGATTGGGTCGTTGATTGTGAGGTTTTTTACAAATCACGATACGTGTATAGCGTCAGACCATCATGTTGTGTACCCTTACGTTTGCGGCTGCAACGTATTGTAACTCTCGTTTTCCTATATCGCCATACCCATCCTGGTCTAAATGCGGGGATGAGAAAGCCAGACTATTAAATGCAGATTGTGAATCGATCCCTCAATCGCCCCCAACAAATAGAAAACATTCATAGTAAATTAATTTCTGTAATAAGGGATGTAGTTTTGCAGGTCTTACCGTCCAAAAAGTGTAATCCTCACACAAAGCCTTATTGGTCGCCTGAAGTTAGGAAGCTCACAATAAAGCTCGATACTTTCGGAAAAAGTGAATAGAAAATGGAAGGCCGCGAGGACTTGTCCATGAATCTTACAGCCATTATAAAAATGCAAAAAGGATATTTAGAAATACTCCAGAATATGCGACACAGGCTTATGAAGAGGCTATTTTTAAAGTCTTAGATGAAGCAGCCGAATTAGACGTGGGGCTTTTTTGGAAGTTGTACAACAGGCAACGCAACAAGAGCAAATATTCCAAATGTTGTTTTGAATTAAAATATGACGCTGAATTAGCGACTGCTCCGGATGAAATATCTCGACTGTTTGCTAAATATTTTTTCTAAATTGTACACTCAGTCTACAGCCATATATTTATAAATCATGAACTAACGGAAGGGTTCTGTAATGATGAATCTATCTTTAAAGTAATAATTAGCTATGAAGAAATAGCCTCTGTTATAAAACAGCTCAAACTAAGGAAAGCCCCGGGCATTGATGGTATTCAAAATAAGCATTTACGTTACGGGAGAAGAAGACTGACAGAATTCATTACAATGCTTTTCAACAGGGTAATAGACCAGTGTTACATACTGTTTGATTGGAAAGTAGGGTTAATTGTGCCAATCTTTAAAGGAGGAGGGAAATCTAAAACTGACCCTGACAATTGCAGAGCTATTTCCCTGCTGCCTGTATTATATAAACTATTTGAAAAGTGCTTATTCAATAGATTAACTACATAGTGTAATAGGACTATATATAACTTCCTTAATAACGAACAACAGGGGTTTCAAAAGGGACTGAGTAGTATAACAGCATCTTTCAATCTACACGAAACTGTTTTTCCAATTTTGAACTAGGATCAAGAGCGTTTGCTGCTTTCTAAGATATTCAAAAGGCGTTTGACACTGTGAATCACGACGGACTTGTTCTAAAACTCAGAAAACTGGGCATTCAAGGAAAGATTTTACATGTATTAAAGGAATCGTACTCAAATATTCAAAGCATTATCCTGATAAATTAGTCAAAATCCGAACCTTTTCCATTCGACAGAGAGGTGTTTTATCAACATTTTTTATATCTTGTTTATATTAATAACCTTTTACAGGAATTACATCAGTCAAAATTAGGGTTACTTGTTGGGTCCACTCCGTCTGGAAATCCAGCACTAGCCGATATAACTCTGCTCGCAAACACACAAATCAATTTGCAAAAAAATGCTTGATATATGGAACATATACTCGCTAACATGGAACTTCACCTTCAAGGTTAGTAAAAGCTGTATATTAGTTTTTAATCAGAATAGACAAACAACATGTGAGAATTTTAACTGGAAAATAGGCAATCATATTATACCTATTTTAAATGAAACCGAACATGTTGGAATTCCTGTGTGTTCCAATATGAAATGCTTTACTAAAGTAGACAGGGCTTGTACTAACGGCAGAAAATCATTTTATTCTCTTATAGGGGTTGGCACAAATGAAGCTAGATCCAATCATCTTGCCTACGTCAGCTTGTACAAAAAATTGTGATACCACCAGTCTTTTATGGTTGTAAAGTTTGGTCAAATATTAGACTTAAAGACTAATGAAAGCTCGATGTATTTCAGCATCATTGTATCAAAATTCTGCAAAGCTTTCCTCAAACCACGCTGTCAGGAATGAGCGAAAGTGTACTGGGGATAAAGAGAATTGTATCAGAAATTGATAAAAGGAAACTAAACTTTCTTGGTAAATTATGCCATCTTAAAGAAAATGTAAGATCTAAAAGAATATTTTTATTCAGACTAGATCTATATCTTTCTATAAAAGATGTTACAGAATTGAAAGGCTTTATTCAGATATGTGTAGAATTTTGCAGAAATATTATATTATGAATTTATTGACATTTTTGTTAGAAACAAAATATTTCTTGGAAAAATACAATAGAAACAAATTATAAAACATGCTACTCATACGTATGAAAACGAGCTCTTTACAAACTTGTGCCATACAGACATTTCCTACATAAAGATTCAAAAATATTCATACTTCTATAAAACCCTCAATTTCATGGCAAACTTTAAAAACAACAAGAGAGTTACAGTTAATTACATCCCTTGCAAATGTTCTGATAACTGTTCCAAATAATACTATGCAAGTTTGTAAACACTGCAGTTATTCTTACACAAACATAATAATCCATGCATTTATTTGCTGTCAGAGCACTGTGCGACAACGAGACATATTTTGGACACATATTATAATTAATTTTGACATATGTCTTGGCGTGTTCCTTCATAATATATCAGATGAAGAATATATTCAACATCTCCTGGGTAGGGAATTTCCCAACGGTATCGGCTTAGACGAGCCCGAAATACTGAAAAATTGTATAATGTCTGCCTTGGTATCCTCTGCAACTGTAATTCATGTATTCTTTTCATCGTAAAAATAAGATCGATTTTCAAAATATCAAGATGTGGAAGACATGTGCTTGTAGAAATCTTGATAATCATGTCTTCATGCATGCTATTTTTTGACATTACATATAAAGTATTATTTTCTGTAAAATAATGATGATGTGTACAATAATTAAGTATTGAGGATTGCGCAAGAGTGCACCTTACTTTTTAATAAGTATAGTGTCCTCGTATAAGAATCATCATAGCGAAGCCGAGCTTATAAGAAACACCTCTCATGTACACCTCTGTTAATTGTATATAACTATTTCAATATTCTTTTCTTTTTCCTTTGTTTGCATCCTTATCTCTGAAAAGAGGAAATAAAGATTGATGATGACTACGATTTGAGGTAAAAATTCGCATGAGTGGTCAGCATAATTCTCTCCTCTTCCTACTCCCACTTCACATTGTTATTATTATTATCATTATTATTATTGATGTTGTTGTTCTTGACGCTGTCTCAATCATTTAATTTTGTTGTTGTCTGATGTGTTAATTTTATACCAATAATGATTTGCTTAGCATTGCATTTATAATGAACACGAGGTAGAATCTTGACATTCAATGCGCGTGCACTTCACGCTTGTCCATTTGCTAAAAATGCCTAAGATAACTTTCACCTTGGAAAGATTAAGCCATTCAAGTTATTTTTTCTTTTTCAGTTTTTTTTTTTTAATCATTATTTACCTAGTCACACGCACACATGTAAAAATAGAGCTGACCAAAAGTAATTTATTAGATTGAAAATTATTATTACAGTCCTTGGAAGACCACGACTTAAGAATAATTAGGCAGCGATCCAAAAGGGCTTATAAACCTTTCTCACGTTCTATATTTTATTTTTTTCACTGTTGATATTTTCATCCATTTGCTTCCTTTAAACCAATTTCACATATACCTTTGTCTCTAACTGAACTCCACTGTTGATATTTTCATCCATCTGCCTCCTTTGAACCAATTTCACATCTACCTTTGTCTCTAACTGAACTCCACTGTGTAAAAACTTGCACAATGACCTGCATGTATGAAGGTCTTTAAATATCAAGAATTAAAGACATTTATAAAACGAAACTGACTCTATTGATTTCAATAATTTAAAATTCATGATTGACATATATATCAACTACAAGGTTATTCATTCGGCATTTATTGAATAATTATATTTTTTACCTTACTGTAGTCCATGCCCTTTCCACGTGTTAGACCATGTGACGTTTTCGGCTGTTTTCTTCTTTTGCATGATTATTAGGTGCAATGTAATTTTTGCATACAATTATCATTACAAAAATCAACTTCCACAGCCTCCCTGATTAAATTTCTTTAATTTTATTTCATGCGAGATCTTCATGTAAATACTCAAAGAAGTGAAATAATATAATTTGAATCACGTTCTTGACATAAAAAAATGCGGATAATGCCTCCGTAAGCATGTCTTCTTTTCTAAAAGAGAAATGTCATGCATACGTAACAGTTTTCTTTACATAATGGCATGAAGTTTATTTTAGAAATGATACGACAAGAATTTGTCTTGAATACTTATGTCAATACTTTAATGAAATCAGTTAATGGGAGTATTGGAGTGTAGCAAATATTTTCTTAGCGTCTCAAAGATTTATGATTCTCTTCGCAATATAAAATTGAAGCAGATAGATAATTTCATTAATTCATTTACTTATTGATTTTTTTAAATATTCGAGTCGCATTTATATATTTCTATGCAAAGAAATAGATATGTCCTGGATAAAAGTATTATATTTATCAGTGTTCTCTAGTTCCATAAAGCCACTACACTGAATGAAACGATATGTAGAGAATTGTACAAGAATGGTCATTTGAGATGAAATCGATGAAACGAATACTTTTCATTATAAGTGATCCTTGCCATGCACGAGATTACAATTATTCAACGTGTTTCATAAACTGCATTCTTAATGAACGCAATGTAAGATTATATTGATTACATGACAAAATTTCACTCATTGTCTTGAATAAACCCAAATAACCTGGGGCATAATGAGTTTGATATATATTCCAATATCTTGTGCATTACTGTTTTACGTTATAAAGGGTCACCTTAATGTCATTTAAGTAATATAAACATCCTATATATGTCAAATATCAAAATTAGGAGATGGATTTATGGACGGTTATATCAATGAAGGAATCACAGTCTTGGAGTTCTGTATTGTTTACAAGAAGTATCTAGTGTGTATTTAACATGTAGAAAACACATTTGCTATCAAAGCGGTGTTTGCTACATTAGATATACTATCCTCGTCGTATAATGCATATCTTTAATTAAAGCCTTACAATGATTACTATTTTCAAATCAGTCCAAGCGGCAGGAAAGTAAATTTTGGCGATGAATGGAATATATTATTGTTGGCTTTTTTCTTCAAACGAGGTGTTGTAAGGCTCTTTACTTCTAATAATTTTTGTCTAAATTTAAATGTTAATATACACAATAGGCAAAGGACTATACTGAACAATAGCCATTTTCTGCCGCCGGTTTTACCCCCCCCCCCCAAAAAAAAAAACAAATTTGATTAAATTTCAATAGTTATTATGTTAACACGTGTCATTCAGTATACCAATCAAACTGTGTTACAGTCATTTTGTTTATACATGTATACATCTCTTATATATATATATATATATATATATATATATATATATATATATATATATATATATATATATATATATATATAAACACCGACTTGCACCACGAAGACATTTCTACAGATTGTGTGTCTATTATGGTCAAACTTATCATCGTGGAACAAGGTTGCGCTGGAGTCTAAAACGTCAATATTTGGTAGCATTGGCATTTTGTGGCTGTTGTGTGGTATCTACTTCAGAGGACCGCTCCGTGTGAAGAAAGTAAACTGCAATTGCTTGGCTGGTCTTGAATTTTATTCCCAGCAGTATTATACTTTAAAAATACCGAGAAACAAAACATTTTAGATTGTGGGAAACACTCTTATTTACCTTTACGTTTATGTTTCTTATCTTTTTTACCCTCGCGCGCCAATAAAGTCGTATTTGATTGTTCAACCAGCATGAATATTGCTATCTTATTACAAGAAATGAGACCCGCAATTATAAGAAAAGTGAGTTGACATATGTTTTGTTTCCAAATATAATATAATGAAAGATTAAAATGTTTTATCTGTCAGTATCCACATGGTATATTAACGACTATTGAAATAAAACTATTCAGCGTAAGGATACAAGCTGGTGGTATAAATAAGAAAGTTTCATTGAGTCCATTTTGCTTCATATCTTGACAATATTAATTACATAAATAAATTTAATATGCAGCAGCAGAGTGGTCTCAAAGTCAAACTACATGGTATACACGCTATATGTATCTTTCAATGTAACACCATTAAGGATGTTATTTCAGTTGGCAAAGCGGTTTCCTGCCACGCAGGTGAACGCAGTTTCATTACCACATAAGAAACAATTTTTTATGTAAATGTTTTTAAAATTTTCTTCTGTTTGTTTTTAATGCAAATGTAATGACAGCTTTAATTTTTCAATGATATTTTAACCATTTACAGTTGACTTGTAAGTTTGTGGATATTCATTGTTGACTCCCAGGAGCATGTTTGTATCCTTTGTTAATCATTAAATTGTAATATATAGAAGCATAAATATGATCATAATATATTTGGATCATCATTTTGCATTTAATGAATAATTTATGGCTAGGCCCATCAATGAGAATACATGGAAAGGTTTGAAAATTGTAATGTCTTCTTTTATCTCTTGTCAACACTCTGCTTCCATGGCAACCGTCACGTGAACACAAAACATAAGTTAGAAATGAAATGACACCACCTCATACTTTAAGGTACAACATATCAAGAAAATTCGAGAGGGGGCAGAGAACGGCCCTTACTCAATATTGCACTTTGATTTCAATATTTGTCGATTCACGTATTAACTTCATGTCAACGGGACATAATCGATTATTCGATCGCGTACTTTTTAAGCCGTAAAAGTTGACAGATGAAAAAGAGACTCAAGTAAAATTACATGAAGTACAAAGCCTTGTGATTATCCATCATGGAGAATGAAACATAACGCCTGGCATCCTCTTTAAAATAGAGAACATCAGTTTTACGAGGGCTACAGTCAAGCGTTCCCAAAGTCACAATATAATTGCAAATGTGCGTCTGGAGTTTTTCAAAGATGTCTGGTTTGCAAGAAAATTTGTTTCTCTGTCAGAATTGCTTAAAACCAACGCCTGAAAACATACAGCTAAAGTGCATGTATTTTTACTTATAACCGTGAGAGACAGCTTTGCTTCGCAATATTATTTGAAATTCACTCTAATCGGTGGCAGATAAAAACATGGTAAATATGGCAGTATCGAAAATTCCCCTTGCCAACTAAAATTAAAAGTAAATTTTGTCATAGTCCACATAAAGAATGGTCTCTTTTTCAATTTTTTCCCCCAATTATTAAGATATTTTGTTATATGACTTTTCAAAAGACACTTTTCAGAATAGAAAAGTTTTATATTTACCCTATGGAAGTTATGGGAATTTAATATTACACCGCCATTTTGAAAATATGACCCGATGGCGGTTATAGGAACTTAATGTTAAAAAAGACCATAAGTTTAGCAATATGGGACGGTATGGCGGTTATGGGAATTGATTGTTGATGGTCACTTCGGTTACAAGTGAATTTAAGATTGACATTCTTGACCAACACCCATCTTAACTAACCAACACACCTAGTAACTAAAACAAATTGTTACTGACCATCACTAACACCTACTGATCAACACCTATACCAACTGATCAACAATCACAACTACTTACCAACACGGTCTTTCTACCCATCACCCACACATACTTGCCAACACCTACTGAACTACACACAGTCTTACTGACCAGCACCTACACCTACTGATCAAAACCCACGCCTACTTACCAATGATCACACCTATTGCCCCACACACGGCTTACTGACCATCACCCACACATATTGACCAACACTCACACCTACTGACCTTCACACAGCCTTACTGACCACCAACCACCCATGTTAATCAGTACACACAACTACTAACCAAACTCAACACTTACTAAACAGTACTCACAACTCCTGACCAGACACACAATCTTCTGACCAGCACTCACACCTACTGACCAGTTAACACCCACACCTACTCACCAACATTCACGCCTACAAACATATTATGCAAAGACATGAAGACTAGCACCAAGTTTTAATAGATAATCACTCACTATCTCACCGTCCAACACTCGCCATTTTAACCCTTGCCCATTTACAAACTAAACAGAGCAAGGGAAGATAGGGAAGAGGTAATAGTCACTGACTTACACCAATGGACTATCATAATATAGACCATTTCACAATCCTACCAAACCATCACACATGCGCTGGAGGAAAGGTACAATCCCGAATACATACGAGTATACCATCATATAACCATACTAACAACGTAAACCAAGGGATTTAAGGGGGAAAGGGAACTAGCTGTCACAAATACACACAACCATTCACAACATACACCGCCAATATAATCTGAGACACAGGTAATCCTTTACATATAAATTTAGGATATATGCATGTAGCCACTAGGCAGCATTCTGTCCTTGAGTTTGTATGATAGTATATGTGTGATGGTATGGTTGCATGGTTGTGCGAAGGCTTGTACCTTTCCCTTTAAACCCCTTGGTATACGTGTGATGGTATGGTTGTGTGATGGTATATTTGTATGTATGAGGTATTGTACCCTTCCGCATCAACATTCCCTTTGGTTATGTGAGATGGCAGGATTGTGAAGTGGTCTGTGTAACGATAATTCATAGGTATGTCTATTACCTATTCCCTATCTTTCCTTCTTCTGTTTGGTTTGTAAAAAGTGATTGTTAGATGGTGATATAGTGAATGATTGTCTGTCCAAAATAATGTGTTAGTTCTTGTTACGTTACCATATTACTTTTCACCCTACCCTTAACCATCAGATTGTAGGTGTGAAATTTGGTCAGTAGGTGTGGGTACTGGTCGGTAAGATTGTGTGTTGGTCAGCAGAAGTGAGTGTTGGTCAGTAGATGTTGGTTTTGGTCAGTGGGTCTGTGTGATGGTCAGTAGGTGTGGATGCTGGTCAGTTAGAACTATGTTTGTTGGTTAATAGGTGTGAATAATGGTCAGTAGTTGTGTGTGTTGGTCAGTTGGTGTGGGTACTGTTCAATAGGTGTGGGTGCTGGTCAGTAAGACTGTGTGTAGGTCTGTAGATGCGGGGTATTGATCAATAATATCAATACTAAATTCCTCTTGCCCCAGATTGATTCGCAATGTTCAATTCCCATAACCGCCGTACTGTCCCATAGTGTTATATTCCCATATTATCAAACCTATGGACGTTTTTAATATTAAATTCCCGTAACCTCCATTCTCCATTGGCTTATTTTTAGTGCCATACCGTCCCTTATTACAACTTATAGGGTATCAGAAAGATCTCACAAACTGTGGCAAAGGACGATCTGTAATCTTAGCTTGAAGACACTTCGAACACACACATACACATACACACACACACACGCACGCACATATTTTTCATTTATTCCCATTTGTGATGAAATCCAGCACATTAGTTAAAGTCAGATGCATCAAGTTCATCTAACTTGTATTATTCATTAACTTGGATATAATATATCATAGCAGAGGTTAGATTGCTTTTTCTGAAAATAGTTGCATTCAATGAAATTACTGGAACTTTTAGTGCAAATGATCTTTCAGGAACCTGCCAAATTATACTCATTCGGCATTTAGTTTCTCTTTAGGCTTATATGCTACTTTCCTTTGAATCAAAGTAACATTCTGCATTGGTTAGCATATCTCCAAGAAATATAATTCAGAGATACGATACTAATGGTTATCTTAAGAACTAAAATATGATGCAATAACAGCTGATTGGCTCAATTAGTGTAGTGATACATTCAGAGTTATAGAACAAATACGTAGCGCTGACGAGGGGTTGGACACAAGGTCAAAACAAGAATTTATTAATATCCTCAGTTAGCGAAAACGTAAAGAAGAAAACAAAACATGTCATTATAGAAAACAAATATATTATCAGGATTACCTTTAACTAACGGATCAGTTCTCTGTGTCACACTGCCACATGAACAGATCACCCGTTGACACTGATCAACAGCGTCGATGCTCACTTCATAGTCTGTACTCGGTTTTAAACCAGTTATGGTGTAACTTGTGATTTCTAGCGGTACAAAAATCTCGCTGTATAATGAGTCATTCTTCATGTTGCAACGGATCTTGTACCCATTTAGCGCCATGCTTTGATGACAGGGCGCCCAGTCAAGGAGAATTGTCGTTGGATTAATTGTTTCCACAATAAGTCGATCAAAAAATGCCACGGTTGACGATCCCTTTTGATCAGCCTGTTCCATTTCCGGTTGTTTTCGTCGGGAATCTATGAGATTACACTCTGCAACAGAAATTATAATGTTTGATGTAATATTCATCAATGCAAGGATTGAACCTTTGGCCAGATTGAAATATTTGACGTCAGAAAAGTGATCAACCATGAAGCTCATAACCTGACTCCCATCATCGGCAAATAATCTTTAAATATAATCATTCAGATTTTAGGATGTCCGTTCTGTAAAATTAACGCCTACTGCAGCTCGACATGAGCATTGCATTATTTTTGTTTTAAGGAATTCTTTATAAATCTATTCAAGCAAGATTTACTCCCCTTGGATACTCTTCTTATTAAATAAGAATATCTTCCTTATTTAAGAACAGATTGCTGTCAAAATTGTTGTTTTATTGCTCTGAAATTATTCTTTTTCTTCTCAGTCTATTGATTTTTTAATATAGTAATTTAACTTATTTTCTTTATAATTAAATTAACGTCGCTGACTATTGCTAGGATGTTGCCTGTTCAGTTGCGGCGCGAGGGTTCGAGGCGCAGAGGGGCAATGTTCTTCAGTGGCGCACCTACCGAGGCGCCAGAAAGCAATGTTCTTTGGCGGCGACCCTACTTTGCTACAAGAGAGCAGTTTTATGTTAGTTACCAACCTCTCTCCTCCCCCTTCCCCCCCCCCCCCCGATCCTAAACTTAAGTATTGTGAAGAATTCCAGCCTTTACACTAAGATGAAGGTAAAATGCTATCAAAATTTCAGCTGCAAAAAAAATGTTCCCGACGGCGCCCTCTCCTCCTGCCTCCCGAGGGCAATTCGCTCCTCCCAACCCCCGATCCCCCCCCCCCTCGCGCCGCCACTGTGTCTGCTGCTATGCTTTTCCTTGTATTTTTAAAGCTCGGTGTAAGACGTATGAGTAAACAATATGACGTCACATATTAAAACTTCTTTGGATGCATCCAATTAGTGCAGCGGTTACGTAGATACATAACGGACGTACTGTATCTGCCCAGTTGTCCGTATACAAACTACACTTGTTACCAAAGTTCGACGAACTCTTGGAGATTTTGGACGTAAAATGCGACTTCTGTCTTAAATTATTGAAAAGAAAAATACTTGCACAATTTTAAAAATAGTGATAATAATCCTGTGAAAGATAATGATTACATCAACGAGAAGTATACGAGCCCTTGGGTAATCTTTAGCACTACCTGGCGTAAATCGGCCGCACAGGCATTCTGTTTCGGAAAGCCGATGTGATCTCAAACATTGTGTCATACTGAAGAAAATCACTCACCAACATACACTTATCCTTGTGTTTTTCATAAGAGTAAATTATGAGCTACAACCTGTGAAAATTTAATAAAATTGTAAATATTCATACGTCTATTATTTTATAGACAATTAGTAACATGGTATGTACTTTCCCCATACTTTTATGTGAAATGAATCTTACTTTGAGGTAGATATTCAATTAAGAATAGGGAAAGATAATGTGTTCCGATATCTATTCATTTTAAAGTGAACTTGTATTGCTTGGATTCTTATTTGTTTTTAAATATTTAAAAAGTTGAACACCCCGACATTTAACAAGAGATCATCCTTAATTGTTCAAGTCTATAACCTACAAGTTATCGTCAATGTCCTTTTTCTTAATCTTGGAATACCTTCGTGTGACATGAAAATAAATAGCAAAAAAACACCATCTTTGAAAATGTATTACACCTTAAAACTTATATACATACATACATACATACATACATACATACATACATACATACATACATACATACATACATACATACATACATACATACATACATACATACATACACACAAGTGCTTGAGTTTTCTGTGTATTCTTAGTCAGGTTATATTTTGCTCTGAGAAAAAAACATTACCAGCTACAAAAGGCAGAGTCTGTATTTAATAGTGCATAACAGGTCAAGATATTGATATAAATTTAAATCTTAAAGCCATTATTTTTTTTTAATTAAAGTAGAGATATGTGATTCATCGATCACATATCTCTAATCATATTAATCAAAGATGATTAATGTTTTCGGTGAACATTTTTTTATATTCTGTTTTGGTAATATCTGCTTAAATCACGCATCAGACGTGCTTCAGGGATCAATAAGAATATCTTGTGTACTTAACTTCCATCTTAAATGCATCATGAAGTGAATGCTGTTTTCTGGAGGAATGCTTAATTTCAAAAGTGAATCATTTCTTCTTTTAGTTTTCACTATGCCAGTTAAGAGCGATTGTAGGTGCGTGGATTCTCCAGTTGGGACAGAGATGTTTATTTCGTAAGATAAGCAATTGCTTCACAGAAATTACAACATAGTGATCAACCTATTTTTAATTATTTTGCACAGGGCAGTCAGAAAAGTAGAATGTAACTATCCAGTAATGACTTCAGTCCGTATCTGTGTAGTCAGAGCGTATTGGAGTATTTATCTATGTTGATGGATATTCGTTTTTGTTGTCCTAATGACAACATAGGTATCAGAGACACTACAGATATACTGAAAATTGGTTTTATGCAACACTCAATGAAACTTATCCATCCAAATTCATTAGAAATACTTACCAAATATTTTCATTCATACCTGTTTTACCTTTAAAACTGTATTTTTGTAATATACAACATAAACATCTTTTCGGTCTTACTCATACAAACATTGCTAAAAAGATTTAGAATTTTGCATCGACCGTGTGGTTAAACAGATGTTTTGTTTGATTATCCAAAATAGGTCAAAATATAATGTAATCAAATTAACACAAACCCTGACAAGAAGCCCTTTTCTTAATGAATGTATGAGGATGTTTTATTGGATTTACATCCAAAATAGGATTCCATTTTCCCTGTTTACCAGATTTGGACTTACACTCTTAAAAACAACGTACGCTAGCCATTGACAAAAGGGATTATTGATCAAAAGTCAGTTATGAAGGGAATCACGAGCTTTAGGGTAATCTGAATTATAAAAAGGTAATGCGTTTTAGTTTGTGTCTATATCAAACAAATATATAAATAAAAACTAGACACAGTATACTTTTCGAAAAAAACAACAACATACTTGATGGAAAAAGCTAACAAAGATTTTTTTTTCAATATCGCAAAATTTAACAATAAAGACAAACTTATGTCAACACTTGAAACTTATTACACCTAACTACAGGATAAACCGTGCTTCTGACACAATTATTAATGCTATCATAAAATACTGACACCTAACTACAGGATAAACCGTGCTCCTGACACAATTATTAATGCTATGATAAAATACTGACACCTAACTACAGGATAAACCGTGCTTCTAACACAATTATTAATGCTATCATAAAATACTGACACCTAACTACAGGATAAACCATGCTTCTGACACAATTATTAATGCTATCATAAAATACTGACACTTAACTACAGGATAAACCATGCTTCTAACACAATTATTAATGCTATCATAAAATACTGACACCTAACTACAGGATAAACCATGCTTCTAACACAATTATTAATGCTATCATAAAATACTGACACCTAACTACAGGATAAACCATGCTTCTGACACAATTATTAATGCTATAATAAAATACTGACACATAACAGGAGAAGCCTCATAATAATGCAATATTTGCAAAATTTGAAATTGTTTTTTTTTTTCGTGACCACAATTTTAAAAATAGTAGTATACCAGCAATGATAATGCTGATATTAAAAAAGCAAAGTCACTTAATATTACAAACGGTATTGGATCCCTTGCTCGTTGTCATAGCAAATTATGCATGCATTAATACATGTTTTAAATTCTCATATCCATAATTGACCTAACAACATGTTTATAATAGCGTCTGCAGTCAGAAAGAAGTTCATTTTGGAATGGAAAATCAAAGCTTGGTCGCAAAAACAAATTCTGATGCACTAGTTAGATTGATCTCATTAATGAGTAAAAATAGGAATTGTTAAAAATCAAGACAGGAAACAAGGCAGAATATAGTTCATCGATACTGTCAGTTTAATATTCTCTCTACGTTGTATAGCTGACACTTCATAACTCAATCTAATAGATCACACGATATGTACTGCATGAATAATTGACTACTGTAATATTTTGGTTAAACATTCAATGTTTACCAGTCAAGGCTCCCTTTCTGCTAGCTTCTACTTAGCTTACAAGTGAATGTTTAAAAATCGTGATTAATTTAAATCTACCCTATGAGAATCCTCAACGACCATACATGTAATCAGGAAAATGATAAAACAAACTTCAATTATTTTAAATTTTGCATTATTTATTTCCTTTTTTATTTATTTATTTATTTATTGCAGGACAATAAAATCTAAATTTTAAATTTATATACAAGATAGGCTTCCAGAATTTTTTTAAAATATCCTCATAATAATGAAATATGTACAAAATTTTAAATCGTTTTTTCTTTCTCTTATCTTGAACATGTAATGTGTTAAGGTTATGGTAAATTCAACATTGAGTGAATAATACCTTTTTCAGATTTAATGAAGACCATTTGATTCATAGATTTTCATGGAATATCATGCCAATTATCAACGTTCTTTAATCATCTCTTAGCGTATATGGTGTAACTGTTAACAAACCATGCGTAACAATAAAAATATTGAGAACTGCATATCTGTTGTTGGTACAATGAAAAAACTTATGATTTAAAATTTCCTTCGGCAAACACCAAAACAAAACAAAAGATTGGTTATTCTTGCATTTTCATGAGAATGTGTCTGTTTACTATTAAACACCATAGGAAAGACGGCTGTCGCGTGAGATTTTTGCAATATATCAATGATCAGGAAGATATTTTTTGCGTAGTAGCGAAGCTACCTTCAGAGTATACAGTATAGCCACTTGTACCTTGCTTTTGTCTAGTATGTGTCCAGATTATTTTCGAAAGATTTGTCTTCTTCAGTCAAGTAAGTCACAATTTTTATATTTTGGTAACAGTTCTGCACACTTTTTAGGTAAAAGCTGTGGAAAAATAGGTAGGTCATGAATCATAAAATCTTTTTTTTTTAAATCGCGTTTAATTTTCAAACTTACATTAATTTACTTTGATTTTACAAGAAGGTTTTGTGAATCCGATAATAAAAAAACACCGACGTTTGAAGAACGGTATCGTATCCTTGGAGAAACGGAATTCCTCAGGCAGAAGAGCGTATGAAGGGTGAGAACTTCGTGCCGACCGGCTGTTTCAAGTGCCCTCCATCAAGGTACCTTGCCTCAGGTCAGCTTGCGGGGTCTGTTGTTTCTGGGAAAAATCACTGATAACAGCTATTGATACTTGTTAAAAAATGTAAAGCCATGTTAAATAAAGGTTATTATTTTCATTGTATTAACTATTAGCCAGCTTCCAGAATAAAACCCTTCATCATATCTTATTTGTGTATCCATGGCGTTATATTATTTTGTCTGAGAGAAACTTCCCGACCTGGCATGATAAGAATGCATCGTAAAGGGATAAAAGAAATGTTCATCGAATCTTTCATTTATGGCTTTATTTTAAACAATCGTCCTCGTTGAAATTGAAACCTGTCATAATGCAATTCATCCAAAATTAACATGTCCTTTTCTGAGTTAAAACAAGCAATCTTTAGAAACAAAAGACCCGAGACGGACTCAAACGCTTTTTATCAGTAGTTTTTGTCCGAACATCTTTGCCATTCATAACTGATAGCAGCAGCTTGGAGGTAAAGTGAGATTATGATGATGTCTGATTGAAATTGTTCGATGTTTGCCTTCGAGCTCGCTTGATTTGGTGGAGAACCTTTTCTACTGCCAAATAATTGGGAATTTTTAGAATCTAGCATTACTCTAAAGACCTTCAAGTTATTAATATTTTGTCCTTCACATGAGACACTTATGGAATTGGATTCCTTCTTGGTAACTTATATGATCTTTGTAGATATTGCAAGCATGCAATTTGTATACGCCAATAGACACTTTTCACATTTGTAGCTCCCTTCGCCGCTACTCTCCACTTCCTGCGAGATACTGTGGCATTGTCCCAGTGAATCGCGTAGAGAGAACGAACAAAGAAACAAATAAATGAATAAATGAATCAAATGAATGAATAAATAAATTCATTATTCATCGAAAAATGTTTAGTTGATTGAATGAGAAGTACGTTGGTATGACCAGTTTTTCACCCGCAACTTAAAAATTATACTTTGCCACTTTGAAAAATTATATTTCTGCCTGTGTTTAAATGAAACTGAATTAAATGAAATTTTTCATCTAAGTGAGGTGATATAAAAAGAAGCTTTAAAAAAAACTGTGATAGTTTGTCTGAAGCACAATGTAAGTCCTTGCTATCTTCTTTATCGTCACTACTATTTCATTAAGACTACTATAAACATTTTAAGTGTTTTTTAAAGCACCCATACAAATCACTTCACCAGTAATTGACCATATATTTTAATATGATAATTTAATATAGAAATTCAATTTAAGGAGAAATCTATCTTTATGTTAATTCTTTGATAAGCAAAAATATAAATATAAAATTTAAATGAATATGACGAGTAACTTCTTAGTCTTTAAATTCACTTGACGTTCTAAAAATTCTTTCATTTTTTCACAAGAATTATCAATTAATATTTTCACCAAAAATTCAAAACGAGAATTTATTAAGAGAAAATGAAAAATTTTGCGACGAACGTCTAGCCCTTATTCCATAGCAACATATTTTACACATGGTTCACCATATTTGTAAAAACTTTTCGACGAAAGACTATGTATTATTTCCGTGGCAGCATATTTTGCACATGGTTGACCATAATGTTTTTTAATGTTATGCATTATACGCAAAAGCTATTTTGAGAAAAGAAATACGGGTTGTGATCCTCCCTTTCCCAGTGCACACTTCAAATAATCAAAAAGATAATTAGCAATTATTTTCTTTCCACGACTAAAGCATAATTTTTATTACTCTTCGCGTTAAGATTTTTATGAGTTGATTTTTTTCTATGTGTCTTAAATATATGCTTATTTAAGTAACTCTTGAATTAGACTTCCTTTACTAATGATAAATATATGTTTATTTAAGTAACTTTTAAATTAGACTGCCTTTACTAATGATAAATATATGTTTATTCAAGTAACACTTAAATTAGACTGCCTTTACTAATTATAAATATATGTTTATTTAAGTAACTCTTAAATTAGACTGTGGATTAGGAGTAAATAAATGAATGAACGAATGAAATGTCCAAAAAGAGAGAAACTGGAGAATTACGAAATAATTGAATGAACGAATGAAATGTCCAAAAAGAGACAAACTGGAAAATTACCAAATAAATGAATTGCCAAACAAAGGGGGAAAAAAACAAGAACAAGAGAACGTATTGACCAACAAGCTGGTCAGATCGAAAAACCAAATATAAATGCTTATTCATTTAGTATCATATGGTGACATTTACCTTGTATGAAGCCAGGAAGTGAAGTACTTTTGTTGGGAGTAAAATAATATCATAAAGGATGCTCCATTCCAACAGGTGTAGTAGTCTTCTAACTTGACCAAACAATCAAGCAATTATCTTAGGAGCTGGTCACCCTCAGATACACACAACAAACTTTGAAAATTATTGACAAGGCACTAATTTCCCGTGGCTATAGGACTCGAGATAATAAAACAGACCTTTATTTTCCTATTTGCCACATTTGCTATTTTATTATTGTGTATCTTTATATGTCTTAATCTGAGCATAGCAACATAAATGGATGATTACGCGGCTGGATCTAGGATTTTTCTAAATGGGTTTGAGTTTAAATATAGTTATTTCGTTTCAAATAAAATGACCAAATGTCTCCGTTTTTACACTGAAAAGTGTAGTATTTTACTGGTAAAATGGGTTCCCGAACCCTTTATAAATTTGCTCCTGAATTAGATATTCAACAACTCTCAGGTGATATACTAACAAACTTCCTGGCCTAAAAGTACCTATGGATAAATTAAACCATGCTATCATTGATATATTGTGGGTCCTTATTAATTGTAATGATATTTGCGTAGGAAAGTATTAATGAATACAATGAAAACTGAAGACGTTTCTGGCTGTGAATGCTTTTTACTATTATTTTCTCAGTGGCCTTAAAGGGTTTATCTGCCTAAAGTTGTGCAATTTTTACCTTTAAATTTTTGGAACTTTTAATCGGCACTATATAACTAGGATTGTGCTGACTTGCCGTTGCACCAATTACATACATACATAACTTGATAGCTTTGCCCCCTCAAGCAAAACCTCGCAAGTTCTCGTGAGATTTATCCTCACTGAAAAGCCTCGGGCATGAGCATAGAAAATGTGGAAAGGGTCTATTCGAAATTGTAACCACTTTGATATAAAAGGAATGTTCGTCAACACTTTTGTATGACTGAATTAGCACTGAACCATTTCAGAAAGTTATGGATATAGAAGGACAAATATTCATAAGGTGATTGATAGTTTATTTTCCTTCCATATACTGCAAATTCATACTTCGGTAATGTCCTGGAATAGCCGCAAAGAATACACACAATAGTGAAAACTTCCTCTTGTTGAACTAATCCAATACTATTTTGAGACACGAATACTAAGGAAGAGCAAATAATAATATTACGGTGATCAGCTTTGCACATCGGCAGGCTAATTTTTCCTGATGTCAATATATCATTCAGGATACTTTCAAAGAATGCTAAAGGAATGCAAGATAAGATCAGGATCAAAACATGATTAAAACTTCATGGGAAACAATAAATCTTGTTTGGTTGCTATCTAGGTGAACTGCTATGAAATACCAAAGGTTATTCCAAACCATTCATCTAAGATCTGTCTGTTGTGCCTTACCTTATTAATTTCGCTCAGAAATGCGGGCAATTTTTCTACTCGGTGGCAGGTTATTGATACCAAAAGCTCTTGTAGACTGAAAACCGTATATACTCGCGTATAATTCCTTACCAACTGACCGCAAACAGCATAGACCCAGATCTGCCGTCGCATAATGCGCCGGTAGATCTGGGTCTATACAGTTTGTAAGGACTAATCAGTAGAACAAACAACATAGACCCTGATCTGCCAGCGCATTTTGACCCAACTTATACGCGAGTACTGATGGTAATGTGTGACGGCTTATATTATCTGAATTCTTAAACTTGTAATCTCATGGACAGTGGAGAATTTGGGAGTTAATATATTTTTTGTTTCTCCTTTGAAATAGTATAGCATAATAAGATGTTTCATTGCCCAACAATACTATCTTAAAATAGTTATAGCTTTGAAATTGCCTAGAGATTAAAATCTATATGGAACACTTACATACAAGAAATAGAGCCAATGCAAAATAACAATCCTTCTATAAATTGTACCAGGGCCGGTTTAAACAGTAGGCAAATTAGGCGGTCTCCTAGTGCGGCAAAAATTTGGAGGACGGCAAAAAACTGAATGAATAAGAAAAGAAAAAGAAATAGAGTAAAAAAATATAACAAGCGCCTAATAATAGAAGGAGGAAAACAGAGGGACAGAATAAATGTACAATATTCATTTTCGAATGTTAATCGTGGGGGACGGGGGCGCAAGACTGAAGGTTCGCCTATGGCGCCAAATACCCTTGCGCCGGCCCTGAACTGAACTTTTGAAATATTCTGCGAGATCAATAGACGATTGAGTGGATACTTTTGCAGAACTAAAATGAAATAGAGAATTGCATTCAGCCGAAGTATCCTCCTGTAATAAATAAAAAAATGGTCAGTACTATTTGCAATGTAGCAATTTTGGGGGGGTTTGTGTGGGTTTTTTTGCTGATTTTTTTTTTTTTTTTTTTTTTTTTTTTTTGGGGGGGGGCTTGTTTTATTTTGAGGAGGAGTATGGCTATTTTTGTGGGGTGTTATTCGTTAATATGATTTACAAGTGCCTAAGAAAGAGGTACGTATGTAAATAGGTAACTGTGGCATACGAGCCGATTTCTTATACATGACACGAGTGATTTTAGCCACTGTTTAAGTATGTGAAACTGTATGCATGAGGTTCCAAAGCAAAGACGACCATGATCCACAATATATGGCCATACATGATATACCTATGGAGTTATATTAAACAGGTACAAGCAAAGAACGAAAACTTCTTTTTTTATATATTTTACTTGCTATATTCCAAATCTTATTTTAATGCTACATTTTGGATCTAGTAAATGAGGGTAACACGTTTTCTTTCAGAATGAAAACATACTCTCCGCCCGACCTCCACAGAAGTAACTACAAAGAAGCTATGCTATTTATAGCCCTCTTGTGACCCAGATATTAACTGAAGCATGCGTGCTTCTGCTAAAACGTCGCTCATAAACATGGCATTGTGTTTAAGTGCAAATAAAACTGATATGTACGAGAGGATGGTAAAAGATAACAATATTGATAGTGTGAAAAAACGTTTTTGTTGTTTTTTTTCGGATCTAGAGGTACAAAGAAAAGCCTCCAAGACGAACCCAGCTAAATGAGCAAGTCTTCTTTTTTCCAAAAAAAAAGCGGTTCGGATCATGTTTAACAATAACCTTCACTCAGATTGATTGTTTTGGGACATGTAGCGCAAAGCTAAAAGAAAACATATCTAAGAAAAATCTTCATTATCCATGTCCGTGAGTCTGCTTTCTGCATAAAGACGTTAAGCTATTAGATCCAGAATATGTTGGTTAAAGATGCATTTAAACAATGTTCTTCTCCTGCATTACAATCTATGAATTATAATTAATTACCCTATCTACATTTTGTATGTATTTATGTCAGCCTTAGCAACGTTTAGTAGCACTTAACAATGTAATGCAGTTAATGCAGAACGATTAAACAGTTACTGATATATATATATATATATATATATATATATATATATATATATATATATATATATATATACACACACATTTGTCGCTATGGTTCTGGTAGTTAGTGTGACAGCAGGAAAAACGTAAACGCACTGTGCAGGTCATTCTTAATCATGACAGTCGCTTTGCAAAGCTTGACATTTAAATGCACTAGCCACTATAAAAATGCTTTTGGATCTCACGGTTTTATTATTCGACAAAGAAGCTATTCTCTTTCGTGTTTATTTGTCACTATCAAGGGCTGCGCAACACTTCAGTGCTTTCCGTCGGTTTGGAAATGCACATTTGCTCACCGAGTTGTTAACCAACAAGAATTTAGATGCATTTTATATATAACAAACGTGTATCCAAGGTCTTGGAAGAGTGAAAGGTAGACCACGATATCTATGTTGCGAAGTGAAGTACTGTGCAGATTGAGTTCCCTAATGCAAATTATAGGAACAATTCTTTCTAAAATATCATATTTTCCGTAGAAAATTTAAATAATGCCGTCGCAAAGAAGTAAAAAAAATCCCAACAGATTGCTGCATCCCTACCCAGGTTTAAGCATTCGGACCTGAACGATTCACGTATCAAACGTCTGGCGGAGATAAATATACGTCTGTGCTTTGCAACAAATTATTTTCTTCGAATGCTCATGGAAAATACTATCCCAGCACGATTACAAAAACAACTCGGATTTTAGGCATTGTATCTTAATCAATAAGACTCGTTGTTGACAAAAATGTTCTTTCCTATCAAATACAATCATTATAAGAGATGATGAGTGACAAGGCAGCATTCCATCATTATGTCTTGTCGATTTTTCTTGGGATATATTGGTGCTGCATACAGGAAAGAATATTTAATTCATTTTTGCACGCATAATATTAAGCTACTCTCTATCGTGTTTAAACTGTTTTTATTTCTTGCATTATTACTTTAACTTTTGTACTACCTTAATTGTGATGAATTACACTGTTCACTCGATTTTCCGCCCCTCGAATATTCCCATTTTTCCTTTTCGCTGATGAAGTTTTTTGCCTTATTTGTTCTGTAAATATTAATGGCACAGCTTGTGTTTTGATACACTCAAATTTTGGCCATATTTCTACTTTTACAAAAAACTTGACGGAGCACTGTAATTACACTTGATTAATAATGCATAACATATGCTTTAAGAACTCCATTTGAAAGTTAAGTATATGGATGTTCTTCTAGTGACATTTCATCTGCAGCGCAATTACGGTGCAATTTCTGCACAAAATCTATTGAGTTTCTGTCAAGTGTATTATACTAATGATGAAATGAAAAGTTCAAATGTTAGAGGAATGGCTGTTCCGCTCGTTTAAATAGTAGAATTTTACAACTTTTCAAAGTTAAATTAATTCTTCAGCGCAAGACAAAAGAGCGCCGACAAAAGAGCTTTAAAAAATAGTATATTATAGAAAACATATATAGTTATATAGCCAGATTATGACCAACGCTTCTTAGATAATCCATCTACGGAATCATTCCATATGCTGGCACGATGGCCTGCAATCGTTTGTTCAGATGAACATATTTCTTCTTTGAAGTTTCTGGCTGACCGATCCCGGACTGTTGGCGTTCAATTTCTATTTCAACGTTGTCTTGCTCTATGCGGGAATGCTCAATCCACTTAAAAATAAGTGGGTGATTGCAATCAACAGT
Source organism: Margaritifera margaritifera (assembly GCA_029931535.1). Lineage (NCBI taxonomy): Eukaryota > Metazoa > Mollusca > Bivalvia > Unionida > Margaritiferidae > Margaritifera > Margaritifera margaritifera. The sequence goes on along the minus strand of JAQPZY010001485.1, from coordinate 2,547,329 downwards.
TGTTTGTACGCGGTAGACTATCACCGACACGACCATGCACGTTCCACACGTCGATGGCGAAGCGAGGACTAGCTCTGCGATTTCTTTTTCGCCTTCCAATATAAGTATCCTCCCAACAGTCCATGAATGGTGTCATTTCATCTAGACAACTCTCTATAAAATCTTCAAATGCAGTAAGAACGTGAATTGTGCGCACGAAACTCAATGCCAGCAGCATCTTTACTTTTATCCGAAATTCCTCGTTCTCGCGATACAGTTGCGAAAGACCTAATTCCTGAACTTTTCTCCAGAGACATTGATCAAGGTGAAAGAGACAGCCAACAAGACGAGTTTCTAGATAAACGTGCTATATGGCATTCTGCGTAGCTTTTTCAAAAATCAGACATAACGCTTGCTGGCTGTAATGATGGTTTAAGCTCTTCGAGGTTTTCCAAAACGCGTCTGTATGTTGTTTCTGCTTGTCAAGTATGAGAGAGTAAGTCAAAGGCACGATCTTGTTATCAATCAAAGCATGAATTGTTTCATTATAAGATGCAAACTCTTTTGTTCTCATCTCAATCGACGTGTGTACAATATCTAATTAATGTTCAGGTTTCATATGCGCTGCGCTCTTTTGACGGCACCCTTTTGTCGGGGTGAAATTGGTTCCGCTTTTTGTGTGTGCTCTTTTGTCGTTGCGCCCTTCTCATCTAAAATTAAGATATTTGTTTTCAAAATACAAGCAGAAATATCTTACCTGTCATCCTTTCGTGCTCAAAATTTAGTGCTTATGGTTAAGGTGACGCGCTTTTAACATCACAACTTTAAATACATTAGTAGAAAAACCAACAATTCTTTGTCACAGAAAGCCGTTGCAAAAGACAGACATGTCCATCGAAATTATTGAAACTATTAGACACGCCCTTTACTTATTTAAACCAGTCATCTGTGGAAGATGTAATCACTTTCCGAATACATCACGATGCATGTATTACCAAGGATTTTTCCGAAGAATTATTAGTTAGTCGACTAATTCAATCAATGTATTCGAGATCCTGAAAATAAGTAACTTAACATTATAGTCGCGCACGAATGTTCTATGTTTAATTTTTACAAGCTTCTTAATGATATTTTATCGATCAAAATAACACCTTTCCAATTTACTTTATTTAGTTCAATGCACCGACATTAAGCGCGAGTTTTCGATGTTCTAGGTCATTTGTCTCTAACAGCTTCGTTCAATATTATGTCTTTGGAAAGGAATGACTTTGCATTATAAACAGAACATAAAAAATTCAGCTTCACATTCACATATTCAATCAAATAAAATGATGACTAGCGTGCGTAGTATGCTTATCAAACAGTTTTTATCCATATGATGCAACAATGTTTGTTATGTATGACGTTCAGTAATACCTAATGAAGCTTAATTGAACTTTCTAGGAAAAGACACCTCTTTCTTATGTTGAAGGTAACCTTTTCTTCAGAATACCATAAAGGACAAAAATACCTTAATTGATGTTTACAATGTACCTATTTAATGTTTACAGCGTACGATGTATCTATTTAATGTTTACAGCGTACCATGTATCTATTTAATTTTTACCTATTTAGATAGTTGTCAAGGTCATGAATCTACCATTGCTAAGTTTTTTTTTGTGGATCGAAGAGGTGTATCTTATGAAAGCTGTAGTTTAAACACTCGTTGAAAAATATATAAAATAATACGCTGGCCACGTACTTTATGAACTTTGAGGCATCTACAGTAATGATCATCTGTGGATAAAATCATAGGTTACCAACATAGTAAGCAATAAAATGTTTACAAACCTTGCTGTAATAATTCTGTTCATTGCGATCGGATAACAAAGGCGTATTATTTGTGTAGTATGCAAAGAAAAATGAGAGGGAATAGCGGGATGTAGTTTTTGACATGGAAATAGATAAAGTTGCGATAGAAAATGTGAAGGAACTGGCAGCCGATTTCATTCCGTGCAAGAGGTCGGACCGCACAAGTTTAAAAAAATGCATACGTTGTTCTAAGCAATTAAATATTCATTTGTATCAACAACAAAAAATTAACAGTAATGAAACCAAATTATTATTAAGAGAACTATATGTCGTTATTTCAACTGTAAGTTGGAACTCTCTTTCGCCGTTCCAGGCCATCAAAGCGTTTTAATTGACCTTGGCATGACGTTGCAATTTTCTCTGAATGCATACATTTGGAATTTTCAACTTATGTATAGAGCTAGATTTCAAAGATCATCTAACGATTTCTCACTGCTTTAAGTTACTGAACCCGAAAATAAAATTACTATCCTGTATAAAAATAACCATAGACAAAGAGTTCTAATAGGATTGATAGTAACATTTTGTGGCTAACACACAATGTACTCGGATTGTATTCACTTATATATTAATGTGTATGAATCGATATAAAGATTTTCTTGTAGATTAACCGACATTAAAATATCCTTATGGTTGTTGGCAAGCCAACAAAAAGCTGCATTTCTATCAACAACGTGCAACAAATTTATTCTGCAGATATCTTTCGAAAGATTACACTTGTACTCTACAATTGTTATGACAATGACTTTGCCTGACTGATAATAATCTGCATACATTTTACGTCAAATCTCGGAGAAGCGGTCGCATCGCAAATTACAATGTATACTTAAACAAAAATACAATCTACACTCGTTACAACCACATGCGTTACACCGCTACCCGCGTCAATGGGCAACATGCTGCCCAGAACGAAATTCTGACTCTTTCATTCCCGCGTCATACCGACAACTATACTCTCTTACTGCCATCTGCCAGCCTAAATCTAGGAACCCAAATGTCAGTTTCTACACGAACTGTCTTCGTTTTAATTCCAGTCTACTCAACCATGCATTTTTCCTAGTCTGTTTTTTTATAAAGGTTATTAATGAGTCTTCTTAATTGACTTTATACAGGAAGAAAACGCAGCATAACAAGAACTTAACGGACTTCTCTGTGAAAAAGGAAGATATTGCTTTACTGTAATACTGAGTAATTGCTTTGCTGAAAAACAAATTGAGTCATTCGTGTACTTGCATCAGTTGTAAATAACAAGAGATTCTTACAGCACGATATCTGATAGCTAATGTCAGTAATATTGTACCAATATGCATTAAAAAATAAAGGTACTGTAAGAGGTTACTTGAAATTTGCAATATTGTTAATATGGTGCTTGGATTTAAGTGTAATATTTTTGGGGCAAATATCAAGAATAAACACAATGTAATTTTATGACGATTAAAAAACGGAAGATACTATATATAAAAATCAGCAACGTGTGGAATTATCCAATCTACGGTATGTATGTATGTATGTATGTCAACCTTAGCAGCTGGTGTTTTACAACAGTTAAAACTGTAAAGTAGTAACTGCAGAAGAACTATAGATTTCTTTCTTTTTTTTTTTTTTTTTTTTGCTTTTGATTCTTGAAATTGGACAGAGTGCATAAAAATTAAAACGCACTGAACATATAATGTGTAACATTATCATACGATATGAAAACCTTGACATGTAAATACAAAAACCACTGTGAACATGCTGTAGAATTTGACGGGTGCATTTTTCACCATAGAGGTTATTCTCTCTTTTTTTTTTTTTTTTTCTTTCGGAGGGGGTCGCTTTTAAATGTTATGCTATAATTCAATGTTTTCTGTTAGTCAGGAAATTACAATTTGTTCACCGAGTTTAGTAATTCTGCCAGACATTAATGTATATGTATAACAAACGTGTATCCAAGGTCTAGGAAAACTAAAAATTGTATCACGATAATTTGTGTTCGGAGTTAAGTAATGTGGAGATGGAGAAACCTCCTCTCTCCATGTTTCAGGATTAGGGCAATTTATGGATATGGAAATATAGTGTCGTCGAGTGCCATAACGTCAAATCTGGAAAAAATAGAAACGCTTTCCAAAAAAATATCCTCTTTCTTTTTAATATCCCAATAATGCGCCCGCAACGAAGTATAAAATCCCTGCTAATCACTGTATCCCTACTCAAATTTTAACCATTCGGATTCACATTTAAAATGTATACGGCTCAAGGCACATTTCTGTTCTCCTCAACAAATTAGTCTCTTTGAATGCTCTTCGAATATTCTATCAAATGCTATCACAGCACGGTTAAATTACAACTTTTAATACATAACAACTGAGACTCTACGCATAGTGCATTAATCAATGACAAACGTTGTCGTTCTATCCTATGGAAAAAGGCATAATACGAGATGATGAATAACATGTTAGCATTCCATAATTTTGTCGATCTGCCCTGGGATATATTTGTTCTCCCTAGAGGTAACTATTAAATATTCATACTTGCACACACAGCGTATTAGCACACTATCATTAACTTAACATTTGTACTACATTAAGTTTGATGCACTCGATTTTTCGCCCCTCGAACATTCACCACTTTTACTTACCTCTGAAGAAGTCTCTTGTCTTAATTGTTCTGTAAACATTACTGGCAGACCTATTCTTTCTGACACCCCTGAATTTTGGCCATTTTTCTACTTTTACAAACAACACGAAGGGGCACTGTAATTACATTCGGTTAATAATACCTAATATAACATGTTTTGAAGAAAACTATTCTATGTTAACTATATGGATGTTATTCTACCGGTTTTCCATCTGGAGTGCAATTACGATGCACTTTCTGCACAACATCTCTTGCACTTTTCTCAAGAGCATTTCATCCTAACATTGAGATTTTCGAACATCTTCTCATTAATTTGTTGGTACCAATTATTTATTCACAGAACATTCAGCATGTACCAGTGATTAAGTACAGCCATACAATGTTGAATTTGCATTAAAGGAGTCTTGCATTATCTCTACGAACATTTTCAGAATTCCGTCAAATTTGACGAATTGCTCTGTTCTTGTTTCAAGGATAAAAGATTCCATGTGTTAAATTTGAGAATTAAATGTTATTTAACCTCCATCAAATAATCTTGATACTCCTTGAAGTATCATAAGAAATACAATGTAATCTTTCAATGGGAGGAGAAATGTTGAGAATATTTGTGAAACCGGGGCCAGATCATTGGTATTCCCTGTATTTGGCACAACAACATTGATACTGATGCACATATTTCAATCGACTTCTAGTAATCGAAGTCACATATTCAATTCAATAAAGTGATGGCTAGTGTCCACTGTATGCATACAACATACTGCAATGCTGAGTGACAGGTATGACATTCAGTAACATCTAATGAATCTTAATTGGACTTTCTTGGAAAATTATCTCTACTGGCATTCCATGTGCAGTGAAATTACAATGCAATTTCTGCTCAAAATCTCTTGCGTTTCTATCAAGTGTATTATACTAATAATGAAAAAAGTTCAAATGTTAGAGGAATGACTGTTCCCCTCCTTTAAACAGGAGAATTTTACAAAGTTTTACAGTTAAATTAACTCTACTCCATCAGTTTGTATAGCTTTGATTACATTTAGCCAATGCAACTCATTTATGTAATCTCAAGTTAAGATACATTTGTTTTAAAAATGCAAGAAGGAAATTTCTTACCTGTAAATCCTTTCGTGCTCAAAATTTAGTGCTTATGGTGCAGCTAACAAGTTATAACATCACAACTTAAAATACATTAGTAGAAAAACCAATAGACTTTTGTCACGGAAAGTCTTCGCAAATGACATCCATCTCCAAGGAAATTATTGAAAATATTAGAGACACCTTTTACGAATTTGAACCAGTGAGATCAGAAAGATCTACTCACTTTCTGAATTAGGTCACGATGCAGGTATTAACAAGGATTACCAAGAAATAAATTAGATTTCAACTAGGTTACTGAAGCAATGTTTTTTGAATATTCCAATAATGATTGACTAAGTTCCATTAATTCCACTACATCGAGAAATCAAAGTTGTTTATCTATCAATGTGGTACGTAAGTGTTGGAAGTTCAAATTCATCAGTTGGTAGATTAGTTCAATCAGTTTGTACTATATCCATGAAAATAAGTACATTAGTACTATAGTCTACGCACGAATGTTCTGTGTTTATTTTTACAACCTCCATAATACTTTTCTTATTGATCCAATAACACCTTTCCTTTTCGTTTTATTTCGCTCAATTCATCCACATAATTCGTGAGCTGTCAAAGTGCAAGCTCATCTGCGTGTATCAGCTTCGTTCAATATTATGTCTTTGAAAATGGATGGCTTTCCACTATAATCCACACCTCATAATTCAGTCTGTATCACGTTAAATATTTATCAGCTTCATATGATTATTTTCATCGATCGAATAACACCGTCTTTCCCTTTTCCTCTGTATAACTCAATAACCCTGGTCCCAGTTTCACTAAACGTCTGAACATTTCTTCCTCAAATTCAGTCCTCAAATTCAGATTTTTTAACATTTTTCTGTGATTAAAATACAGTCATACAATCTTGAATTTGCGTTAAAGGAGTCTTGTGTTATTTGTGATGAAATATTTTGAGGATTTCCTCACATTTAACGAATTCCTTTACTCTTTTGAGAAAACAAAATATTTCTATGTCTTGAATTTTAAAACACAAAAGTGCATCCTTTTCACTATCTCTACAGCTAACAAATATTAATATTGACTGAAGTATCATAGGCAAGATAATATAAACTCTCAATTTGACGAGAAATTTCGAGAATGTTCGTGAAATCGAAGCAGGTCACCGGTTTTCTCTTTATCTGGCACGACAACATATACACTGAAACACATGTGTATATGGCTTCATGTAATCGAAGTAACATATTATATAAAAAAATGATGATAAGTGTGCTATGTACGCTTTAAAGTGATAATAATTGGTGTGCTATGTACCCTTTAAAACCGAAATAAAACTGTTTTGATCACTATCGTGCATCACTGATTGACATTTATAGCATGTATGGCATTCCGTAATAGCCAATGTGGCTGTATTGAACTTTCTGGGAAAACGCAGTTTTTCTTTTGTTGCGCCAGATGGCAAATTTTGCATCGAGATAGCATAAAGGACAAAAATTCCTTAATAGATATTAACAGCATACCATGTATCTATTTAAATAATTATGTAGGTGAGCCTAACACTTATAACGTTGTTGTGGACTGTGTCCTATAAACTACTCAGTGCTGAATAACCTAATTGGCAGACTAAGCATGTGCTTAGGGCACCAGCAAAGCAGGGTCACAAAAAAATGAGAAATTACGGTTTGGTATTGTAGTTTTTTTATTATTTATTACATATGGGGGGCACCATAATCTTTTCGGTGCTTAGGGCCTCTAAAGGTCTTAATCCGGCCCTGTGAACACTGTTGCATTCACATTCACTGAACACAATAATGTATGGGCCACGTACTTTTCTGAACTTGGTGGTATCTTCGGTAATGACCTTTTGTGGGGAAAAATCAGAGGTTACCAATATGGTAGGAAATAAAGCTTTACAAACCTTACTTTATTAATAATGTTCTTTTATGTTATTGTATAACAATATCGTATTACTTGTGTGATATGCAATGAATCAAATTTGAGATAATTACAATGTAAATAGGTGAAGTTACGAGAGAATATGGGGAGGAACTGGCAACCTCTTTCCGTTTGCACAAGGGCATAAGGACTGAGGTCTGACCACACAAATTTAGAAGAATAAAAATGCATACGTTGTACGAAGCCATTAAATACCCTTTTCGTATCCATTCGTATCCAATACTTAAAGTGATGAAAACAAATTATTATTAAAAGAACTATATGCCAACATATTTCAGCTGTCATTTTGAGCTCTCTTTACCCTTGCTAGGCTACCAGCGCGTTCTAATAGACCGCGTGCTGCTGGGCGTATAATGTAGCAATTATCTATTGATGCAAACGTTTGGAATTTTCAACTTATGTTCAGAGTCAGATTTTAGCCATCCTCTAAAGATCTTTTCACAGTAATATTCAGCTTTACTGCTAACTTCAAAATGCGTTACATCTCTTTCTACTTTCTCTAAAATGTTACACATTATTTTTCCCACTACTTTTAGTCACTCAATCCTCTCGAAATATAACTACTACAAAATGAATATTAATATGATTAATCGTAAAGTGTTGTGGCTAACAATGTACTCGGATTGTTATTACATACTTATTTGAGTGTCTCAGATGGTATGGAGATTTTCTTGTAGATTACCTACATTAAAGAAGCCGTACGGTTGTTTGTAAGCAACCTTATATGCTGCATTTCTATAACATCCTGCAACTAATTTATACTGCCAAATTTTTCCAGTAGACAATTTGGTTGATCGTGATCAATTTAATCTAATGATTGACAAATTTAAATGCATGAAATATAGAATCTCATATAATATTTTCGCCACGCATCATAGATAAAAAAAAATATATAGTTACGTCACTATGATACTTTCTTCAATATATCGCTGGCAGTGACTGGTTCAATTGAGCATACCATTTGCTTCCTAATTATTTCATTTAATTTGTCGGACATGTTTGTTTTAATCATTAGCACTTTTTCTTTACATTTTTCTTGACAATGGCTTTGTCAGATGGACAATAATCTGCTTACCTCATACGGCAAAGCTCGAAGAAGTGTTGATATCACAAATTACAATGTATACTTGAACAAAACATACAGTGTACACCCGTTATAACCCTATACCGCGCCCTCGCTTATCGACAACAAATTGACAAGAGCGACATTCTCTTAAATTCCCACGTCATAATGCCCGCCACATTTGCTTACCAGCAAGCCTAAATCTTGGACCCCAAATGCTATTTTCTAAACGAACTGCCTTAGTTTTAACTCCAATCGATTCCATCTGTTCCAAGTCAGTCTTTAAAAAAAAGGATATAAAAAATTCTTCTTAATTGACTTTATAGGGAGGAATACGCAGCATAACAAGAAATATAATGGACTTCTTTATGGAAAAATAGATATTGTTTGATTCTAATACTGAGTAACTTCTTTGGCGACAAGAGAATTGAGTCATGCTTTTTACTCGTATCAATTGTAAATGGACCAGAGATTCTTGAAGAACATTGTTACCGCTAATTTCAGTAAAAGACTACCAATACTTAATTAGAAATTTGAGGTAATGTACATTTTGCTCGAGGTTACTGGCTTTTGTAATTTTGCTACGATGGTGCTTGAATTTAAGTGTAATATTTTTTTGCAATTATCAAGAATTAATACATTATAATTTCAACTTATTGAATCGTTAGGATCCTATTTGCCAGTTGCTTTACATGTATGTATGTATGTATGTATGTATGTATGTATGTATGTATGTATGTATGTATGTATGTATGTATGTATGTGTGTGTGTGTGTGTGTGTGTGTGTGTGTGTGTGTGTGTGTGTCGCATTGATATCCGGAAACTCTACTCGTGAAAACGCCATTATTTTCTTTATATGGACACGTGTTCGAGTCACAATAAGTGTAGACTAAATGTTTTTTATATTTTGGTTTTTATTCTTCATACCAAAGTCATATATTGTACATGTTGTAATAATTCATGTTTTGTGTTCTCAGCTGCCCAGGCAGCGACGAGAGGTGGTCTCTAATGTGGAGGAAAATCGTTAAACTCAGACAATTAATCAACCTTGTATGGACAACCTTTTGAGGTCGAACTAGCCTGCTCCATGAAATTCACACAGAATCACAAAAGTACAAAACCAGTATGTTACAACCGCGCTATCACCGCCGTACTTATCTTGTTCTGTAGTATCTGATTAATAATGTATCATGCATTATAATGGGGTGAGAAAAATATATGTTGTATTTTCCATCAAAGACTGTCTAGAACCATTGTTTTGATTCTTTATCGATACTTAAAAACATTGACCATACTAACATTTGCATAGACATTACTTATAAATCTAAGTGGCATATAAACAATCAACAGAAAAATACAACGACCAGTTCAGGCATTCCTATTAAAGAACATTTTCTAATGCATACTTATCTGGTCAGTTTGGATTTCAGCCGAGGAGTAGCGATGCTTCCTCTCCTATTGAAATTTTTTCACATTCACTCACAAGTCAAGGGAGCTGTTGTCCAAACTGAATAATGCGGGAAACTTCTTTACAAATAATGATAAGAAACTCACACATATTTCAAAATACGACCTTCCTGTATTCCTTTATAATCATCAATAATGTTGTAACAAACAATACAGTTATGCAACAAAGAACGCAAATTCATTTTGTCAACCATTTTGATATTGATATGGTGTGATGGTTACCACTGCTGTTCAATTTTAGGAAATTTAGAAGACAGAGAAAACGGATATGTATTACATGCATTTGAATGTTATAAATTGATCCTCTCCTGCTACCGGAAAAATGCCAACCATCAACACATTTATAAATTTGAATGTTTATTAACACTTTTGTTACAAGTGAACAGTGACTGGTTTATTTTAAATGTTTAAAATATAGACGGGAAATCATTATTGTCAATTGATCTCTGTTTCTGGATAGCCCTTTAAAAACGGTACACAGCCAAACAATTAGTAAAAGCGACTTTTCATTATTTGATCTCGCGTCTCTAAAAGGAGATAATCTGGAGTATATATATACAAACACAGACTGTGGATGACCTCCAAATCTGCAAAGAGAGCTACCTTTCATTACATTATATCGAATTATGAGTTTTGTGTTGATTACACTTTTGTAAAGTGTATTTTAGCACAGTTCTAGTGTTAAGAAGATATCAGAATATTACCCCACTTTTAGTCCTGACCTAGGCCGGATATTAATGTTGGTGCATGCATATTTGTTCCGTGCACAACCGGAGAGAAATAACAAAATCAGAATGTGTATCTGTGAAAATAAACGTTACTAGCGTTTATCGGTAACACTGGTCTACAATTTTTACGAAGTCGTCTGCTTCAGAGATACAATGTGCTATTTATTAGGGATTTTGATGTGCTGAATTCAAATATCACAATTAAAACAACTGATTGGCTACTGTTTCCAATATATTTAAGTTTTTACATTTTACATCTATGTGTATTGGGTACATAGTAGAGTTTTAATCATAAATTGTAAACCTAGCTCTTTTCATGTGTTTATGGTTGCTTTACATGATAATATTTCACCTGTCCTGTTTATGTAACACTTTTTTTGAAAAACAGCAAAAGGGTTAAATAAATAAAAAATATATTGAAACAAAAGTAAAAAAACTATTATGTATATATAAGCACATAGTTTAGTTATCATTCTGTGTCTACTTGGCGCTTCTTGGCTTGCCTCTTGTATTCGTTAAATGGAGCATCTCTTGTCACTGTCCAGCAATAGTCTGCAAGCATTGATGGGCTCCATTTGCCCTGATTGCGTTTCTCCATTGTTGCAATGTCCTGGTGAAATCGCTCGCCGTGCTCGTCGCTCACTGCTCCGCAGTTCTGAGGAAAAAAATCTAGATGAGAGTGCAAAAAATGTATCTTTAGTGACATGTTGCGACCAAGGCTTTTGTATGCCTTGAGGAGGTTTTCCACCAGCTCCCTGTATTTGTCTGCCTTGTTGTTTCCGAGAAAATGTGTTGCCACTAACTAGAAGGCTTTCCATGCCGTCTTTTCCTTGCCACGCAGTGCACGGTGAAATGCATCATCTCGCAGAAGTTCACGAATCTGAGGACCAACAAAGACACCTTCCTTTATCTTAGCTTCACTTAACCTTAGAAATTTTCCACGGAGGTACTTGAATGCTGCTTGTGTTTTGTCCATGGCATTGACAAAGTACTTCATCGGACCCATCTTTATGTGCAAGGGTGGTAACACAATCTTCCTTGATTCAAGAAGTGGTGGATGCTGAACACGTTTCATCCCAGGCTCCATCGACTGTCGGATTGGACAATCTCTATTGATGTAGAGGAAATCTCTCGCACGACTATCCCATTCGCAGAGAAAACAGCAGTAATTTGTGTATCCAGTCTGCAGACCAAGCAAGAGAGCAAGAACCTTGAAATCGCCACAAAGCTGCCACTGGTATTGGTCATAGTTTATGCACCTCAAAAGTTGTTTCATGTTTTCATAGGTTTCCTTGATATGGACTGCATGACCAACTGGAATTGATGGCAAAACACTGCCATTATGCAGCAAAACAGCTTTAAGACTCGTCTTCGATGAATCAATGAACAGTCTCCACTCATCTGGATCATGAACGATGTTGAGGGCTGCCATCACACCATCGATGTTGTTGCAGGCTACAAGATCACCTTCCATGAAGAAGAATGGGTAAAGATTCTTTGGACGGTCACGGAACATGGAAACCCTAACATCACATGCCAGGAGATTCCACTGCTGTAGTCTGGAACCCAACAGCCCTGCCTTACTCCTGGGTACTTCCAAATCCCTGACAAGGTCATTCAGTTCACCTTGTGTTATGAGGTGTGGTTCAGAGGATTAGGATGGAAGAAAATATGGGTCATGTGACATTGATGGTTCAGGACTAGAAGTTTCATTCTCTTCCTCTTCCTCGTCTGACTCAAGTGAGAATGATTCTGGTGCATCAGGAACCGGCAGTCCTTCTCCTTGGGGTACTGGGAGTATAGCTGACGGAATGTTTGGATAATGCACAGTCCACTTTTTCTTCTTTGACACACCTTTCCCAACTGGAGGCACCATGCAGAAGTAACAATTGCTGATATGATCTGTTGGCTCTCTCCAAATCATTGGCACTGCAAAAGGCATAGATTTCCTTTTGCTGTTCAACCACTGGCGAAGATTTGTTGCACAAGTGTTGCAGCATATGTGTGGGGCCCACCTCTTGTCCTAATCTCCAATTTTGCAGCCACAATAAAGGTGATAGGTTTTTTTAACCATAGTGGTTATACTGCGCTTTTGTGATGCAAAAGTCACAAACATAGCAGAAGTTATCTGCATTGTTCACACAAAGTACGAGGCATCTCTGCTCACTTTGGCTACACAGGAATGTGTCCCTTTGCAAAATCAAACACTGACAAATTAGAGAGCACGACACTGTATGATTTGTAGAGCTGATATAGGGCAATTTCTTTAGCAGAGTGATGTAAGCTTAGTTATGATTGCATCATCCATGACTTCTAGGAATAACATGATGCAATTCATATCATGTATGACGCAAATCCAGCTTCAGATTGCATCATTCATTGTTTTGCCTAATAAGCAAGTACTGTCCAAACCCAGTCATAGATTTATTCATAGATCCAGTCAAAGATGTATTTTAGTCATTTCTGGTTTAAATTGAGATCCCTTCCCTTTACACCTCACTTATCCTCCACCATTCCCAAGTCAAGGGTAGTTTATACTGACCCAGTATAATATCTTTAAAACTAGAGACAATCAATAAGTTTAAGCATCATTTTCGTTCTCAGTGACCCAGAATTAGTAAAGTTTGACAACATTTATTGCGGAAGCAGTTTGGCTGTAGACCAGTGTAATCAGAAACAATACAACAGATTTAATTACGTGGAGGAGAATAATTCGATGGGCATTGAATCACGAGTGTACAAGCCATCATCATCGTATATATTTGCTTAAATGGTAATGACGAAAATACAGATTATGTGCACTATACATGTAAATTCTTTAACCCAATTGTTCTCGCGCTGCACGTTTTGCATACTGGTCCCGTTCATTTCGAAAGTCGCAACAGATGTTCAATCATCTAAATAAAATGTTTTCTTCCCCATATCAGATCTTTCTTATGATGCACTTTGCAGTTTAGTAATTAGCAGAAACCCCATAACTTTATCTGACCTATTCAAAACCACCATGTTTCCCATTGAACTTGCTAAGTCAACATTCTTTCAAAATACGCAAACAGTCCCTTTCAAGTGCCAGTAAACAAAGCTAAACATGCCATCTTACAAAATCATTACTTTTATTATCTATATTCAATAAATATCAACGAAACATCTAATAACGTTTCTCAGCCATACTTTTGAACCTATTTTAGATCATGCGCAGTCTTCCACGTTTGCATACATCGCAACTCATCAGAAGCGGTAAGTCTTTGGAATGATTCTGTCATAAATAAAAACAAATCACGAGAAAGAATGAAATGCAATGGGTATATATTGTTATGTATGAAGTTTATATAATATTGTAAATATTTTAGGAAATTATAAATGTTTCTTGACTTTAATATTTGTTTAAACCTTAATGTTAAGTATAATGTTAACATGTTTAGCTATTGTCCTTGAATTAGGTTGTTTACTTAGTATTTGAGTTCAAGAACGGCTTTGGTAACAAGTTGTTGATTAAATTTGAGGTCAATGTTGATTTTGTTTACACATACACCATACTATTCTAGAACATTCTGTCATTTGACCTATCTTCATATATACCATGTTGAGTGGAATTTTTTTCAGTTTCGACCTTAACATCAGTCTTAAAGGAGAAAAATCATCCCAAATTCAGAGAGAGGAATTATTTAAAATATTCATTGGATTATAAGAGTGCTCATAGACTTTTGATTTTTGATTTTGAATTGATGATTTGGGGATTTATGTGAACTTATTCAAAGATATTCTGGAGCACTTCGTTTGGCACATCATCACATTAAAGAATACTGGCACATCAGGACATTAAAGACTATTGGCACAGCAACACATTAAAGGATACAGTCAATCATTCGGACCTGAATATATTTAGAATTTGTGATTAGGACACGTAGGATTATTGGATTATTTGGATTTTAATTCACGTTACTGTAAGTGGCTTTTGAATTTTTACTTTAATTGTCTAGGAAAAAATTGCTTCTTGATTTATACTTTTATTTTTGATTTGTTGGTTTCACTTTCTTTCTGTTTCATTTTTCTTAGACCAACATACATATATATATATATATATATATATATATATATATATATATGTGTGTGTGTGTGTGTGTGTGTGTGTGTGTGTGTGTGTGTGTGTGTGTGAGTTGGTTTAAGTAAGCTTAGAAGGAGATTCTTTAAGTGCCAATGTACATAGCAGACTATTACTTGATTAGTGCCATATTTGTTCATAATCTAACCATTTGTCTCTCTTTGATTTCCATATATACATGTGTTATAATTAAACTAATACACTAAATACGATTACAGACTTAACTTGTTGACTAACACACTTGAGTAAAACTCATTACTGAAGAGTAGATTTACAAATTTTGTTCCGGATTAGAGATAGGAATGCCAAAATATAACATCCGCGCTCCACCTTGGTTTTTGATGAGTTACTTTAGTGATTACTTCTTTGACCCAAACTATGTCTGGTATGGTCCTGACATTTTTTAAACACCTGTTTCTTTTCGATATTTTAATAAATGTTGTCTGATTCTTTCAAAAAAAGTATTTTTTTTCATCATGTTATATGTTTGTAGCCTGATATATTGGACGATTCAGCCTCAGGGACAAAACGGCAATCTTCTAAGTCCACTTTTTGCAACAATCTGCAATTCACACAATGGTTTGGAATATATTAATAGTATATTTAATAGCAGTGGAAGATTGAAATAGTAATGACGCCGCAAATCTCATAATATGATATGAAATTTCTTTTTTCAACTTATTGATTCGCATCATATATGGATTAAATAACTTTTATATATATTTCAAACATGGAACAAATTTATCAACTGATCCGCAACTGATATGCGCACACTATATGACAGTTATCGATATTCCCACATCGGTCACATCTATTATATGTCAAATACCATCTATACTAGCTAATAAGTCGAGCCCAACTGCAAACAACATAGACCCTGATCTGCCGTCACATAATGCGCCAGCAGATCAGGATTTATGTTCTTTGTTCTATTGATTACTACTAACTGCATAGACAGAGATCTGCCGGCGCATTAGGTGACGGCAGATCTGGGTCTGTGCAGTTTGCAGTTGGACTCGACTTAAAAGCGAGTATAGTTGGTAAATATATTAAGTTATACTAATTCTAACGAAATGAAAACATATACCAACATTAATCCCTAGCCAATACTGATAACTTCTGCAAGAAAAGAGCACACGAAATAAAACAACGTCTTAAGATTAACGAATAGACGAACTTAATGAAATGTCAAAATCTGTGGCAACGAATCATCAAGTAAGCGTCAACATCTCCATGCGTTATTAGTTTCCGTGCCGAATGCGTTAAATATATATCATATACCGTGGTACTTTATTGATATCAACAGTTTTGTTGGTGTCAGAAATGAGAAATGCGTAAAAAGAGTTTATATAAGTTCTGAGCTTTTGAAGTATTGATCTGTTTGCGTATCCCAAATATAGCAAATATGAGAGTAGTTCATCTTCTAACAGTAATGAAATGCCTTATAGGTATCGGACCACTAATTATTTTACAGCCAGAGGCTTGTAAATGGCTTTAATATATTTTTCCATTATTTATTTCATAACTTTCAATCTATGTACTATGTTGACAACAAAATATTTACTTTCATTTTTATATCCTGTATTTAATTTCCTACTGACAAAGTATCATATGAACTATTGATGCGAAGCGGTCCGCCTGTTTAACAGCACAAGACTAAAAACAAAATGTCGCGGAACACCTGTTTTTTAAGGCTAAAATGATTTATCAAACTCGTATAAATGGAAGCATATGTGGTTTGTAAGACAATCTAATGCAGAAATTTTTTTATTTTTATTTTTGTTAAATATATTAGCATTAAGTTCTATGGAAAAGGAATTAGTGTTCCGATCCCTAATTTGAGAGGGTTGGCTTGTTTTCCTCTTGGGTATACGTTAGACTTTAATTAAACAAACGTCTGGGTGCCATGTGATGATATTTCACTGATAATTATTACCTTTCCATCACCAAAATGTTAATACTTTGGGAAATATATATATACATAGCATGGACTCTATTGGACGACAACGTAAGTTCGACACTCCAAATTTTGCTTGTTATATGGTAAACAAGGGATATTATCTTTTGTAAAACACAATTGCATAAAATATAGTATTGAAATATAGTATTGTGTTTTAGTTACCGTAAAAGTCACGTAATACTTTACATACATATTATGGTGCGAATTTTTTTTAAAAAAAGATACCACCAAGAAAAAAGGGTTTTCATTTGGGTTCCAACTGCGGAGTTTCAGAAATATATTATGAATATCATTAGGAAAATTATATCAACATAAAAGAAAACAAACATCAGTGCCTAGGAAAATGGCTATAATGAGATGTTCATTAAAATATACTACTTTTTTATAAGAATTTGCTTATCATATATTTGAAACCATTCATTATATGCTTCATCGAAGTTATTTCTGTTCACAGCATCAACAGCTAAAGATATTTTATTGAAAATTAACAAATATATGAAACGGTTTGGGCAAGAAATCATACCCTGCGATATTCTTTGTTGGCCACGTAGTTAAAAGCATTAAATATGAACGTCTCAAAACTTCAAATTTTATAAGCAGAGTTACGAACAATAAATTTGTGATAGTAGATAAAGATTATAGAAAACAGATGCGTCAAGCTAGATTTTTAAAGAGGCAACAAAGTTCGGATTAGTCAATATCAGATGTGCGTGAACTGTACCTGATAGAGTGCAGATATGTGAAAAGCTAATGGTATGTATGTGTGTGTGTGTATATATATATATATATATATATATATATATATATATATATATATATATATATATACATGTATAAGTATGTTGCATAAAAGCTATGTTCAGGGTTAAAGAACTAGAGCCGTAAAGAGTGTTTTCTAGCTTTAAAATTTTTTAAAAAGAGTATCTAGATATCATTAATGCACATATTCTGCTACGCCATTGTCACTGAACACAATATGCATTTACAATGCGTTTGTCCTTTTATTGGTAGGAATTATTGATTCCTGGTTTCATACATTGTTGTATCTAACCTGCTGGCCTTCAATATGTGTAGAATATAGAAATATAACTTGTCTATCAGAAAGTAATATTTCTCCTCAAAAACTCATAAGGGACACTTCAAGCGGTTGTTTGTGTATTTTGTCTGAAAGACAAAGTTGTTCTGCTTATATAATCCTCAAGAGTGAAGAAATTACAGCATGGCTGTCTGAAGGCTTTCAAGAACAAAAGAGTAAATGAATGTTCTTTACAGAGTCACCAATCTAAACAAAGCTGCCAGATTTGTTCCGACTTTTATGTAATTAATGTGAAAGCATTGTTACGCCGTAAATCGCTCGCCATCGTAAAACGCTCCCATTAGAGCGTTTTACGGTAACTGTTTCCGTGAAAAGCTCCAGTCTGGAACTGTTAACGGTGATGGTTGCTTATGGAGCATTTTGCGGTGTTAGCATACCTTCAGTTTTTATAAAAGTGGTACATCCACCGGAATTCACGCCTCACTATACTGATATAAATATATATTGTGAACAAATCTGCTTTGCATAATGCAATCGGGTACAGGAAATGGTGATAATTAGATTGCCAATTCTACCGCGATCTCTATATCTCGGTTGTAGAGCACTAGCCCTGTAAGCGAGGTTCCTGGGTTCGAGACCCGCTGGAGGCCGAATTTTTCATCACCTTTTACAGTAACATCACATCACTGTGGTCTATTACCTTGGGTATACTGATTATCACCATGCTTTCATAAGTATTCGATCTGAAGTCTGCTCAGTATACAAGATGTGATTAACAAGTCCAAGGTCGCAGGATCAAAATCATATCATTAAAGAGTCATCCCAAATTCACCAGAATATGTGCATCTTAAATTAGTGGTTGTGACTTTCATAAAGTTGCATTACAATAAGTCCATTGATAAGGAGAGGTATGGAATCAGGTTAGGGCTACCATATTATCATCGTGTCATCGTGCGCGATGTTAAGATGTTACGATGGCGATGATGCAATGTTACTATAGCGATGATATGATGCCAATGGTATGATGGGAGTGTGCGATGGGAGGGTGCGTTCGAAAGGAAAAAGTTATTCCTAATTAGGGGTATGTAAACAACAAAAATACAATATCGATTTCAATGAATATCTTTTGTCATAATGTTATGCGATCGTGTTTCACTATATAATTGTCATTATTTACATATATATATATATATATATATATATATATATATATATATATATATATATATATATATATATATATATACTGGTAACGTTTTGGAGTAATTTCCGCAGCATGTGTACCTTTCCACGTAGAAACTCAACATCGTCATGGGAGCGTTTTGCGGTGGAGTTCCAACGTAAAACACTCCAATTAGAGCGATTTACAGTACAACAATGCATCTCCATGTACATATTAACTGTTGGAATAAATACACACAAATTAAAACACACACACACCATATCTTCCAAAATGGCATTTGAAAGCTAATATAGGGTCCGGACCACAAGTTCATTTCCCATAAAACTTAATGTTAATGTATTAAAAAAATAAAAAATATTTTTTTCATTAGGCTGGCACACAAACCACACATGCTTGCATTCATTAGAGTTAGAGAAATTGTATTCAGCCTTGAAAAACGGATGTTTCGCAGTATTTCTTTTTTTAGCCTCGTGCTGCTAAACAGGAGTACTCCCTGGTCTGCACCTAATAAGATAGCCTTGCACATAGAGTCCATATGCTATTTTGTCAGTAGGAAATTAAATACAGGATATCAAAATAAATAAAAAATATTTTGTTGTCAACTACAGTACATAGATTGAAGTTTATGAAATGTATGATGGAAAAAATTAAATCGATTTACTAGCCAATGGGTGCATCTCAAAATATTTAGTACTCTTTTAATTTCCTGAAAATAGAAAAGGTATCGAAATGGGGTATATATAGGATGATCAGAATGATTGATACAACGTATGTGTGGGGTTCTTTTCCGTGTCTGCTTATGATCAACGACAAGTAAACAACGCATTGAAATCTGTATTGTGTCCTATTTTGTCACCTTATGGTTGGGCCTACAGCTGTCATGAAGGGACTGCAGTTTACGTGTTCTTTAGGTCCTTCTGGCCCACAACATTTTTAGCCGAGCTCTAAACACTTACTTTGACTGACTGTTTTTGTTTGTTTGTTTGTTTGTTGTTATTGTTTTGGTTTGCTTTGTTTTAATGTGACTTGGATACTATTGAAATTCTGACAGATTAATTAAAATCAATCAAAACTCGAATTTACTGTAGATGTCGTTATTTGTTTTCCATTGGCTCTTTAAGAGCAACAAAATTACATTCTTTCAATTCCTTTTAAGATGAAAATTAATTTCCTCATCAGCATTCAAATGTTTGTAAAATAGCTGCTCTAATTTGTTGAATCCCGGAATAAATTAAGCTGTCTTTTTTTCCCTAACTTGACTTAGCCTAGAAATTATGGAACTGCATTGTATAACGAGCTTGTGTTGCCCACGATGGCATTTTTTAGGCCTTCCGGTTATCTAGGTTTTTTGTGTTTCCATATTTGTTTTCTTCGCTTGTTGTAATAATTTTTTTTTATATTATTTACTTACTTCTTAAGCCTTTGTTCGACGAAGCAAGACTAAATTATTTTCAGTTATGAAGTAAAAGGGGACAGATTGCCTGATATGAAACGTGAAAAATTATATGACCAGACAGAAAAGTCATTTTACATAAGTACATAAATCTTGTGAATTGATCTGTTTGAATAGACGTGGAAAATTACATGTCTTCATTTTTACCGATTAAAACCGGTATGAAACCAATACTATGACAAAGTATGATGTATCATTGTAATATTCTGCTCAGAAAACGAATTTTTGTGGACAGTGTATATTCTAGTGTGTGAGTGTCTATGTGTGTATGTATGTGTGTGTGTGTGTGTGTGTGTGTGTGTGTGTGTGTGTGTGTGTGTGTGTGATTCCAGAAATATCGTTTCATTAGCCGTGAATTAGAATCAGGAATGCGTCATATCTTCCCTAATGTCTCTTTTTTTTTTCTCAAGTGACTGAAATTTGCTTTAAATATGCAAAATATTCTCTTGAAATTGTAAATAAATAATTATGTAAGAAGAACAATAAGAAAACAGTGTTTTTGATGTTTTTCTGTACTAATTATTATTTATCAATTTAGATATTTATACTTTGGCGTAACACTGGACTAGCTATACTTTGGCGTCACACCGGCCTAGCTATACTTTGGCGTCACACCGGACTGGCCAGCGATTCCACCAATCTGAAAGTCAACTTTTACCTATTCTAAATTCCATTAGATTGCTGACCAATGCTTGCGAAGTAAATGTGTGGATCACAGCGCAATAGCACTTATTCTCCGTTGGATCTTGTACCGCCGTTGCTTTGGCACCGAAATTGTCTCAATTGAGCAACATACCAAAAATACTTACGACAATTTTTTTCCAAATTTTCTGTTTATGACTGAACACTTTCCAAATAAAAACTGTGTCTTCTTTTAGGATAAATATTCTTTAATGGACAATGCTATATTATGTGTAACGAGCTCACCTACGCTAAGTTTAAAGGTCAAATAATTGGTAGTGCTGCAGAGGTTCCGCTTAAAAGCCTTGTACTGATTCTTGACATATTTTCTATGTATTTATGGTATGAATTAAATATTCGCTAGATTTTGCCTGGAAGGTACTACACAGACTGCAAAACTGCATCGTATCGCGATGCTTTTATATCTATGATCTATCTATAATATGCATTCTATTATTTAATATATCATAGGTTGTCTGCTTCATAAAATGCAACTGGAATAGTAAATCAACCTCATCTATCGGTAGCATTTTACCGGATTTCTTGAGTGCATATGTTGACGATGATTTCAACGTAACCCTGTGATGATACCTTTCTGTAATCATCTGTCGAGACAAATCAGATGTCATTAAACTTCTTCCTGATTAAAAATACATTTTTTCACCACTGACACTTTTAATAGTAGCTTCCAATGACTTTTCGAATGTTCGGCAATAACATTTTTTGTGGATTTCTCTTGAAACATAGGAATTTTTTGTCAGATCATAAAATAAAAGTTAAACATCATGTAATTAACAGGTATGAAGCTTCTTTGAGTTAATTAATCACGTTTTACATGGATAGTTATAAGTATACATGTAAACAACAAAGCTAGAAAGAGGAGCTTATACAAGATTACGTTACATTTCAGCTGGCTTACAGTTTTCAAACAATAAAAATTTGAAGAAAAATAAGTTTTACAAATGTGTGTTCTACCGATGGATCCATAAACAGATGAACCAACTGTACGCTTTAGAGTAAAGTTCATTGGGATATTCTTTATATTTTTCTGTTACTTCTGTTTATTTTTACGAATATTTATTTGTAATAGAAAGCCGTATGAAGAAGACCCACCACCACCACTACACACACACACACACACACACACACACACTTTAATAAAAAGCCAGATAAAGATAACTCGTCTTAAGATATCTTTAACTATGTTTTTGCAGGACAATTGTTAGTTTTGAAGACTTAAAAAATCCATGGGACATTCTCCAGGATCTCATATGATCAAGAAGATGAAGCAAATCTGATACAAGATAGCATTATTCCTGCTCACGGAACCATCACTCAAATAAAGTAGCACTCATTTGTTTTATTTTAAGACAATTAACTTTACAACAAAAAAAGAAACCAAGAAAATGTCGTTAATCTTAGAATCTATTTATTTATATATACGCAGTAGAAACAAGCTACCCATGAATTTCATTTAAAAGAGGTTTATTACCTTGCCTGTGTTACAGTCCGTCTTAGCTCTCGAGAATGACGGCCTGTAGACCTGCGAAAATTGAGCACAGCAAACTCTGTTTTACCCCTCGGATTCAATGGGCTGATTTCACGTTCGATAACTCGGATCATGTTGTCCCAAATAGACCGCATCCTTGCCTTGTTTTGGATAAGGTCAACATCATGTGTAAATTGGCTATTAATAGGAGTAATCATCACGGAAAATATGTCCCCAGGCGTCGATATCGCCACAATCTCAAAAGGGTGCCATTAATTAATGATAATCTATTTTCGACGGATTATCAGTGGGGCAATATAAAGAAAAGAATATATTGGCAAAGCAAAGATATATAGACGACTGTACCCAGGCTACTTATTACCGTGCACAATGATGAATGAGAGAGAAGACACCGAGGATATACCGAATTTTAAAAACACGGATGACATTCAGTACTAAATATTGATTAATTCACTGCCGCAGAACGGAGTGTTAGGGAGGATACTCCTCGGAACCGTGCTGACAATGATAATCCACACTGGTATTCACCAAGAATAATTAAACATGGGCTGATGTGATGTCATGGATACGTCTACCTAGAACATGCATAACTTATAAAACACATACTTGTTTCAGATTTGAAAAATGTAAAGAACAAGTTTTAAACTACAAGTTTTTCGTAGTGATTATTGTATATATTAATGAAATGTTTTACATATGTAAACGGCATCACATTTGTTTTACATGCAGATGTGGTAAACATACGTTTAGCTAATGTTTTAAATTTCATGTTATATTTGTGTGATTCATGTATTTATAATATATGCATAACACATATGAAACATATACAGCAACTTTGCTTGTCTACCAAATATATTCCCTAATAATTACACGAATCGTGGAGCCGTTGTCTCGGTTGACCACGTTGAAACGCTCCGAGAATCATAGCGCACGAGACTCTGGCGTTACTTTAGCGTAACCAGTATTATTCCTTCTACACGAATACCCAGTATACACTAGTGAGCTACGGGACGTAGAAAAAAAAAACAAATAGCAGTTTGTTTGAGGTGCCGTTTAGAACGTGGATATTCGGCAAAACTTTATTCTGTCGTTCCGAAGCCTCTTTCTCGGAATTTGAAATATCACCAATGTCATGGTTATGTTGTATGCAACTATCGCTGTGAAAATGTATTATAATTATAAAGATACTGTAGATCTCAAATTCGTGTATTCAAATATTTGCTTATTTTTTAATTTATTTGCACTATAGCTACTCGATCGAACTTACAAAATATGCTTAAAATATAAGAGGAAATTGTTAGAAATACACAATGATGGTTCCAAATTTCGCTTTTAACTCAGAGAGAAATGCAATAAATTTAGCAATTTTTTTTATTTTTTATTTTTTTTTAAAAACAGGACAAAAGTATAATACAAGCTTCAAGAGTTTTTATTTACTCAAGCTTTGGTAACAGTCTTTGTAATTTACCTCAAAAGCTTAAAAGCAGTGGCAAATGGATTATATTGATACACATAAGGAAGTTCCTTGATATCAATGGAACGCAACAAAAGTAAAACAAAACAAATCGAAAGCAATTCGAGTTACACACACACCAAAAGAAAAAACTTTCAATATCACTGTGTTCTATTTTACAAACTCTCCGTATTTAAATAATTATGTTGACATATATATGTGTGTGTTTGTGTGTGTGTGTGTGTGTGTGTCTTTATAAGCACTGATTCTTCTAAGACTATTTCAGAGTTTCGTCATTTAAAGATATTTATATCAAGAGTTTTTCCTCTCTGACTATCGTACCTCCGTGAAGAAGATGCTTGACGTTATATCTGGTGCATGATATGTGAATACCATCCCATAATTTTCGAAACGTATTGTTTAAAAAATCAAATCTCATCTGAGACAACAAATTTCCCCTGAAAGTATATGTATTTTCATAACTTTGGGAATAATTCTTTTTCATCGGTGCGCAATGTATACCACACTTATGCAGATGGTTCCAATAAGAGGCAATTAGTTATCCACGTAATTTAGGACAAATTCAGTTGTCATTCTTATACATCTCTGGATCGTAGCCCTGGAAAGAATTGAGGAAATTATTGAACAAAAAATCCTGATATCAGCTAAGGTTATTACATTTGCTTTCGAGCATAGGATTATGGAATTATATGACGGCATCGGGTTAGTTTCTATTCTGTGCATTGATTGAACGAGAATTTCAGATGAATTCTATAACAATGTAAAAAGACACATATATACAACTCATTATGAACTGAAAAATAAACATTCTTCTAGTTTTGTTGAATACCACTCGATTTTTATATTGTTCAGAGCATGTGATCGGATTTACCTAGAAAATATTGAATGAACCATAAATTATAAAATTCTAAAGTCATTTTTGGGTTTACATTTAATACCCTCACATAATAAGAAAGTCCCGTAATTAAAAAGTAAACGCAATCACTTTCTCTAAAAAAATAAGAAAGAATAGGTAACTATTACATGAAATGTTATAGTATTCTGAACGATGAGTCATAAAATTATTTTTTTTCTCAATATTTTTCCTCTTTTGAATTGATAAAGAAACACGAGGCAATGCAATATTACAAAATACTAATGAAAGCTTAAAACATTTCGTGCACTATTATATATGGTCATTATTAAGACACAAATTGAGATTTGCAAATGTAAGCCTTACCGGATACTTTCTAGTATCAAGAAAGCATGTATATATGTTATCCTGAGTAGAGACACTAAAATAACGTACACTGTTAATTTATATTTTATTAAAAACATCTTATAATAAAACAAAACCTGTGTTGTGATGATTGCAAAAAGCGGCCATCTCTTGATGTTAATTTGTATTCTACTGGCCTGCAGGGGAGATAAAGGATCCCAATAAACAGTTGGAATCAGCACAAAGTTTTTGTAATGAATTTTATAAGGAACAAATGCAATAATCATGAGATCAGCACATGTCTTAGAAATGCATATTTTAAATATTTAGGTAATTTACATGTTTATAATTAATAATTTTCTTTTTCTGACTTATTTCATCTCTTCTATGCATTCGTTAACCTTACCATTGTCCTTTGCTGCACAATAGGGTCGGAGGCATACTTGTCCTCGGCAGTATTCATCGATGTGTCACATTTTACACATTCCCGCAGTAATAAGAACGTTATGGGCACCAGGGCAGCAAGAATCAGAAGACATGCGGCTGTAATGACTGCGACGTATGGCACATCATACCGTTTCTTATCTACAATCAGAAGTGACAGAAAATGTTTTATCAAACTTTAAACTTTAATCCATTGGGTGTAAAGGCAGAAGGTACGACGACGTTCCTTTACACTATCAGCGATTTCCATTTTTCGAAAAGGAAATCTTAGGTGTGGCATCGCTATCAAAGATAATATATCAGATTTTTTCATGGCTTCTTCCACGGTTTGGAGACAACATTGTTAGGTTGGGAATGGGTATCTGGAATCTTTCATATCATGTTTTTTTTTTTTTTGTTTTTTTTTTTGGTTTGGTTTGGGTTTTTTTTTCTTTCTTCTTTTGTTTTTTGTAATTTTTTTTTTTTCGGGGGGGGGGGGGGTTGCCGAAAAATTATGAACAACAACAAAACTATTTATGCCAGCGCAAGATTATTACTTATGAGGTGTGAAAATATCTAGTTGGGTACCGAGAGCAAAGACCAGCTCTCCCTCGAAGACCAGCCGATTCGCACATTTGTGATCATGTGACCCCTTTAGCCAGTGTGAGAACGCTGTTCGGTGCTAGAATAAATGAGTTTTTAATCTTACAGTCACTTTTCACGAACTTCTTCGAGGTACTGGCTGTGCTTCATAAGGTTAACGTCATGTCAATTGTTGCAGCTATAATTCGTGTAGTCCACTTTTTTTTCATATTATTTGCTCGATT
The DNA here is from genome assembly GCA_029931535.1 of Margaritifera margaritifera. Lineage (NCBI taxonomy): Eukaryota > Metazoa > Mollusca > Bivalvia > Unionida > Margaritiferidae > Margaritifera > Margaritifera margaritifera. Next base: position 2,520,732 of record JAQPZY010001485.1, on the reverse strand, counting down.
TCCTGTTCTCGGAAGAGAAGCTGGTAAAGTATACATTTATTTATTTGTAAAGACCCGCTGCTTGGTCCTGCAAAACCTATCAAGGCCCTCGTTCTCAGTCATTTTGTTGTAAGTGGCTAGATCGATGGTTGAAGTTCCCTGAAGATCGTAGACTGTCCCATCTTTTAACGTGGAGAAAGCTTGTCATTTACACATGAAAAGACGTGGGAGGCCGAACTGTCGACTAGATTTTTGAAATAAGACTTTGGTTAAGTACACAGAAGGACTCCGACATTATAGATTTACTTGTTGGGGATAATGATGTGAATACAGACTTACCACCTTATGAAATTACATTTAATCTGACCTCATTTGCTATGCTATTTCACAGGAAATGCCATTTAATATATGTTATTTGTCAGCTGATGCCTAGATTCCGTGTAGCTTTATATCTTTTACTCGCAAATGGTAGGCGTAACTTAGTGAAGTAACAAGCCGATAGAGTATATAATGTAATATAATGTCAAGCCGCAAGAGAAGTGAATTCATTGTTGCAAACGGAGATTGCTAATTAGACAGACATGACCTTCTGTGACCAAAATAAACAGCGTTGCTTTCCAAGCGAATGGTCAGTGAGTAAGATAAATTTGGCTCCGACTTTAATTCTTGTCTGATGAAGGACAATAGCACATTTATACATCACTTCATGGAGAACCGTTAACTGCATGTAAAAGATAAACAAGCACAACACAAAGGATCCCTAGATAGTCTTTTTAGCATGTAATCGAAGAATATCAGTACAGATAAACATCTAAGTATATTCTTTAAACGTTTCCTTGATAATATACGTAAAGTTAATATGTTACAATTATTTTGACAGGAATTAGCTGTGTATATTTATTTTCAACTCTAACGACCATGTATAATCTCCGCCCTCAACGTGGAATAACGATCCAATTCCCACACCTGTCCCTTCCTCTGTTTAAAATCTTGATGATAAATAAACTCGTACTCTCCTCCACTTTTAATAAATTATAGAAACAATTTACTTAGATTATTTTTGTCTCATAATAAACCCACCTATCACCAATTTGACACATATATCAGGCTATCCCCCTGATGTTATGGTGTTATCAAGAGAGAAATACTATACAAATATTTAGTTATCTGCTTTTTTTTTGGGGGGGGGGGTGATAATGGGTCAGGCTAGCACCTGTCCCTCCTTATCCCTAATATAAATATTTAGTTATCTGCCCTGTTATGGAGATATCGGACAAGGTCTCGCACCCTCCCCTTATTTCATTTAATGCAACAAAAAAGCTATTTGCTCTTGTACGGGGATAACGGGTGCGGCGCTTCACTTGTTCTTCCTTTGTTGCATTGCCAATTAATTTGATTATCAGCCCTTGTTGGGGGATAATGGGGTAGATCCTGAAACTGCCTCATTTGCTCTTGCACTACCACTCAACAGTTGTCTGCCATATGTAAGGGGTCAAAACGTTAGGTCATGAACCCGTCTTCCTAATTCTGTTTATATGTATAGATCAGCAAGCAATCACTCTGACATACTCCAGTTTCTACTATTTCACTTTTTCTCTAAGCATACCTGTATGGGCTTTTGAAGGGGATAAGCAAATCGTATCGAAGGCTAGATCCACTACACTCATGAACCAGACAAGTGATCAAATGATACAGCGTGATAAATCTGAGACTAGGTCAGAGCCGTCAATGACGGATTAAGCTACAGTTGATTAGATAATGCAGACGGTGCTCCAGCAGGCTAACCCCATCTTCGCAAAGACCACTTGTTGTGTCGCATGCTTGCAGCATTGCGGCAACCCTCCTCTAGTCTTGAGAGCAACTCAGAGATCCAAACTCAGCAATCCATTTGCCAGCAATATCTTCATCGGTCACCAGTTCCAAAGTCTTTGCACAAAATTCGGTAGAGCCAAATGAAGCAGTCGCTGGCATCATTGCACACGCAACATCTGCTCTAACAGGTTCCGATGTAGTAGCTACAAGTAATAGGCCCAACCTGATGCAAAAAATTACACTCACACAAGAGACTCAATCTAATTTTGTAAGAGCTTCTATTAACATTACAGTCCCAGTCTAGGACAAAGTTAAACAATAGATACGGTCCGGGGATACATACATTTTCACTCTCCTTTCCCAATCCGTAGACTCTGCATTCTGCTTACAGTTAGATGTGTCATCAAACACACCAAAGATAAATCTTATCTCCATGATAAAGAAATCACATCGGACCATCAATCAATGACTTACTGCTTTGGTCATATTTGCCCCATTATATGTATGAAACGACCAAACCGGAGTACCCTTGTTTCTCAGCACATGGAAATTGTAATGAAGCTGACAGAACGCAAAGCTCAATGGTGTTTTAATGATGAGCATTTTCGTCGCATGACATAATGAATCGCTGCTCAGCGGGGATATACCCACCTTAAGCTGGACCTACGGGTTTTTCTAGAAGGCATTCTGATTAATCTAGTCCCAGCTCCAGCTTGAGACATCATGCTAACTCTAAAGTAAATGCTTCACCCATCTTAAATGGCTACGTCGCTCTGCGAGAATTTTAATATACTTACCAGCATGACTGTTTCAACTGTCTGTAACCTCGCCCCTTTATTAAATGCAAGCTGCCAGTGAGTCAAGCATACAAACATTTGTCTTGATATTCTCAAAGACAACTAAAATCTTGAAACATGCAACCCTTTCATGGAAACTCCAAAAACAACCCAATCCCAAGGAACTGCCTCAGATTCCCAACCACGCAACACTCAAAGCAGTTTGTTCCAGCGTAAAAATGAGCTCCCTACTCACGCAAGACCAGAAAGGTTTGAACATTGTCCAATTGGGTATGATTCTGTAACAAAACACTTTCTAGTTCAAGGATATAAGAACGCAATTGATGTTACATTGGTTCATTATCCCCAATTCATGTATATAATTTTAAATCCACTATTCAAAATTCAGATGTTGTTCAAGGAAACATCCAAAAAGACACTGGCAGATTTGCAGGACATTTCCAAAACCAACCATTCACTCTCTTTTTTTCAAACATCACACTTGACCTAGTTGAAAAGAAAGCATGAAGTACGTTTCGTTTGATTCATTATTTGTCACATCCAAATGGATGTTCAATAATGACGGTATACCACACCAAAACAGTGCAGTTCAGTGTCAAATAGTTAAAAATGTCATTTATCTTATAAAGCAGCCTGGTAGAGGTTCTGCTATTGCTCAAACTGATATAGCTCATTCTTCCACTCCTTCATACTCAGTAACATTCAATCAGCTGTAAAGACTTCTCAAGATCAACTGAATGAATATTTTGAATATAAGATTGGAGTGATACAAGGTTGTATATTAAGTCTCTCCTTTTCTCCTTGTTTCTCAATGATTTATTACAATTTTGAATCGAAATGGTGGAATTTAAATCTTTGTTGAAATAAATTATAAAATACATGTATGATTCTGTTACTTTATGCTGATGACTTGTGTATGTTTGCTGATACTGCTTTAAAATTACAAAGAAAGATAGAAACAAAGGAGCTCTTGTGTGTAAAATGGGATCTTACTGTTAACATGGGTAAGACAAATATCATTGTTTTTAGAAACGATGGTAAACTTAAGAAGTACTAAATGTGGACTTATTGTAATACGAATAACACAATTTTAACTTATTACATTTATTTGGGTATACTGTTTTCTAGCAGATTGAACTGGTCAAAAGAAGTTGAAAGACTTGTTATACTAGCTTATAAAGCTTTAATTCCAGTAAAGAAATTCATAAGAAAACTTGGATCTCCATCACCGAGCATTGTATTCAAATTATTTGATGCTCGTATCAAGACGATTCTCCTCTATTTATCTGAAATTTGGAGATACAAGAACAGAAAATCTGCAGAGTAATTCCAGCATCAGTTCTGTAAATTTTATCTGTCTCTTGGAAGACAAACTTCAAACATCGGAGCTCCTGGTGAATGTGGACGTTATAATATGTGTAAATTGTTTCATATGTCTAGCTATAGATATCCCAGGAAATGCTACCTGATGTTCAAGGCACTGGAAGATAGTGAGAGAATAACTTGGGCAACTTATGTCAGACAACTATTTTGTAACTATGGGTTTGGTTTTGTGTGGATATCACAGGATATTTGCAATGTAGATTTATGTATTGTGCAATTTAGACAATGATTAATGGATTATAACTTGCAAGAGTGGCACAAAGAAGTAAATGGATCAACTGCGTAAAAGAATTATAGGAATTATCAAAGTCTTAAAGAGTGTGAAAAATAATTATATGTTGTTGAAAATAACGAAATAGAACGGTACACTCTCTTTAGATAAAGAGAACTTCCAATTAATATAGTTACAGGCAGACAAACAAATGTCCATAGGGCACGTAGACTATGTTATTTATGTGACAGTGGAAATATTGAAGAAGAATTTAATTTTTTTATTAAATTCCAAACCTACTCAGAGTTAAGATTTAAGTTTCTTCCAAAGTTATATTTCGAATACCCATCTTATGAATTATTTGTCATTTACTTTGTAGCAAAGTTGATGAGGTGATGAAAAAAACAGCACAGTTTATATATTTTGCATTCAAGCTAAGGAAAACTACTTTGCACATTCTAGCTAATACCTGCATTTATTTCTAGACAGACAACGGGTCTTTGTTTGACACTGGCAATAAGCAAATGTTGTAGAACTCATATATTGTGTGTTTCGTTCGAGATCTAGTTCTTGCATGCTTAAAATGTAACACAGTATTTCAAGCGTGTCACACCCCAGCAATAAGAATTGCTTGCTGGCGTCCTTTCTCGATTGCAGGTTCATACATTTCAGACTCTTGTTCGATATACAGATGCGGAACCAATGCCATTTACACCACTTCCAAACTTAATAAATTTGACTAACACTGTTAATTCTCTACTCTATAACACTTTGGCACCAACATGTACGGCAGCCTACAAGCAAAGTTTATAATACATTTACTGCTGAATATTCCTTAGAAACTTCATTACCAGTCTCTCCTGCACATTTGGTACTTTTCATTTCTCATCTTATTAACAAGTTGTATTGCTCCAGCTACAATGTTTTGATAACAATCCGCCATAGGTTATGTACATAATATAAATGAGTATACAGATCCCAAAAATTCATTTATAATACAGAAACTTCGTCATGTATGTCACAAGACGCAAGTGTCTTTCAACGCTAGGTTACCAAATGACAAACATGTATTAGCACAACTTGTTGATGCGACAGGTCATACTATGCCTCACAATTACAAAAGACTGCTATTTCAAGCCATGTTTAACTTGACATTTCATGCATTTCTGAAAATTAGGAAAATTACAGTTCAATCACTAAACCAGCATAATCCAAATCCAGTATATGTATATAAGTTGGTTATACCAAATACTTTCTAACAGTTAATATTTCCAAACACAGTCTGGGTCAACCTTTACATTGAAAATTGGTAGGAATAATAAGAATATTGTTTACCCAATCACAATTCTCCAAAAGTACATAAAAATGTCTGAAACTAGTCCAGGTCCTTTCTTTATGTATCTCCCTAACTTGTCATTTACTCGCTCTGAATTGAATGCACATCTGCAATTTGCACATCTCTGTTTCAACCTTAATCCAAAACACTTTAAAAATGAAAGTTTTAAGATAGGTGCAGTAAAAACAGCTGATGTTTAAGGGTTGTCTGACAGTCCGATTCTTCAGTTGGGGCCCCTGGAAAACAGACGCGTTTAAAAGAAATATCAGATGTTTAGAACGGCATTCCAGTCTGATAAGAAACATTGATTTGTATTAATATACGAGTAGATCATTAATGCCATTACTACTGTAGGAGTAGATCATTAATGCCATTAATACTGTACGAGTAGATCATTAATGTCATTAATACTGTACGAGTAGATCATTAATGCCATTAATACTGTACGAGTAGATCATTAATGCCATTAATACTGTACGAGTAGATCATTAATGCCATTAATACTGTGATTCCCTTCAGATATATACTCGTGCATCTTTCCATTTCCTTTTCAGCTCTGGTGGGTGCACATACCTTAACATGGCGCAGGGCCTTACCGGCAAACGCATGGGTACAATGTGACCAAGACCAGCACGAAAATACATGGTGGGAAATCTTTATGTTATTAAAGCTTACAGACTCAAAAGGATCAATGAAGACCCTAATTTTCACACATGACTTTTTCCATTGGTGTAGCAAAGAAAAGAAACATTCGGATACGTTCACTGACTTAAATAGACACAGGACTTTCATCTTAGGAATAACTTTATATCTCATCACCAGTGTGTCATTTGTTTTAAAGAAGTGTGTTTCTAACACAAAGTATATATTCTATTATACAATTACCCAGCATATCAAGCATCAATCCATGATGTCTTGTTTTTTCTGTGTGGATACATATTCTTGATGACATAAAAAATCTGGTTTGCAGAAATATGGTTTTAAAGACATTTTACTATGCCAACAGTGTTGCATTATTTGTTTCATCACTAGTGTAAATAGTGAATACATGTACGTTTCCAGGTAAACATACATATCTCTGTTATATAAATCTTCAGGTGAGGGAGACCTTGCTGCAGGCTTCTGCCCATTTGGGGCTGTACAGGAACGGTGGCGAAGTTGGTCACTTGCAAGGTTTCTCTGTTATAGCGCTATCAGCTCCCAAATGGCTTTTTTAGGTGTTATGATAGCAATTTCTACATTCATGTCATGGTCCTTTTGTAGAATATTGTCATCTAGCAATTCAAACAAACATTTTATGACCAGTGTAGCTAAGTAATTAATTAATATACTGTAGAAACTCATTTTAAAAGCAAGTCTTTATTTTGTCCTATTCACAATAACTTTGTTTTTCAATAATCTCACCTTGTCATCACAAAGATCCTTATTCATGAAAATATTATCATAATATTTCATAATTGTTATAAAATACTTTACAAAACACCTACGCTTGTATAGTTTTTTTTAAAGCTGTATAATTCCATCCCAATCATTGTTTTCACTGTTGTAATTTGTCATAACATTTATTTAGAAAGGAAATCATCATCCATTTTGAAGTCATTATCTAGTTTATCACATAATTAGTTTGATATGACGCTTATGCTTCTGACAGCTGTTTTAATAATGAAAGCACTATCTTCGTAAAAGGATGAAGGATATTGGCTCAGGACCCACGATAACAAAAACGATTTTATTCGATATATACACAGTTAATATATTGTAATAAATTTTGGTATGTTCCATTTGTATTTACGTCTCCATTTATAGGTTCGTTTGATTTTAGTGATAAGTTGTTTGATTATGGGAAGTCGGTGTTGGAAAAATATTTCCCAGCCAGAGTAATTAGCCAATTTCTAGGAACAGACGTCATACTTACAGTTTTTAAGAGACTTTGCAGTGGCATGGATTGGTTTCGTAGTTTGAGATGTGGTCAGACTAGCATAAGTGGGCATGGAGCCAAGTAGTTTCCATCTTAATTCAGAGGTGTTGATTGATTGTGCCTTTCGGTGGGAGATTTCGTGACAAGAACTACTGTTTTGTGCCATGGAATAATTGGGAAGAGGTCATCCCTTTGTTTGGAGATACCTTTCATTGTAGCAGCTGGTGGAAGTACATGTGCGAAACGTGGTTCAGACTGTTGTTTATATTGATCCAGGGATGGAATCGGAAAATAGTTCCCTGCATTGGGTGTTTGAATTGTGTTATGTGCTTCATGTCACGGCATGCTAACAAGGAAAAGCCATGCAATTGTGAAGTTATAGTTGTGCCATTGTGGTCATTCATTCATTGATTACAGAAAATTTGTTTCTAGTCTTCGCGCGTTACGAGAACTTTCAGTTGACAACGAATGTTGTCGGGAATCCTTGGAAATAACAAAAAACAAGGGACTTCAAGCCCAACCTCACGTAGGTGTTTGATTCGCTCGGTAGAGGAACCTCTGTGCGTGTTACAATATATTAACACCTTTTAAATACTGATCTACATGTGTTTGTTGTTGCATTAGTAATTGCAAAATAAGTTTAATTACTTTATATGACCTTTATCACAGGAACAGAGAAGTAAATACACAAAACTACATACATGTTTTGTTCCGAGCCGGCGAAAAGAACGATTTGGATATCGCGTGGCGAGACGTTCAGGTCATCAGGTACAGACGTGTTCATACGCCATATAAAACGAGTTCTTTCCTCCATCTAGGAACAAAATACAAATGCGGTTTTGTATTTATTACATACTTTCCTCTTGTTTATGTTTATCTATAAGGTGTCACTGGAATTAAAAGAATGAGAGTATTAAATGTTTGATTCGGTGCATCGAAACGCCGATGTCAGTGACATCTGCCTAGTTGTATGATAAGGATTGAACATCCCTGTAATATTAAATTGGTATATAATAAGTATCAGGATCTTACGGTAACAATTCAAAGGTAGAGGCAGTTTCATGAACAGATCACAAATGTCTTCAATTTGCACGGCGAGAATATAGAGTTAGTAGTGGGGTTTTTTTAATCTTCATTGGAATTTAAAAAGAAAAAAAAACTTATATGAGCTTATAATGTGACAGCGTTATCATAACGTTCCATTTCATTTAATCAATTGGTTTTTTTTTATTTGTGTTACAATGATGCTTTAACGGTAATGAGAAACCTAAGTCAATAGCTTTATCTCCATGAGACGCGCAATAAAACTGATAATAACTATATATATATATGCTATTTGCTATCAGAATTTCAGAATTACCTTTCATCATGGGATCGGTCCTTTGTGTCATATTACCACAGGAACAAATCACTCTCTGGTACTGATCCATTGCGTTTACGCAAACTTCATAGTCCGTATTTGGTTTTAAGCCGCTTATAGTGTAACTTGTGATTCCAGGTGTTACAAAAACCTCGTTATAAGATGCGTTGTTCTTTATATTGTAACGTATTTTGTATCCACTGACAGAAAGACACTGGCTACAAGGCGCCCAGTCAAGGTGAAGTGTTGTTGGGTTAATAGTGTCTACAATTAGTCGATCAAATGTCACTACAGCTGTTGAAACATCTTTAATGCTTTCCTTGTCCAAATGTGGACCTCCTGAATTTATGAAGTTACACTCTGCAAAGGAAAATTGGCGTGTTTTAGTTATACGTGTGTCGTAATTAATTATGTTTTGGCAAGGAATGAAATATAATAATAGTCAATGTCTTATAGTGGCAGCTGTATGAATTAAACTTGTGGCGAGATATACAGAAAAGTTTGTTTTTTTTAAACTACAGTCTGGGTGTGCAATGGGAAAACATTTTTCAATAAATTTTTGCACATCGAAAGCCAAGTTACGTGCAAAATATTAATGGCAGGAAAATAAGCGGTATATATCAGAAGCAGTTTTTCTCCTTGGGAAATGTTTTAAAATGTTAAAATGTTAATTGGGGGAAATAAGAATTGCATTTAAAAACAAACATTCTTCTCCCTGATAAATGTTTTTTAATTGAATTACTGGGTCTAAGCAGAATAATTCGTTTAAAATTGCAATATATAACAAATTATAGAGACCATTCAATTACACAATGAAATGATGCAACCCATTATCATGTCCATTTTCTAAGACAGGTCAGGGCCGAATCAGAAACTGCTTCGTGTTAGATATTTGTTATATTGTTCGTCTGTAATACATTTTCAAGTCTGAAGCATAGACTAACCTTAGGACGATAAACTTGAATATCTCAAGCACAGAAAGGATACATTTATGAGCCTTCTTTTGTTAGGATTTTTATGTCATTAGAAATAAAATAAAATTTAACGCTTAAACACAAGCATGATATATAAGTACTACATTTTAATGTCAAGTCAAAACACCATGTGAGACAATATTTATGAATTTGACACCTGGTCATTTCTATGGGCCAATTAGGCCGTTTGTCTGCGCTTAATTCCATTGTTTCTTGGCCAAAAGATTTGCATTTGAGCTCTGAATATTGTGTATATTCTATGTATACCATTTTATTGTACGCCATTTAAATTTATGGAATTTTGTATTGGTTCATAAGAATTGGACAATCGTTTTTTGTTACCCTCATTTAAATGCAGTATCAACAGAAAGAGCTAACTTTGCATCTGCATCTATAGCAGCGGTTAACATTCCAAAAAAATGTTACATGCATGGTAACGATGCGCGAACTGTTCATTAGAATATACCTCTACACCGGCTAAACACGGTCACTAGAGCGTTTGCTCACAAGAAATGTTTACCTTCTTCAAGTGTCAAGACAACGCAGATGAAAGATAGAGGAAGACATAACAGGTTCTCCGCTGGCAAAGGGATTTTTCACGGTGACAATAGCACTATCACCTTCTCGTGAATATAATATTTATATAATATTAGACACACTCTCTCTCTCTCTCTCTCTCTCTCTCTCTCTCTCTCTCTTTTCACTGCAGGCATATACACAATCAATATACTATAGTTTATTTGTACCAAATAAAAAGTAGACTGAAATTGAGGATCCAGTTAGATATTCAAAGCACATGTGACATCCTGAACCTGTCTCCTGAGATTTAAATGCATTTTCTGATCGTTCACATACTTCCGGTTAATGGCATATAGCAATATAATGACATTTGTGATCAATTTTGTTTTAAAATCCTATGCTTTAAGTGAAAATAATGAAATAATAAGATACAGAAAAAAGTTAAGTTTACTCTTTCAATAACTGGCATTCCTTATGAAGATTTTAAAAGAAATAGAAAAATAAAGTTATAAATAAATGTCACATGGATAATGACAAAACTGATGCAAATAAGAGCAAAGAAGCGTATGTAGAACGTATTTATTATATATTTCATAATGAGATACTGAAATATATCAGTGGGAGAAAAATTATATCGCCGCAGTGGCGATACCACTTTTATCGCCACGGTGGCGAGATCACTTTTGGAACTACTTTATTTTTCCATTTAGAAAGTATATCTGTCCATATATATGTTATTTAGACCCGTATTTCCACATTTAGGCCTATTTCATTTATTTTTCTTCTTTTCCTTCTGTCTCTCTCCAACTCTACCTCTCTCTCTCTCTCTCTCTCTCTCTCTCTCTCTCTCTCTCTCTCTCTCGCCTTATCGGAAAGAAAAGAACTTAAAATGTGCCAAGACTGTTGACGTTCTAGTATACATTTATGTAATCAATGAGAAGGTACCATCAAGAATGCCTAAAAATGAACCCCAAACAACCAAAGCAGACTTCAAGTATTAACTTTTTTAATAATTAGATCTCCACATGAATCATGCAAATTGTCAGTAACTAAACTTACAAGACCTCTTGCTATTCGATATTCTGTGTCACCCATACAGTATCGTATACCTGTTACACTCGACGACAAACGGTATACATTTGTAAGAAAAACTAGTGATTACATATAGTAATAAAATTGTTACAGTAGCAGTTTTAACTGTCCTCAGAATCATAATCATGTCTGAAAACGATGGAGAAATCAGGTAATGATTAGTGTTTATTGCAAACCGAAATTAAATGAAAATCGAAATTTTGGTGCAGCGTCAATTACCGAAATAGACTGCAAGCTTACCAACACATAAAAATTCACGTCTGAATGCAGAAATTGAAAAAAAGGAAAGAAAAAAAAAAGAAACCAAAACCCTTACAAGTAAACTCACAAGAATTAAAAGCTGTTGTTTAATAATGTTACGCTCTGATATATGTTTACCGTTCCGTGATGTTTCCATAGTGCCCCAACCCCAGCAATGTTGACTGTATCAATCTGCGCAAGAAATGTGTTAACGAAAATAAAAATCTCCTCATTTCCTTATGAAAACATTCATTAATTTGGCAAAATAGGCAATCTGAAGCATTATATGTACAATGTAAATTTGTAAAAAAGTAGCGGTTCTAAAATTATTGCAAAATGTCGGAACTTGTTTTTATCGATGGTGCAACGCAGCCGTAATTTGCGTTGACAAAGACTGGAGAAAAATCAATGCCAATGAAAGGTTTTTGCCTTAAAAATATATAATAAAAAGAAAATGTACTTTGTATTTCACTTGCGAATTGGAAACATTTTGTATTGTCACTCGTGCCGAGTGGCGAAGTGGCGAAGCTACGAGTGACAATACAAAATGTGTCCACTTCACGAGTGAAATATTTCCTTTTATTTACTCAAAAAAAGTAGATATCCTCTATTTACACCATGGATTTTATTTCTTCTTCCCTAAAATACCTATAGTTTCTACATACCTATTTCATTTGGACTTTTACATAGATAATACAATATAATTATAATAATATCGTAATTAATATTAATATAAATTATTAATTGATTCAACATAATATAAGTTATATCGATTGCCTTCTTTACGAACTTCGATTTCAATATTTTTTGTTTTACGTGTGATCATCACTGTTTCTGGTATACTGTCGTGTTATATAGTTATCATTTTTAATTTGTTTAAGTTTTTTTTTCTTCAGAAAAGTGAAAGAGTAGACTCACTCGACCGTGTTGAAATAGACTTTACAAGGGCATAGTATATACACAGAAGAAAGTCAAACCTGTCTTTAGAAACACTCAAATTAAACTCTCTAGACGTTTAAAGTAAAACAAAATTGTTTTATTAAATACTAAGAATTAGTTTCACATCATTTCGTTGGGTCTTTACATCAACTGGTAGTTGAAATACTGAAAGCTATATGAAATATGTATTGATATCATGTGTTTGACTTATTAAAAGAAATAAATGTAATTTTGTTATACTAACGTTTTTGTGGCTTTTTCAGCGAGGTAAGTTTTTTTTGTGGACAAGCCATGGTTTTTCGTGGCGTGGCTAAGGTTTCTGTGTGGTATTTTTAGATGCTTTTACCAATACTATCTACGACGGAAACGTGACAAATATATGCATACCAAGTACTTCAAGCAAGTCATATAGATGCAAAAGTCAAAGAAATTTAACATGTTCTGTATTAAACTATATTTGTCACAGCAGCACATCAAGAGAATATACCCATAGAACGTAACTTTCCAAGCTTTCAATTACTAGATACCAATGGAAAATGAAAAAAGACATCTAAACGTTGTTTTCAGGTTTAAAGAGTATTTCTAATTGTTTTCCTTCTATCAATCCCTTTCTTCCTTTGGCTTCAGTATAAATAACCCTCATATTAGAACAACTGAAGCTATTACTTAAATCTTTTATCAAACGTTTCATATGTTTCTGAAGTCGTATTTTTAACAAAACTTCTACCATTCGGTAATGAGAATGTCTAACAGTTTTGTGAAGATTTTGCATTTCAGTCATAGAGCAACGCAATTCAATTGTTATATATCAGATGCTGTTAAATTTTGAGATTGTATCCTTTTCCCAAAACTAGTTGTAGTTTCTAAAAGTATGCACTTGTTGAACTAAAAGAGTTTTTCTGTTTTTAAAGACTGCTATGATGCTAGCCATGACGAAGGCTTCATGAAATTGTTAACAATTGCAAGAATCTATCAAAACGAACAGTGAGAAATGCAACTTATTGGGACTTAATGTTAGTACTCTTTTTGAATTTGGGGGGGGGGGTGAGTAGGGTTGGAGGGTTTAAGGGCTTTTACCAAAATTTCCGAAGATTACAAAAATTATTTGACGTCTTTGGCGTTATGAGACAAGCATCATTAAATCTTGATAGGTGCCGTAAATATAGCCAAATATCTGTTATTAACTTTTCACAATGCCCCTTATTAAAAGTGTCGTCGAATTTTTGTCAGTTATAACGATTTGCAATTTTGCATTTGTAAAGTTTAGCTTTATGGATAAAATTACGTTGCTCAGTCGCAGCCGACAAAAAGAAACTGTATTGATATTAAGATGCGTGGATTATAAGAACTCTAGATCGATGTATTAAATGCCATTCTTAATTTGCTTCATTAATATTTTTGCATTTTGGAGAAAGTTTCGTGCCATATCTTACATAATTGTTCCTGCTTCTCGATTATCATGCTCTTTAGAATGCGTGCTGATATATACTCATTAATAATTGCTAATTTTTTTCGTACTTTAGTCAACATTTTTGAGTCAAAAAGAACGGCACGATACAGGAGAACATTTTGAGTCAAAGAGAACGACACGATACAGGAGAACATTATGATTAATATCTTGCAAGCTGAAGTAGGTTTTGAATTATAGTTTTCATTTTAATCTTTACAATTATTGTCTTTATTGATTTATTTTGTTGGATTATTATTTCATAAGTTTGTTAGTAAGTAACTTAGTTGTAACTATTATTTTACTTCCTGTTGAAACTTTATGCTATTTAAATTGTAAAGATACGTTAAATGTTTCACATAAATTGTGATATAACATCTGTATAAAATGATTTATCAGGTTCACTCAATTAATGAAGCATAGCGTGTAGAAATATGAAATCAGATCATTACTTTATATGTACTGTAACATTAGAAATATTCAAATGATGTAATTTTTCTTTCATGGAAATCAAATATCCACGAAATTAAATCCACCACATAAAATAGTATTGTAGATTCGATGTTCACATAGTTAATTTAATCACACGAAACGTTACCCACACGAAACTTTTCAATTACTCCTAAGCTATGAAATTTTGTATCTCCACAAATATTTCTGATTGTATAGTACTGATTCATAGGCACACCAAAGAAATACATAAACAACCCACCAAAAATCCTTGTTCACATCCACACAAAATCCTTATCTACCAATCATAAAATAATTATCTACCCCGGGAAAAACAACATAGCTTCAAAATTTGTATAATCACTGTATAACTTGTCATATGCAAGCAATGAGCATTACAATTTGCAGTCTGCAGCATTCCTGTTGTTTTTCCATCATATGATTTTCCTGTATGTATTTTATTCTTCAGTAGACGAAAACGTCGACATTTAAAGATATATCCTCAAGTTATTCCTGTTTATCAAAATGTATGTAATGACCGTAATTGTTGCTAATGTAGACTTCTGTTTTGTCCATTTGTGAGATTTTCATTGAAAACTTATAAGTAATTTATATTAATAGAAGCTAAAAACATATGGAAATGCTTTGGATTAATACCCGACCAGAAAATAGCTCTAACCATTTTAGAGAAAAGGCCGATTGTCAAATAATCCGTTCCCATACAGTGATATGGGTCGATTGTCAAATAACCCGTTCCTGTACAGTGATATGGGTCGATTGTTGAATAACCCGTAACCATACAGTAATATGGATCGATTGTCGAATAACCCGTTCCCATACAGTGATATGGGTCGATTGTATAATAATCCGTTCTTATACAGTTATATGGATCGATTGTCGAATAATCCGTTCCCATACAGTGATATGGATTGATTGTTTAATAACCCGTTCCTGTAAAGTAACATGCGTCGATTGTCGAATAATAACCCGTTCACATACCGTGATATGTGTCAATTGTCGAATAACCCGTTCCCTGGCAGTAGTATGGAACGATTGTCGAATAACCCGTTCCCATACAGTGATATGGGTCGATTGTCGAATAACCCGTTCCCATATAGTACTATGGGTCGATTGTCGAATAACCCGTTCCCATATAGTACTATGGGTCGATTGTCGAATAACCCGTTCCCATACAGTGATATGGATCGATTGTCGAATAACCCGTTCCAATACAGTGATATAGGTCTATTGAAGAATGGAAGATGATCTACAGTCTTCCCAAAAACTGAGTAAAATCTGAGGATTATAATAATACCGTAATTTAAATTTTGTTCCTCAAGAAAATGCGTTTTCTATCAATGTAAGAGAAAAATAAAAAGTTGTTCTTTGTTTAAGAGATTGTCACAATAATTGCTGTTTGATAAAATCTGCACCAATGCATACATATACAACACGTTGGATTTCTTTGTTTGTTTTAAAGTTTAGTATGGCTATTCATAATGCAACAGTCTACTCCCACAGCTTCGACGTCATCCATTCTACTGTATTCAAACTAATGTATTTATCTTTCCATCCCTTTTAGACCACAAAGTGTCAGAAAATTACGTTGGAGACTGACATGCTATAAAAAAAAGTGTCTTCTCACTAACAAATAAGTTGATCTCGGTAATGGGTCTATGAATGAGTAGAATGGTAGGTATAAATAGTCTCTAAACACTATTATAACTACATAAAAAATTGTTTGAATTTCATTAAGTAGTGATAACGAGAAATTATTATACGTCACTTTCAATTAAGTTATGTCTTTTCTATAAATAAAGAGACTTATTCCTTTCTCATTCAAATATTTATATCATCTGAGGTGTATGATGTATTCTTGATTACCATCGTTTCATTCTACATTATATTGTCCTAATCATCTTTTGAAAAAGACTACATAAGTACATCCACATAAAAAACAATACATTTAAATATAAATTTGGATAATTTTATATAGTTATTAACATTTAATCTAACAATTATAGTTTTATCACAATCATTAGGAGGGAGAAAGTTATAATATTAAATATTTCATTCATTGATGATTGCGTAGTTTTAGTTTCTAACTAATTCAAAAAAGTCTCAGAACAATAGTCTATATTATATTAAAAACCTATTTACCAGATGCGTTAAAGTGTGTTGTTTTTTTTTTTTTTTTACTTTAGTGGCTACAATAAAGCAGAAATCTGAATGCAGCATGTAAATGTATTCACAAATTCATGCAGAAATAATACCTTTGGAATGATCTCGTTCCCAAGAGATGTCTCTGTTGCAATCATTATCTCTCGTCGCTCTTGTTCCTTCGCTGCTTTTCAACCAGGATGTTAACTCAACCGCCTCATCCTCTGCATCTTGGTACAGCTGTATGACCGGAAGTTTCGCCATTTTCTTGTTTTGTTTATACTGCCAAAACACGGATAGAAAATTGATTTAGAAATCACATTGTAAAGTCACCCATGTATGTGAGTAATCAAAGCTAAAGTACTTGTAGCGTATTTTGCAACCATTCCTGCGTACTGTTTCCGTACCGTTTGTAATCGTTTGCATCGTCTATCGTACCGTTTCCGTTTCGTAGTTTGTAACCGTCCATCAATCGTCTCTTCGTCTCCCTACCGTTTTGGGGCTTACTGTACCGTTTGGTGCCATTTCAGTTTAGTTTCCCAGCGTCTCGGCACCTGTAGTTATTTAAATTTGGTTTCTGCCTTAAATCAACTTTAACAATGTTAATCGATTCCTCGAAAAATCACTTAATACTAGTACAAGTTCTAAACATTGGTAACAACCTTTCAATCGTTTTCATGCTACCTGGTAAGTGTACCATTTCATACCGTTTTAAACGGTCATCGTACCTCCTCATCTTCGTACCATTTTCAACGTTTTTGTACCGTACTGTTTCCAGTGTTCAAAAAAAGTTACAAGTACTATACGAGTCTGCAATAGGCCGGTGATAACCCTTTGTGTCTAAATATGACTTATTTATTGCATTCTATCTATAGCCTATATCAGTATATGGGAACGAGTTCATGGGTAAAATGTTTATGTTTCTGTTTTGTTTTTCTTCAGTTTCTATGGTTATTTTGTGGGATAGGACTTAAAAACTCATATCACAGCATAATATATAGGTCGTTTTTGTGTATTTGATACATTATCTAATAAGTATTCAATAAAGATTTCAAAAGTGGACAGAACGGAGACCACGTTAGTAATACTTACAGCTTTTCAAATATTACAACATGTACATACATTATATTAATTTTAAAACAAACTTAAAAGATATATTCCTAAAGTTTCGCTTTGTACGTATATTGAAGAATAAAAAGCATTCAGGAAACCATTCTATGAAGGAAAAATTACTGTAAATCTATAGAAAAGGAAATTTAATGTGGAATGTTTATGGTCACAGCCAACTACTATTTTATGAGCTGCTGAACCAGCCTATGTGCCGTGGTATATTAAATACCATATTTCAAAGAATGAAGTTCACTGATTGGCTGAGAAGAAAGAAAAAAAAACGAAAAGGGTAACGTCATTTTTCGGAAGAAGCCAATATATAGGTAAATCGTACGCAGTAGGAAGAAGTCAATATATAGGTAAATCGTACGCAGTAGGAAGAAGTCAATGTATAGGTAAATCGTACGCAGTAGGAAGAAGTCAATATATAGGTAAATCGTACGTAGTAGGAAGAAGTCAATATATAGGTAAATCGTACGCAGTAGGAAGAAGTCAATATATAGGTAACTCGTACGCAGTAGGAAGAAGTCAATATATAGGTAAATTGTAAGCAGTAGGAAGAAGTCAATATATAGGTAAATTGTACGCAGTAGTTTGCTTGAACTTTAAACAGTTTTAATTTTATTGTTGCAGACGCACAAGTATTACTGACTCTAAAAGGAGAGATCTCACCGAGCCTGATTTTTATAGTGGGCACTTACAAGAGCAATTTTCTCAGAAACGGGACCCGCATCACATCATTTTTATCGCTTTAAAAGTTTCCTCTTTGATAGATCGTTCGTGGGTTCCAAGCGTCTTTTGCCGATGTTACCACCAAAGAATAGTAATTTGACCCAACCATAAACATTACGGTCTATTGGAACTGAATAAGTTGTCTGTGCCCTATAGATATGAACAATATACTATGATTATCAAAATCTGACAGCTATTTGTTCTTTATGGGGGTAGCTACGGCCTTTACATCGGGTATCTGTGGTTTCTTGGTGGGTTTGCTGTGGTTTTGTGTGTGTCAACTTATCAGTATATACGGACAAATGACATTCTTTCCTATGTCTACCTCTCTTGATTCATATATTTAGGGAAACTGATTCGCTGCTAAAGAAATGTTTTACTGATTTTATATAAAAACTTAAGAAAAATACTTAATATATATATCCAGTTTACGCATCATCATGTTTCAACAAGAAGTTTCAGCAAAATTTAAAAGTAATTTTGCTTCGAACTTACGATTTAACTAAAATCAAACTAATAAACTAACTAAATAAGTCAATAATGAGAATTATTGAATAGCTTAAAATAAAAGCAAAATGACGAACCCTATTTCAGATTGCAACAGTAAAATCCGTATGTTCTTCTATATTCTGTCTTTTCATTTGGCCCAGAAATGTTGTTTACAGTACCAGAAACATTATAATTATCAACGCGTTTGCATCATCACGTATACTGGGAAACAACGACATTCAAGAAAACGGAACCGTTATTTATTATATGACACAGAAGACTCCTTGGAAAATGCAAAATAGGTACCAACAAAAAATTATATCAAACACATCGATTTAGAGTTGTTACAATGCATGGACCTTAATATTACTAGAAGGATGTTAGCTTATCACGGAGACATAATTTGAACCCTAAAGTCAAAATTTATGAATGCTCAATTACACATTTCTACAACACATCTTTCAATTGAAAAATCGATTAAACTTTGAACATGGAGTATTGTAGCATTGTACAAATTAAAAGTACTGCTTTTCTGCCATATTTTAAGCAGCTATCAAGATTGAATTATGTTTATTCCTTTATACTTGCCTAATTATAACAAAGAAATCAAATATTTTCAAGCTTTGAAACTCATCATAAGAAGCCACAAAAAACAATAAGTATCAACATCAAGCCACGAAAAACAACAAGTATCAACATCAAAGCCACGAAAAACAACAAGTATCAACATCAAGCCACGAAAAACAACAAGTATCAACATCAAGCCACGAAAAATAATAAGTGTCAACTTCAAGCCACACAAAGTTACATTTTGTACTGTTCAATTTATACATTCTCTCCATGATCATCAAATCTGCTCAATTATTTTTTTGTTTTTGTAACTTGCAACAATCCATGAGACCGTCCACTCATCCAGAGTCATCGCGATTTATAAATAAACAGAAAAAATGTTATAGTGCAGCAAAACCATTCTATTGAACACGAACAACGTTTGGAAAGAATAACAGAATCAAAGACTTTACAGTCATGTGATGTCTTTCGATGAGTGAAATGCAAAGCAACATGTTCATGAAAACTGTTCTATGTCTTTCGATGAGTGAAATGCAAATCAACATGTTCATGAAACTGTTCTACGTCTTTCGTTGACTCAAATGCAAACAACATGTTCATGAAACTGTTTTACGTCTTTCGATGACTGAAATGCAAAATGCAATATGTTCAAAAAACTGTTCTACGTCTTTCAATGACTGAAATGCAAAATGCAATATGTTCAAGAAAACTGTTCTACGTATTTCAATGACTGAAATGCAAAATACAATATGTTTATGAAACTATTCTACGTCTTTCGATCGTTGAAATGCAAAATGCAATATGTTTATGAAACTATTCTACGTCTTTCAATGACTGAAATACAAAATCCAATATGTTCATGAAACTGTTCTGCGTCTTTCAATGACTGAAATGCAAAATACAATACGTTTATGAAACTATTCTACGTCTTTCGATCGCTGAAATGCAAAATGCAATATGTTCATGAAACTATTCTACGTCTTTCGATTACTGAAATGCAAAATGCAATATGTTCATGAAACTGTTCTACGTCTTTCGATCGCTGAAATGCAAAAAACAATATGTTCATGAAACTGCTAGGTATTCTCGCTGCCGTTGGAATTTGTGTTTTAGAAAATACGACTTGAGAAACGTAGTAAACATTTGATGAGTGATTTTAGTAATAGTTTTAGTCCTTGTAATATAAGGTATTTCTAATGAAACAAACATTTTGGGGTCATAGAAAGAAAGGATTGAGAAAACCCGTTGTATTACTCGTTTACAGTTAAAATATGTTTTGTACTGTAAAATTTATTATTTTCATTTTCTATTGAAATATGGTACTGCATAATTTGAAATGTGGTGCTGCATAGTTTGCAATGTGGTATTGCATAGTTTGCAAATTGGTACTGCATAGATTGCAATGTGCTACTACATTGTTCGGAAGTTACGTTCTACGTGTATATATTCTCTCGATGTTCTGTCGCTACATTCCTATTCTAAATACGGTCCAAGTCTGAAAGTATTTTTTGGCTTCTGCAACCCATATTATTTATTTGAATTCACTTATTATGTTCTTTTTGTGACATAAAATAATAATTTCCTTTCACAAAATTTATCATGAAGGAAAGTACAGTTCTGAACAAAAACTGTAGCCACTCCATGCAAAATCTTAGCCTGTCCATAAAAAAGCCTTAGCTAATTTGAAAAGTCCCACAAATCACATTTAATTCTTTTAAAATTCAGACACATTATATCAACATGCATTTATATAGCTTCATATACTTTTATTACCAATTGCCGTTATGACCATAAGAATTATATGAAATTTCTCTTTACTATTTTACAAAACATATTTTTACATTAATGTCACCAGAGTTTAATATGACTATTTCTAAAGAACCAATTGATTTATTGTTTGTATATACACCAACCTTGTAATTGATAAAATTCCTACAAATGAAAGTGTAATTAATATGACAATCACATTTTCAGATTTTATAAGGTCAGTTTGAAAAAAATTCCATCAACCCGAAAACGTAGCTTTGTTCAAAAATAAAACAAAAAAAATGACATTCGATTAAACCTTTCCACTACAGTGTATGCGATATGCATATTCAACTCGTCTGTATGTAGCAATTTGTTTTAATAGTCAATCAGAGTGTCCTCTGCTTTGTTTATGAAAAAAGCTGGGATGTGCGGCAAAAGCAGCCATTTTGAATTTCATTCCTTTAAAGGAACCTATAGAAGAATTGATTGATTAAACACTAAGATTCAAAAGCTAATTTCAATGAACAATATATTTTTAATGTGGATATGTGTA
The DNA here is from genome assembly GCA_029931535.1 of Margaritifera margaritifera. Taxonomy (NCBI): domain Eukaryota; kingdom Metazoa; phylum Mollusca; class Bivalvia; order Unionida; family Margaritiferidae; genus Margaritifera; species Margaritifera margaritifera. The sequence continues at coordinate 2,498,912 of JAQPZY010001485.1, read as the reverse complement.
TTTAACATGCTAGTTAGTATATATACGTTCAGAAAACAGATTGTAGGCCGAGTCCGGCTTTGTTGCGCAATAAATGGTTGCTGTTTGTGTTTTGTTTTTCCTAAAATGGGGAAATCAATCTGCCTTATACATTCGATGTATTTTCTGGTTTGACATAAAAGGCAGTGGTTGCTCTGATTGACAAATTGGTCATATTGCCTGTACTCGAGACAGGTATATAATTCTCAAACGTTCGATATCTGCATTTTAGTTATTTGTTATACTTGGAATATTTCTACTCCACTCTATTCACCGTATTTTTCAATATTTGTTTTCAAATGATCGATGGATCGTATTATTCAAAATATAAGTCTAAAAATATGAATGGAAATGCTCATGTGTATCCATTATTATTTTATGCATGTCTCTAAACAGAAATTTAGAAAGCCATGACGTCCTCGACATTTTACAGTATATTGGCCCATCAAGGAACAATAATTTATAACCTTACAACGTGATGGTCGTAAGCTGAAGACTTGTATGAATCGACAATATTGTATAGGGGTAAACATAATCAATCAATTATCGAATAAATCCCATTAAAGAACAACCTTCTTATTGGACAGTCTTAATGTCATTGGCCAGAATGATGTCGCTGTTAACTGACTGTTGCTATGTAAAATGTATCTTGTCAAGATGGATTGACAATATTAAAAAACAGGACTTTTGCTTGCCTTTCTTTCGTTTAAGGATTGGCACGATTAAAAAACGGGACTTTTGCTTGCCTTTCTTTCGTTTAAGGATTGGCACGATTAAAAAATAGGACTTTTGCCTCCCTTTCTTTCGTTTAAGGATTGGCACGATTAAAAAACAGGACTTTTGCCTGCCTTTCTTTCGTTTAAGGATTGGCACGATTAAAAAACCGAGTTTTGCTTGCCTTTCTTTCGTTTAAGCTGTGTAAAACAAAATGTAAAAGACACCATGCCTACTTGCATAACTTGCTTCAGCTTGTGGTTAGAAGATAATACTCTGTATACTATTCATGTTGAATGCACGTGAATATCGTGCTGAAATCAAAGTAGGAATAGTCTAAAGAAAAAAAAAAGAACAATTTCCCTACCACTCTATTTCTAATGGGGGATTTTACATTCCCCAACCATTTTATGGCTCCATGTCAAAAGTCACTCATATAGATCAAACCACGTTTTCAGAATGAATAACACTGGTCTACAGCCAAAATGCTTCCGCAATAAATGTTGTCAAACTTTACTAATTCTGGGTCACTGAGAACGAAAATGATGCTTAAAATTGTTGATTGGCTCTAGTTTTAAAGATATTATACTGGGTCAGTATATACGACCCTTGCCTTGGGAATGGCGGAGGATAAGTGAGTTATAAAGGGAAGAGATCACAATTTAAACCAGAAATGACTAAAATATATCTTTGACTGGATCTATGAATAAATCTATGACTGGGTTTGGACAGTACTTGCTTATTAGGCAAAACAATGAATGACGCAATCTGAAGAATGATATGAATTGCATCATGTTATTCCTAGAAGTCATGGATGATGCAATCATAACTAAGCTTACATCACTCTGCTGAAGAAATTGCCCTATATCAGCTCTACAAATCATACAGTGTCGTGCTCTCTTATTTGTCAGTGTTTGATTTTGCAAAGGGACACATTTCTGTTTAGCCAAAGTGAGCAGAGATGCCTCGTACTTGTGTGAACAATGCAGATAACTTCTGCTATGTTTGTGGTGAAGTGACTTTGGCATCACAAAAGCGCAGTATAACCACTACGGTTAAGAAAGCCTATCACCTTTATTGTGGCTGCAAAATTGGAGATCAGGACAAGATGTGGGCCCCACACATATGCTGCAATACTTGTGCAACAAATCTTCGCCAGTGGTTGAACAGCAAAAGGAAATCTATGCTTTTTGCAGTGCCAATGATTTGGAGAGAGTCAACAGATCATATCAGCAATTGTTACTTCTGCATGGTGCCTCCAGTTGGGAAAGGTGTGTCAAAGAAGAAAAAGTGGGCTGTGCATTTACCAAACATTCCGTCAGCTATACGCCCAGTACCCCAAGGAGAAGGACTGCCGGTTCATGATGCGCCAGAATCATTCTCACTTGAGTCAACCGAGGAAGAGGAAGAGGATGAAACTTCTACTCCTGAACCATCAATGTCACATGACCCATATTTTTCCCATCCTCCTCCTCTGAACCACACCTCATAACACAAGGTGAACTGAATGACCTTGTCAGGGATTTGGAACTACCCAAGAGTAAGGCAGAGCTGTTGGGCTCCAGACTACAGCAGTGGAATCTCCTGGCAGGTGATGTTAGGGTTTCCATGTTCCGTGACCGTCAAAAGGATATTGTCCCATTCTTCTTCATGAAAGGTGATCTTGTAGCCTGCAACAACATCGATGGTGTGATCACAGCCCTCAACATCGTTCATGATCCAGATGAGTGGAGACTGTTCATTGATTCATCGAAGACGAGTCTTAAAGCTGTTTTGCTGCATAATGGCAGTGTTTTGCCATCAATTCCAGTTGGTCATGCAGTCCATATCAAGGAAACCTATGAAAACATGAAACAACTTTTGAGGTGCATAAATTATGACCAACATCAGTGGCAGCTTTGTGGCGATTTCAAGGTTCTTGCTCTCTTGCTTGGTCTGCAGACTGGATACACAAATTACTGCTGTTTTCTCTGTGAATGGGATAGTCGTGCGAGATATTCCCACTACATCAAGACAGATTGGCCACTCCGACAGTCGATGGAGCCTGGGATGAAACGTGTTCAGCATCCACCACTTCTTGAATCAAGGAAGATTGTGTTACCACCCTTGCACATCAAGATGGGTCTGATGAAGAACTTTGTCAAGGCCATGGACAAAACACAAGCAGCTTTCAAGTACCTCCGTGGAAAATTTCCAAGGTTAAGTGAAGCTAAGATAAAGGAAGGTGCCTTTGTTGGTCCTCAGATTCGTGAACTTCTTCGAGATGATGCATTTCACTGTGCACTGCGTGGCAAGGAAAGGATGGCATGGAACGCCTTCCAGTTAGTGGCAACAAATTGTCTCGGAAACAACAAGGCAGATAACTACAGGAAGTTGGTGGAAAACCTCCTCAAGGCATACAAAAGCCTTGGTCTCAACATGTCACTAAAGATACATTTTCTGCACTCTCATCTAGATTTTTTTCCACCGAACTGCGGAGCAGTGAGCGACGAGCACGGCGAGCGATTTCACCAGGACATTGCAACAATGGAGAAACGCTATCAGGGCAAATGGAGCCCATCAATGCTTGCAGACTATTGCTGGACAGTGACAAGAGATGCTCCATTTAATGAATACATGAGACAAGCCAAGAAGCGCCGAGTAGACACTGAATAAGGACTAAAAGATGTACTTATATATATATATATATATATATATATATATATATATATATATATATATAAAATAGTTTTTTGACTTTTGTTTCAATATATTTTTTATTTATATAACCCTTTTGTTGTTTTTTAAAGTGTTACATAAACAGGACAGATGAAATATTATCATGTAAAGCAACCATAAACACATGAAAAGACCTAGATTTACAATTTATGATTAAAACTCTACTATGTACACAATATACATAGACGTAAAATGTAAAAATTTAAATATCTTGGAAACAGTAGCCAATCAGTTTCAATTGTCATATTTGAATTCAGCACATCAAAATCCCTAATAAATAGCACATTTTATCTCTGAAGCAGACGACTTCGAAAAAATTGTAGACCAGTGATAATTGATAACCGCAGTTTTGTTTTTCCTTGGACCCTGTACAGCAAATCATTTGTCCATAGTCAAGCCACCTATCATGTGTCCGCAGGATGTCTGTCTTCTTGTATGTCTACGTTGCAAAGGCCCAAAATTTTCCTAAGTAGTATTAACTTCATGGTGAAATATTTCAAAGTATAGACCAAATACAGATATCGAAAAAGTAAAAAGCCATATAACAATACGAAGAGCTGGAAAATAATTATATTGGCTAACTCTCCGTGATTTCGATTCTAAGAAAGTGTTCGGATATTCGTGGCCTAATAGGGTTTATGGTTTCATTTATGTATTTACTTATTTATTTATTTATTTATTTATTTATTTATTTATTTATTTATTTATTTACTTCAAGCTAACTTGTATAACCTGACAACCCTCAGAACGTGTCACACAACTAATGGAATTGACAGAAAGATTCCCTCACACGATTAAAACAACCACTGCTGTGATAACTGGAATGATGGAATGAGAAGGTGGGGGCGGGGGCTAAAATAGTTATGGTCTGTTTTTTGTTTTCTTATCTGCCCATGTGTAATCCATTTTTCATGAAGTTATTGAATCAGCCAAAACATTAAGTTTATTCTTTTTTATTTTTTTTTTGCTTCATTTTAATGAAATACAGTACAATAGTTACATGTTCAATTACACAATTACTATTTTACTTATGTTAGGCACTAACGTGGGCACAACATAAATAAAAAAATTCAGCATAAGCTCTATTGTAGTTTCCAGAATTAGTTGTATTTGAATGAAATGACCGGAAGTTTCAGTGCAATTGACCTCTCCTAAACCGACCGAATCGCACCTGTTCACTTCGTCGCCCTACGCAAAAGCCTAGAGGTTAAACTCAAAAACATTTTATTTTCTGTTAGGATTTAGTCCTGCTTTCTGTTGGTTGGTATATCTGTATGAAAAAATCAGAGAGTACAATATTAAAGATCTTCATGCAATATGCAGTTACAGCTGATTGACTCAGTGTAGTGATATATTAAGGGGTACTCTTGAACAAGCGAAAGTAAATATATACATGTGTGCGAACAGAACATTTATTCCCATCGATGTCCTCATTTCTCCTTACTACTTAAAAGCTTTTATACTGCACTGATGCACGTTATTGTCAGAAACAGATTTTAGCGAAAACAGGAAATGGGTGATTAAGTTACCTGTCTCAACACTTGAGTTATTGATCTTTCTGTCCATCCCACGTATAGCACTTATGAGAAGCATGGGCTGTTTGCGCAGAACGAGAGACTGAATGTTCTGTGTGTTTAGTTTTATTATGTTTAATGTATTGTTCATTGAAGGTACATTCGATCGCCGCCAGCTTGATTGATGTATGATCATTTTTTTATATTGTTTACCTTTGGAAAAGTAATGAAAACTATATATCTAAATGTATCTTAGGTTGAGGTTGATTTATTAATTTAAAATTACGAGTTTAATTTGTTTATTGTAGAGACCACTGGCTATTTTAATATTGATTCAGCTTAAATTTTCTGAATGTATTATCAATTACCCATTTTCTACGTCTTTCAATATAGGGATCATAGATTGGGGGTGGGGTGGGGTGTTTTTTCTCTGGTAATCAACGTTCAACACACCAGAGGAATTGGACAAACGTCGATACCAGACAAAACATGCATGATAATTATTCTTACGTTAAAAAAAACTTTTTCATTTTCAGATGCAATTTTAAAGTTTACCTGGTGAAAGCGCCAATCCGATGCGTTGGCTTTACTTAATCATTTTCTGGGGAGGCGATGTAGAGTCATTCTTTTTTGGGTGCGGCCCAGAAGTATAACAAAACACCAGAGCATCAAATAGCACGTGAAATCCGATATTGATACATGGATGCGGTCCCATTGATACACCTCGTCCAACAATACTGTACACTCATTATTATGTGGAGAACAAAAAATTGAAACATTTAATTTGTACCATGTTACTATCGACAGGTAGAATAAATCACAACTCGAACTATAGCGGACAAAGCCGCAGTGGCTTATTTGGTAGAGCGTCGTACTATTAATCCAAGGGTCAATGGTTCTAAGCCCGTCCAGGTCAGCTTGGGTCAGCTGCCTCTGTGTGCCTTTTGGAAAGGCACTTAGCTCCCTTTTAATCGGCATGATATATAGCAAATAATGTGCTTAAAGCGCTGTTAAAACAAACATAAACAAAGCAAAAAGCATATATGTTTATAAAGAAACTTTTTTGTACTTTTGTTGATTTTAAAAGTGCCTTTCATAAGGTATGGAGAGTTGGATTATGGCATAAATTGTACTCGGTAGGCATCAGGGGGAAAGTATTTTAATGTTATATTTGGTATTTATAATGATATCAAATTATATGTCTGTGTAATTAATGAATTTTCCGGGGTTTTTTTATCATGTGAAAAAGTGTAATATAAGGGGAAATGTTATCTCCATTATTGTTCTCCTTATCTCTAAATGACCTATACACTTTCTTTACTAGTAAATGGGTGCAGGGGTTGGAATGTACGCTTCAAACATGCTGACTTTGTAAATATGTTAAATGTTATGTTGCTTTTTAAACACTGATGACTCTATACTTGTCGCAGACAATCCTGCTGACATGCAATATACCCTTGATATGTTTAGTATATATTGCTATTGGAAACTTACAATCAATACTGAGAAAACAAAAATTATTGTATTTGGTTCAAAAGAAGATCACGCATACAAATTTAAGATAAAAATGCTTATATTAATGTTGTAGATGAATATAAATACTTAGGCCTTATATTTCACAAGAATGGAAAATTTTCCAATGGTCTGAAAACTCTAGTATCCATATCTAATAAAGGTATGCATTTACTTAAAAAGTGTGTACACAATTTAGATTTGCCTACTGATTGTCAGCTGAAACTGTTCGATCAGACCATTGTACTGATTTTAACATATGCTTGTGAAATTTGGGGATTTGTAAGATCTGATATAGTTGAAAAAACTCGTTTTTGTTTGTTTAGAAGTATACTGAATGTCAACATGTGTACGCCTCTATATATGGTCGGTTCCCCTCGATTATTAGCATTAAAAGTCGCATGATAAACTGTTGGCCTAGATTAGTTAGTGCAGTGGTTCCCAACCTTTTTGAGTATGAGGACCCCTTTTTAACCTCAAAAAATTGGACGGACCCCCACATGCTAATAGTTGTACATTTAGGCTGAACATATAGCAGCTTGGCGCGCATAATTCGAACATGCCTTGCTTGCAACGGCGGGGATAACAGAGGAAACCAAGAGCTGGCTGGAGGAGCAATACTTGCTGCGAAGCTATGTGAATTCGCGGACCCCTTGGAATAACCCCGCAGCCCTCCAGGGTCCGTGGCCCACAGGTTGGGAACCACTGAGTTAGTGGTTATGACGAACACGTGTCTTACCGTATGTACTCGCGCATAATACGCGTTCAAATTCAAAACATAGACCCCTATCTGCCGTCGCATAATGCACCGGCAGATCAGGGTCTATGTTGTTTGTTCTACTGATTAGTCCTTACAAACTACATAGACCCAGATCTGCTGGCGCATTATGCGACGGCAGATCTGGGTCTATGCAGTTTGCAGTTGGTATCGATTTATACACGAGTATATACGGTATATGTAATCTCTGTTATACAAACATTTTTGTCATACTTCCTTTGACAATAAATGGATACTAGAAGTAAAATCTATATTAGATGATGTTGGGTTTAGTTACGTATTGAGAAATCAAAGTTTTGTGTCAAAAAAATGGTTAACAAAATCTGTAGAACTATGACTAAATGATCAATACAGACAAGCTTGGGCAGCTAACATCAATACGTCATCTCAAGGTCTTAATTATAGGTTATTTAAAACTAGTTTGGATTTAGACAAAATCTATTTCTCATTACGAACAAATATAGCTAAAAGCTTAATTAAGTTTAAAACTGCAAATCATAGTTTTCCTGTTTAAACTGGTAGATGGGCTGATGTTCCTACAACGAGAGATATTGTACTCTTTGTCAGTCGCAAGAAATAGATGATGAATATCACTATCTTTATGAAAGATAAAACTTTATACCTCATTTTTACATTTCCAGGACTAACGTTTATAAATATAATCAAATAATGAATGCAGGTAACTTACAACTCTTGAAAAAATATTTGCAGGTTCTTAGATTGGGTTTTCCAAATTTTGTAATCCCTGTTAAGCAATATGTAATGATATCACACGCTATATTCATGTTATGATATCACACGCTATATTCATGTTATGATATCACACACTATATTCATGTAATGATATCACACGCTATATTTATGTTCTTTTTCTTATATACCTCATATTTTGTAAACTTTACAATCTGAGTGTAATAAAGTCTTGTCTTGTCTTGTCTTGTCTTGTCTTGTCTTGTCTTGTCTTGTCTTGTCTTGTCTTGACTTGACTTGACTTGACTTGACTTGACTTGACTTGACTTGACTTGACTTGACTTGACTTGACTTGTCTTGTCTTGTCTTGTCTTGTCTTGTCTTGTTTTGTCTTGTCTTGTCTTGATGCTGTTGACGTTTTCCTCGCTAAGGTGCGTGACGCCTACTTGGATCTGGTAACGAGGAACATCCTTGGATTATGTTAATTCTGATAGTGACACTGTCACACCTACGATACCAACAATTGAAATGTAAATTTGTTGTACCATGGGGATATTGTTTGTGAAATTAGTGATCGCCAGGAAGCAACTGAGTTATTGAACAACGATGATTTCACTTAAAAGTGATTTTTCTGATTTACTGGCTGGTGCATGTAGAAGCATGCTGACACTTTCATCAGATGGAAGAATTTATTGGTTTATCCTTTTTTTCTTCTCTCATGATAACATGTATTTATACAAAATGGATGTTGTTTGAAAATTGTATTACCATTACATATGAGCTCTGACAGTAATCATACCAGTATAAATTGTTTGCTCCAACGTCATCGACATGGACAAGTGCATACACATTTTGAAGAAAAAAAACGATGAATTTGGAGATAACGTTTCTCGGTTGTAAAGTTCCAAAATCCCAGTCCCCTGTGAAACGTTACAAACAATCGTTACTGTATATATATATATATATATATAGAGAGAGAGAGAGAGAGAGAGAGAGAGAGAGAGAGAGAGAGAGAGAGAGAGAGAGAGAGAGGGAGGGAGGGAGGGAGAGAGAGAGAGCGAGAGAGAGAGAGGGAGAGGGAGGGAGAGAGAGAGATGCCAAACCGAATATAACGCATACATTTTGTAGACATACACATAGAGGGATGATTATATATATATATATATATATACATATGTGTGTGTGTTTATATCAATGCAACTGACATACCGCTCCACATAGGTATGTTGACATGTGCATGTACAAAAGAGTCAAATATATTCCCCTTTTGAGAAGCGAACACGTATCATGAACGTAAAAATAAAAATTCAATTTATTAACAATAATATATCACAACCGCCTGTTTTTAGTCGCTCGACTTATTTGCATTCTCCTTGTAGCCACTTCGTCAATGTTTATTTTCTCATTTAGGATAGGTATGGCAATATACATGAATATGAAAAAGATATGAGAACAACGAGCCGAGGACATGGTAGTACAAAAATAAATCACAAACACATATGTACATAAATGAGAAGACACATTTATATTTGTAAGGTATCATACTGTTAGGCTATACCGTTCCAGTTTTACCCAAAGAGGAAAGGTTCCGGCTAGTCGGCTAACGCTACAGTCTCCGCTCGTGGGGAGAAAGGCGATACGACCATCCAATACTGGGTAAGTGACCTTATTAAGTGCATCCCGATGGATAAAAAAAACACACAAAAAAAACCAAATTCGATGGCGTAAAACGCCAATTTCAAGATTAAAATTGTCCATTATTTGTGCCAAGCGCAGCTATGTTTTACGTAATCATAATAACACCATTAATATATAGATTCATTCATTTTTTCATTTAAATAATTGTCTCCACATTTCATACATAATACAATAACTCAGTGTATAAATTATAAAATACAATTTCCAAAGTAAAGAACAAAAATAAATATTTCGTAAAACATTAAGGAACAAATTATTCAAGGACACACAGAATGTTATAAAATCACCTTACCTTTAAAGTAAGTCATTTGGATAATCTTAAATTAAGTACCTAGTGGTACATAATGATACTTATTGAAGTACTCGTATATTAAAGATACACAAAGCACTGCAGTAGACATGATGGCTTTTTTTATACACTTCAGGCTGATCTGACGCAACACCAACAGCATATTTTCTACAAAGAAGGTGCTGGACACATTTGTTTTTTGTTTTCTGTTTTTGTTTTTGTTTTTGTTTTTGGCTTGTTTGTTTTTTGTTTTTTTTTTTTCTTGTTTTCTTCTTTTGTTTTTTGTTTTCTATCTTTCATATTTTGTTGTTGTTGTTGTTGTTGTTGTTGTTGTTGTTGTTGTTTTTATTTTGAATTTGTTGTGAAAGTACGTACTGAGAAGAATATGAAAAGTACTTGAGATATTGAACCAGAATATGAAAAGTACTTAAGATATTCTACCAGAATATGAAAAGTACTTAAGATATTCTACCAGAATATGAAAAGTACTTGAGATATTGTACCAGAATAGTTTCATTTGTCTGAGATATAAAAATACGTATTACGACGTCAGTGTAGGAATGGTACTCTTGGTACGCACTCTTGGTACGTTTGCAAGGTATTAGCGGGTAAGGTAACAATAACCATGGCTAAGACTTTATTTAAATTTTGTTCCTTTTATGACCTGGTGTCTGCCATAATATGTGGATTTTTGCAATTTTGCACATACAAATTAAAACTTTTATACGAAGGATCATTAAAACAAAACTGTCTTGTACGTGTATTTTCATACTCTAAATAAGAGGCGTATTTGCATATTTGTGTATTGTATACAAAGAAATTGACTGAAAACGCATTAACGATTTTTTTTAATAACTCAAACTACGCAAAACAATTTAATGTTAATCTTTAGTCTAATGCTTTTAGCGTATTGATCCCGCGACAAGCACAGTCCATGTTTTGTTATGGCGCATTCAATCAATATAAATTATGCTATCCGGACAATTTCTGAATGTTTCATGCACGTTTCAAATATTACTACTTGATGACTCTGAAAATACTCACTAAAATAGAGTCATACAATCAATTCACCTTGAATTAGTCATGGTGACTAGCTATTTTATGCTAAAAGGCATGATTACCGTCTTAAGATTAAAACTCGTCCTGGTATAGTAAATATCTGTTCTGCGGTGTTCACAAAATAACCTAAAAATAACCCATCGAAATGTTTTAAAAACAAACGCCATTAGTTCCAAATCAGGTTGTAACTACTCAATTCATTAAATTTGTATATTACTCAATTCATTAAATTTGTATATACAGCTCTGTCCTCTCGTAGCATACGATATGGTTTGACTTCATTATGTTTGCCTTGGAAGACTTTGACATAAATTTCAATTATACTTGTGCATTATATATATATATATATATATATATATATATATATATATATATATATATATATATATATATATATATATATATGTGTGTGTGTGTGTGTGTGTGTGTGTGTGTGTGTGTGTGTGTGTGTGTGTACACAGAGAGAGAGAATTACAAACATACACCAAACAAAGCGGAAAGTATTACCCCTGGATCCTGCAGGAGAATGCTTGATAACTTTAGCAGAATTTTTATATAGGAATAAAACTTCTCTAACCTGTATGATAGATAGATAGATAGATAGATAGATAGATAGATAGATAGATAGATAGATAGATAGATAGATAGATAGATAGATAGATAGAGATAGATAGATAGATAGATAGATAACGTCACTATTTCATGGGGTCGTTACTACAATGGTAAATGTAACGTATAACAAGAAATATCTGCTTAGACAATACATATTGTGAGAGACGACATAACGTTGTTTTACTTCATAGAAATAGTCTTTGTTCTTTTTGACTAGGTATTTGGGAAATTTCGAATGTAGTTTCTTAGATTTTCGTCTTAAATAATGTAAAGGACTAGTGGACTGGACCTAAAACATATCCGACTAATGTAATCAGTGACTACCTTTCTAACTAGACTCATCAGTACAATGAAAACGCGCATCATATTACATAATAGCTAATTCTTTAATTCGTACTTTCAATTTCTTTCGTCATCCTTTGAAAGGAAAACAGTTCAAGAGTGATCCTTTATGAAATGGTTTGCGTGTTATTAAATGAATGTTTTTAAGAATACTTATATTTCTTTGTTATATATTTTAAGGTAAATACAAATATGTGTGTTTGTGTGTGTATGTGTGTGTGGGTATAAAGTAATGCTTGTTGCATCCATGTCTCTCTAAGCACAACTTGACGATAATGCCACAGTTCTGTATGCCTTTGATATTAATTACCGTATATACTCGCGTATAACTCAATACATCTGCAAACTGCATAGACCCATAATGCGCCGGCAGATCTGGGTCTATGCCGTTTGTAAGGACTAATCAGTAGAACAAACAACATAGACCCTGATCTGCCGGCGCATTATGCGACGGCAGATCAGGGTCTCTGTTGTTTTCATTAGAAACTATATTATACGCGAGTATAAACGGTAGGTTTACTAGATTCGCGCAATTTAAAAAAAAAGAACTGAATGGAAAAATCCGCAGCGAAGCATTTTTGTACATGGCAATTCTGCATATAGCGTGAGTGTCCAGTGCAGTCTTGATGAGTCCCTTACTCTTTGAAAACTCAATCTTGATGAGTCCCTTACTCTTTTAAAACTCAGTCTTGATGAGTCCCGAATTCTTTGAAAACTCAACGGTATTGAAGATATGAATGAAAACGAATACTTTTTTTTGCATGATGCTGTCGGTACGTTATTTAATTTACCTAATTTTATGAAGTGAATTTCAGCCAAATGGTCAAGTTAAATATTAAGTTTCGTATAACCGTATTATTGCCGCAAGTGATAACAATTATATAAGTCAAAAGGAACGGACAAACGTTCTCCAACCTACTTGCTCCTCTCCATTATTAAATGTTAAAATGAATGCAAGAGGCATGTATGCAATCGTATAATCGACATAAAAACATTAACAACCATGAGAGAGAGGGTGGGATCAGTCAGTCGTAGATATTATATACTATTGCTCATTACTTCAACATTACCGAATCAAGAGAGCATCCGACTACATATGAAGAAAACATGGCAATAATAATCGTGCCATGTAACTGATATCTGAGTGAAACTCATCGTTTTTCTAACGAATTTCTGTGTTTATTTCTGAATTAAGATATTCTGCTCAGTAGTATAATATTTGTTTCCAAGATAACAAGAGCTATAGGTCAAATTGATGTTGAGGGGAGAGAGTTTTTACATAATCCATGCATATGCTCTCTATAATGTCTGCACTTAAGAAGAAATTATAATCCTTCTCGGTTGGATACCCACAGGAACCAATTTGATCAAGAATGAAGTTAGTTCAAAACTGATAACACTCGAGAATACTGCATGTATGTCTGAACTGAGCTTATAAAACAGAATCTAACAGATTTCCGCGGGGCTATGAAGGAGAATAGGTAATATTAAGTACAGACACATGAGTGGGTTATCAATTAATCAAGAAGAAAATTCCTTTAATTGGTTTACTGTAAGATAAAAACAGTTGTCTACACTAATGCTAAACACATATTTTAAGTTAGCGAGTTTTGTTAGAAAAACTCGCAGAGAAGAAAACAAACAAATAGGAATCTTGAAAAATATAACCATTGTTGCAAAATAATAATTAGCGTAAAAATAGTTCCAGACTCTGAAAATTAACTTACCCAAAATTACTTTCATCAGATGCATCATTCACGCTGCTATGTGATATATGGCGACCAAAACATCCGCTGGGGAAGATACCAATAATCCTTCTCTGTTTAGATATCGAGATAATGTATACAACGAATCAGTACACCTCCACGAACGTCAATTGTCCTTATTTCAAGGAAGCTCAGTCCAAACGGTCTTTGAGTTTAAAACAGCTCACGCTTCTCACCGGATTATTTTCCCCGTCTGATCCAGGAAATTCTGTCGAGTGCAGTTATAGCTTTGGCAGAAAACAACCTTGAATTAATCAGACCGGAGGATACTGGTGTTGCGCTTTATTTCATTAGGAACATTTTCATTGAGAGAGCCCTATTCTGCCGACTGGTGAAAAGGAAGTGCTTAAACGTATCTCCAAAGACAACATAAAAGAATGAGTACTACTTAGTGGAAGTATTCAAAAACCTATTCTAGTCTCAACCATGAATTAATTATTATTATATTGATCTTCTGAATACTAATACATTTAAAATCAATTTAGCATATAAATCATGCGGGCAATTAAAGGAGACTTTTTTTATATCCAAATGTATACCTTCACCAAACCTTTATTACAGCATTGTTATCATTTTGGTATCTAGTTTATATTCTCTGATATCTAAATTAGCTATACCTAAAATACATTTTTGCAATACTTTCTTGTCTGATTTTAAAATCTTAAAAGTGTATCTAGTTTATCAACATCCAATGCACATGTGTGAATTACGTGCATCTCATTATAAATTTGAACCTTAACATTTACATTTAGCGTTTGTTTTCAGAAAAGGGTATTGATATCCAGAGAACAATCCCCAAAAAGTTGATTAATTGCGATTTATCCTTTTTTTCATCATCGACTCTGTATTGCGATCTGTTACAGACTCTATTGTCATTCGCAGCTGACTATATTCACATCTTTATGAAAAGTGAGAAGAAAAAAAACAAGTGAATTGCAATTAGTAATAGGCACTTTGCAGAAAACCATGGTCTATCTTTGACCGTAAATATAGCACCAATGTGACAGTTGAGAATATTTGTGTTAAATAATGATACTTGCAGGTAATTCTATACGTACCATAATCTTACTGTCTTCTGGATCTAGTGTTTTTCATTCTGATAAAGCTTTGTAGCTGTACAAGTTTCAGTTAATCAGTCCAATGTCAGCAGTTTTTGCAATTTCGATGATGCAAGACGCCTCGTGGTTAAATGAAGAAAACGATTGTCATCAGACAGCATATTTTATGTCAATCGTAAAGACTAGTGTCATCAAATGTCTCTCGCTGTATGTTCATAGATTCGTTTTTAACAGTGGCTTAACTACCGCCCCCGCAGCCCCCGCAATGCGGGGGGGCGGGGGGGGGGCACAATGAGGGAGCCCAGAATCCCGCTTTACATTAATTTGATGGTGGCCCACCCTAACTGTTTGCGGGGGGCCCACAATTTGTAATTACGCCATTGGTTTTTAAACATTTATCAAACAGATTAATTTAGACAACGAATTTTCAACGATAGATTGGGCACATTCCAGTATTTATTTGAACTGCAACTCAATACACAAGTCACAGGTTGCCGACATTATTGAAAAAAATAACCATATCCATATCATCTGCATCCCGCACTGAACAAATAAAGGAACAGATTCTCGATTGTATCAGATATATACAGTGTTACATATGCTGATAGAAAATAAACTCCAGAGTGTCACAGTCCACTTTTCCATTCTAATTGCTCTGGAAGAAAAGAACCTTCACGAGCTCACTAATAATCCGGGAAAGCACTTTTTGTATTGATTGAGTAATGCCAGTCTTCTTACCCTATCCTCTACTAAGCTTTGACAACTGAACGCAGTAATTTTTTCATAACCTACTTCAGCAGTTGAGTGATTAGAGCCACCAAAACTAAAGCAGTCAGCGTAAAGAGAGAAGTGAACCATTTGTGACACATGTTGCTTCTGGTCAATATCACATATGGTTCAGGCTTGTGTACGGTATTTTATCAATACCAAATGATGCTGTAATAAAGGAAACATATCAGAACAAATATTATCTCTTCCTATGTTATGTCAGAAGATATATGTCAGTCTGACGAAAACAGTTACTAAATTTGGTTATAGAGCATACCGTCCTTACTCGCTTATAAGTTGAGTCGAACCGCAAACTGCACAGACCGAGATCTGATGTCGCGTAAAGCGGGGGCAGAATTTGGATCTATCTAGTATGTTGGAAGTAATCAGTAGAATAATCAACATAGACCCTTATCTACTGGCGCATTATGCGACGGCAAATCAGGGTCCATGTTGTTTCAAGTTGGGCTCCACTTATAAGCGAGTACAGACAGTACAATATATTATGACCGATCCACATCTAATTCCATTGTAAAGAGCTGCTAACATTTTCCTGGAATATATAATAATATCACAGGGATACCATAAGGTGAAAGCGTCAAGTAATACACTAATTATAAATAGGCAAAAGAAAGGGATTCTATGAAATATTTTCATATATATATATATGTGTGTGTGTGTGTGTGTGTGTGTGTGTGTGTGTGTGTGTGTGTGTGTGTACAACGTACATTAAAAATAGCATGGCTCTTAAAGTGTTGGTATAAAACAATTCAATATACCAATGCTGTTTGTACATTAAATTGTGATTCGCCCATGGCGTGTGTATTATGATTTCAACAGTAGACTATTGCCTCCATGCTCTGTAGATCAGTGGTGTATTTTCACTTATTAATCAATAAAGAAATAGGAAAATCACGAGAAAAATATTAATAATACCCGTTTTCTAAATGAATTAAACATATTACTAAGAATGTCATAGAAATTCCTTCTGTTTTCCTGCTTACCTCTCTCTTTCTCTCTCTCTCTCTCTCTCTCTCTCTCTCTCTCTCTCTCTCTCTCTCTCTCTCTCACTTATGCATAAGAGACAAAAATACGTCGAAATATGTGGAGTGAGAGAGAAAAAAGAAGTTGGGCTTGATGAAACCCTTGAACTTGAACTTACACTAGAAGAACCAGAGTCGTTATAATATTATGTGTACACTTTCCATGTGATTGTTCTACAGCGTTACACGATATTAATGATACAAAGCTTCAATTCTTGCTGAGACGAGAAAGCCGTACTGTAAAATCATTGACTAGGCGGCACACACATGATGTAATATAGTTGATGCTTTATTTTGTTTTAAGTTCTGGAAATGTATAATGCGGTTCTAAAACAAATCATTTTTAAATCTTAAAATGTCAGAATGCCACTGTCCCTCTCTCTTGCTCTCACTGTATTGGTTGGTCAGTCAGCATTCAGTTTTACCTCCATTGAACCAGCTCTCTCGATCTCGATCTCGATCTGGATCAGGACAATCGTCGCAAGCCACGGGCAAAAGGAGCGTAGAGGATTTTCGCCCGTGGTATGCGACGATGTCTCTTGACCTATGATGGTAAATCTGACAGACAAACCGACAAAAAGAGAGAGGGGGGAGGGGAGATGAAGGACATATCAATCTTATGGTCAGTGGTAAGTAAAGCTATATAAAGACTTAGTCATTTTGCTTAGTCTATTCCCCACTCGTTTCCATGTACTCGCTGGTAATCGAATAGCCCCACATTCTCTGTTCGGGGTGCTAGCGTCTCTTTATTTAATTAATGTGAATGAAAATAGAAGTTATAAAAACGAGCAAATTAAACAATTTCAAAAAGGATTGCAAACAGCTACAATAGCTGCAGAACTACATTTTGTATATAAACTATAACTAAAAGGAAAGTAGGCAAATTTATACATCTCGTGGTATATGAAAGATACAGCGTACATATTATATATATTTTTTATTTATACCACATACAAATACACATATTTACGTTTCCAGCAGAATTAAGTTTGATTACAGGAAACTGTATACTGATGGTGGGGGTGAACTCTTCACGTCCCTTCCCAGTTTGTCCGCTACAAAATTTAGTTCTGCAGCTTTTGTAGCTGTTTGCAATCCTTTTTGGTGGGGGTGAAGATAGATTGATAGATATACTTCAGTGTGAAATATGTGAAATACAGAAAATTATTGGCGAAATATTTTTCATAAAATTTTTTAATTCCTAAATTTTCACGTGTGACAAATATATCCTTCTGTTTTTACATCTGAAAATAAAAGAATTCCCATTATGCTATGCAACGTCTGATTGTGCGTGCTAATATAAGTGATATCGTTAAGTTAATATCGTTTTGGATATAAAGAATTGAAAAATGTTAGGACAGGGTAAAGACTGAAAAAGAATATTACAGATTTCACATGTTACTTTTTCTCTTTATCATCATTACTGTGAACATCTACTATCATTCTGAATGGGAACATCCAAGACAGACTACTTGGTAAAGCGACAGCGAAATAACGACCAGCCGTGCTTTGTTGTTGTTGTTGTTTCGTTTTGTTTTGTTTTTTTTTTTGGTTTTGTTTTTTACGGCTTGTGCCGCCGGTGCCAAAAGTTACTTATATTGATCACACGATGGTTTCCTTTACGTAATGAATTGATTAACTTATGTTTCCTTGCAGTTCGTACGATTTATTTCATGTACGACAGTGCCAAATAAATCATTTGTAGTCCACACAATGTTGTTTTTTTTTTTTTTGTTTTTTTTGTGGTGGTGGTGGGTGGCGATATTTTTTTTTTCTTTCTTCATTTTGCTTTTGTTTTATTTTGATACTAAATCATACTATATTTTTTCAACTAAAATTGTATGCTTCACAATATGGTTTTCTGATATTTAATCACATGCGTGCCCATTTGTTTCTGGCATTTTTTATCCTCAGTGAATCTCTATTTTCTCCACCAACTGTTATTGTCAAATTTACTTCATGTCTATAAGAAGTTCAGTATGACATTTTGGTTGAGAATCAGGTGCGTTGAAACCGTGAGGCAAGTATCACTTTGGGTAAAGATCATTTATTTGTTTGATGAATTTCGTAGGTTTAGTTTCGTAATTTTTTGTGTGATTGAAGAAATTATCGGCCAGTGTTGTTAAAACGTCCTTAGTTAAGATTCTTCTGTAAAGCCAGAAATAAGATGATATTGGATCACTATCATTTTTCCATTCCACGAGCTATTCCTGTTAACAATATAGAAAAAAACGGCAAAGAAAAAACAGTTTTTTTTATGTTGTTTTCAATGAAGTCAATGCATTTGAAAATCTGATCTGAATTAAATATCTTGGTCTCATATGCTCTGTCCCACATACAAACATATAAAAGATCCTAAGATTTCCTCTATCAAAACTATAGATCACATCACATAATAATAGATGCGGCAGTTGACACGTGAGAGATATGGCTAATTTCTCATATGCGTTGAAATAATATGGAACACTTGGAAATGTATTTCTCATGACGATTATTTATCCAATGTTTTAAAAAGTACTCTTCTTCCTCTGAACCCATATTCGTTAATAGTAAATATCAGTGGCCGCGCTGGGGTTTGAGGCGCCCAGAGGCAATGTTCTTAAATGGTGCTCCCCCCTACAGAGGCGCCCGGGGGCAATATTCTTTAGTGGCGCCCCTACTTTGCCATAGAGAACAGTTTTTATGTCAGTTGTCAACCTCCAACCCACCCCAGCCCTTTTAAGACATGAAACCGGGGGCTTAGGTGAGGCTGGGGTGGTTAGCAAAAAAAAAAAAAAAGCTCCCGACGGCACCCCCCCCCCTCGCCGGCGCCCAGGGTCAATTGCCCCCCCCCCCACACACACACACACACACACACTCACACGACTCCCCCCTCGCGCCGCCACCCTTAAATATGCCAGCAAGGATGCATATTTGGCAAAAAATCTTCCATGGACGTAGTAATTGCAAATTGCAAAATTGATTCAATCATAATATTGTAGAATTAAGAACTAAAATTTTCATAAAGATAGTAAGATTTGAAATAAAAAAATAGTTTGTTTGTCTCTACATTATAATTTCATAAAGATAGTAACAAATATAATAGATACTATTGAAATGTACGCACACCGAATTCTTCTATCCAATTGGCTGTGACAATATAGTGAGTTCTAGAGAATCATGGCCAACAAAACACGTTTGTCCCGTCCGGGTGAATTAACTTGATGTGCGATATTGAAAGTAGGAATAGTGCGTTTCAAACAGAATTTGTTTTGTTTTGTTTTTTGTTGTTGTTGCTGCTGCTGAGAAAAGCAAATACCTTAATAGGAGTATGAAGAGAATATATACGATGTACCTCCCGGCATTCAGAGAAGCTGATTTAATTCAGTTCTGAACAAACTTGTTTTCAGCTCTTTGACAAGAACTAGTCTGTGTCCACTTCACCCATAATTAATTTATAAAAGGAGTTTAACAACGACTTTTGCTTCAAACAAAGGGGTTGCTATTGTTCCTCTGACTATATTTATGTATTATTTTACAGTATTATAGACATTTCAACGTTTTTCGTATTGAAAATCACGTGTAAAATAGCAAGAGATAAAGGTTTGTTGAATTGCAAGTACTTGCATTTTTTAATGGCATGACACGTAATATATAATTCTGATACGGTTAAAAACAAGAATACATTTTTTTTTTTTTTTAAATGTTCTATTACAACATATCTATAAAACTCAGTACACGAAACCCAACATCCGTTGTCATAATAAAAAGACTATGTCTCAAGTAACTCACGAATTAAATTGTATATAAAATATTATCCTAATAAAAGTTGGAGCAAGTGCTTTCTCTCTCTGATACTCTTTAGTGTATGTGTGTAAGTATGTATCTGCGTAAGCATGTGTGTAGGTGTGACGTTATAGGTGAACAATGAACTCGCTATACAAGAGACTTTATCATTAAGGAGCAGCAATGGACAGTTGTAAAATAAACAGTTGTTCTTGGGAAAATGATGCAATGTAACTACCTCGGATACACTACAGGCTTCGTTGTCCAACAACAACAACATAATATGTTTTCATTATTACCATCGTAGGAAACTAATGCCAGAATACGATAAAGTGAGTGCAACCGTGGGGTGTCGAGACTGTATTTATTAACCGATATTGTAAGTCAGAAAGCACAAATAAATATATCTGGAATTTAATAATAGACAGTAACTCTTTCAGAAGATGCCGAAGAACACTGATCTTTTAAATGATATTGATACTCACTATTTTCTGAAGAAGAAAAAAAATATCATAGTTCCCACTTTTTCTACTCCATATTGTCTGCATTTCTTTTCTCTTAGTCGGGAGAAATATAGTAAAAAGTAAAGAGGAACACCATATATCATAACTTAATAACCATCGTGGAAGTGGTCGCCTGCTCATCCGTTGTAGAACCCTCTTTTAGGTATTATCTCATACAAAGTTGATACCGCGATGGTGGGTTTAGTTGTTGTCTGACATTTAGTCTTCTTTAATATTATTTATACCAAAATGACCGCCTGTAAAATATTGGAACGCAGTCCACAAAGTGCAGTATTCGCAAAGTTCTGGCTACTTCCTGGATTGCTGCAGTTAAATCAATCGATCTACGTTTGTCTACCAGAAATATAAATATAGCAAAATAAAAGTGTATGTGTTCTTGAAAGCCAGTTCCTACTTTATGATGCACATATAAACTTTATTTTCACAAGTTCATTTCAGCACAAAACTTTCACAGTATTAAGATTTTTCGGCTTGTCCAAATGTTGCGTGACACGCAACTGTAAGCAACTCCTGGCTCACGAAAGATAATTCGGGAAAATTAGATAAGGGCACGGTAAACTTCCTTGAGCGCTAACTTTCAGGAATTTATTCGAAATACATTGTACTGAAAAACGACATCTTTTTCATTCCAATATTATGACCAGCAAAGTGCCTGAAAATAGTTTGCGTATCAACAGCTCGTCACATATGTCATTACTAGAAAAAGTCTATCAAGGAAAACGTAATTATAGTAGTTAGGAAAGTGTGAATCTGAGTCCAGTTACCTAATTTATGACCTCCTTTTTCGATATTTTAGTCAATGTTTTTCAAACAAAATGAATACAAACACATTTTTAAAATGGATTTTCATGAAATTTTTTGGCTACTTTTCTCACTATTTGTTAGATTTTTTTAAAATACTTACTTTTCATGCAATTTTTATACTATAACCTAATTGGTATGGATTTTAGGTCAATTTGGTAAAGCCTTTTTGCGACGCCACTGGTCGCCAAATGGTAACTAAAACAATTGAAGCCACTGGTAATCAAAATTTTACTTTAAAAGAAAACCGAGGCCACTGATAGCCAAAAATGTTATGACTCCTCTGGCCACTAAACCCACATATAGAGGCCATTGACCTTTTATATAACAGGGACACCCAACACAAAGTCAGCGCTGATTCCCAAATATTACATAAATAAATCATCGCCTATCACCAGATTTTAAAAAAAGCAAACTAAGTAGCACACCTTGCCTTTTTCCTGCTCCTAATTTTAGTTTAAAAGCTGATACAGGAATAGTACATCTATTTAACGAAATAGAGATATATTATACAAAAATAACTAAGCCATTAAACATTTTTCATAAATAAACTTTTAAATTTGAGACTGATAAAGCCTAAAAACTGACACAGTTTCCTTGATCAACTAAGTAATACAAAAACTTTTTTACAGCTCTTTCTCTACTCTTTTAGAATGCCTGCCAATTACAAATGCATTTCACTGTGATTGTATAACATAGGATGTTAATGGCCGATACAAGAAATTACAAATAGACACTATAAACAGATTAAATATAAGCATAAAATATAAAGACTCTAAAGTAATTGATTTTACTGATATGCTAATTACATATATCTTTCGAATACCGTAAGCAAATTTATTTAATATTTGAGTTAAATAAATGACAGAAATATCTTTAAGAACTTCTAGTGATTTCAGTTTTAATTTCATAGCAAAAGATAAAAAGATAAAGCACTCAGTCCAATTTTAAACATTGACTTAAACTTGAACAACAATCGTATTGCAAATTTAGCAGATCCGATAGAAAAATCTGATGCAGCTAATAAAGGTTTTGTACAAAAACGTGTTGACGCCTAAATAAGTAAGACTTTTGAAGATAATAATTTGAAAGATATAAAAACATGGAGAGAAGAAGTTAATAATAAATTTTCATCTGTGGATCAGAGTACTAGTATCAAAGACAAATCTCATTAACTCACAGAACTGCAACAACAATTAGATGATAACAACAAAAAAGATTTCATAAGCTCAAGATTTATTTACCAAGAGATTAATTACTGTATCAACTGTTTTACAATTGTTACCAACTGTTATAGCGGAATCAAATATAAAACCTGTAGAAAACATACAGCAATTATTACAACCAATCAAACAATATCAGGCTTAGCGAGTGACGTGGAGTTTAATACATTGCAGCCACAACCTCAACAGTTGCAGAAAGAATTTAACTATGAGAAGAAAGATAATGACGAAAATGTTAATTGAGGACTTTAAGCTGGTGCAAAAACGTTGGAAGAAAGAGTGACAACTGTCAAAAATAGTCTTTCACAATTATAGAAGAAGAATGACTTTGAACACGTTAATAGAAAGTTAGAGGGCTTAAAGAATACGTTTAATATGAGTGAAAATGCGACTAGATCTATAAACACAAACTCCCAATTATATATTTAAGATTTAGGCAATAAAGTAAACGATTTGAAATAACAGGACTTAGTGACTTTTAAAAATAAACAATCTGCTAAAATAGAAAAATTCTAACAAAGGGTAAAATATACACAGATACCGAACTTATTAATAATATTGGTGTGGTACCAGGAAGTGTAACGAACTAGACACAAAATGGTGAAACGACTAGGAAGAGATTTTGATAGTATGGAACAAAATATAACAACAGAAGCAGACGAAATTAATAATGACTTAGATTAAAAGACTTTAGCATTAAGTGGAAGAATTGATATACTTAAATCTGAATTAGAAAGAGTTCTAATAGATATTAAAAATCATACAGATAAAGAGATTTTCAAAAATTGCAAGATTGAAGCCCAACTAAACCAATATAGGATACGTATAGGTAAATTACAACACGATGTACATACAAAGGGTATAGCATTAAGTGAGAGAATTGATACAACTATTTCAGAGACAGATACAATTGAAAAGGAAATAAATAACGACGTAGATAAAAGACTTTAACATTAAATGAACAACAAAATACATTGTGGAATAAGAAGCTTTATAACTCATGTAACCTGAACTACTCAAATTGGAGATAAATTTAGATCAATTAGAACTAAAACTAACAATTGAAGTATATAAAAAGACTTTGTCAATACAGTAAGTGAGAGAAATGATACATCTAATTCATAAACAGAGAATTCATTATCTAAATTAAACATAGATATGGGACTAAAGATTGTTTCAATTAATGATTTTACTAAAACGTTGTATGATTATAAAATAAGAATACATAAATTAGATTAAGTACTAAACGGAATAATATTACTTTTGCTTCTTATATCGGTAAAGAAACAATTATTTATCTTAAAACAAATGTAGACCCATATGATTATTATATAGATAAAGAAGCGATGGAATCTAAAATAAACATGATTTTGAACGTATTGAATCCTCAGATTACACCACAAAAATTATCTACTTTTCATATATTTGACTATGCTATAAAAGATTTTGCTGAAAACATTATAGATTTCAAAAACAATCAAGCTATTAAAATAAATAAATCAAGTTTATATGCTATTGTAATAATGTTAAACACTGAGAATCTTACTTATGTGCTTTTAAATACATCAATAACTAGTGAACTAAACATAAATTACAACCGTATTTCAAATTTAGGTGAGCGACGAAATTAACTGATGCATCTACTACTCAGTTTGCTCAAAAACGTGTTGACGGTCAACTTCAAAAGACTTTGTAGTATAATAATTTGAAAGACATTAAAAGATGAAGAGAAGAGACTCGTAAATTCATAATTATTGATGATAATAAAAGAATCGTTAAAGCTGTATCAGATCAAGAACTAAACAAACATATTGGTGAATTAGAGTCATCAATAACTAGCTTAAATACAAAAATTGGAGTGAAAGATTAATGCAGTTATTGATGTTAAAAAGGGTGTTATATATTTTATAATGAACTGTATGGAAGTAAAGTGCTATTTAATTTTCGTTATATAAGAGAGGGTGTTGCGCCTGCTGCTTCAAATTTTGATCCATATGTTTATGAAATGCTTGAAAAGGATAATGGTATAACTTTAGTCGGCTTTTAGAGTACATTTAATGCACAGATTATACTACAAACAGTAGCTGCTACTTATTGATTTGACTATGCTCCATTACAATTTACTGAATACACGTCACACAAAATAGGTTACTCAGACCATTATTTTGCTAAAGTAAATATATCAGACTTTTATTCAATTTTTTTAAAAACTGAAACTTACAAACTACATATCTTTTTAATTTTATATCGGATTATCGAAAAATAATAAAAGCCTTTGCTTGCACATAATCTAAACAAAAATTTTAAAAAATGGAAACTGGAGCAATTCAACTATTACGATATAATATAATAAAAGAATCAGAAATGTATTGTATTTAGAAGAAAACAATGTTTTGTTTTTTCTCAGAGGAGTTGGAGATAATATCTCTTGTCATATAACGTTAAAATTTGATATTGGACACTACATAAAAATTTACTATTATTTAATGGCTGGAGCAGCAGTAATGATTGGGGGAGCAGTTCTTTTCTATGTTCGTTCATGTGTCTTTTCATTTCTCTTCTCGTCGGAACACGAATCAGAGGAGTCTATAATTTCTTTCTTTCAGATTTTTTATATTTGTATCAAGCACATCTTGTGCCATTTACATAGCACTATTTTGTTTTAATCATAATTTATGTGAACAATTTCAATTTATTTTAGTGTTTTTCCAAAAATAAAATTAGCGTAAGCAATGATCCTCATACATTCACAAGTAATTATTGTTTGGTTGTATTGTCTGATTTTCTTATCTCTTCCAATATAATGCGACTGAGATTTGATTTTATTTGCAAAAAATCTTTGATCGTGTGTAGTGATAATTTTGACGTTCCATTTCATCAATCGACTTGATTTGATGACACGCATAACATATACTTGTCTCTGTTTATATAGTGTACATTATTAACATATAACAACTACGATGACTTAATTGACGCAATATTTATTTTTTTACTTATTAAAATTTTCTCAATCTTGAAGACATAGTGTTGCTTGTAGAATAGAGATAACTCCACCTTGTAAACATTTCCTTGATATTCTCTCCCTTCAAGTCTTCTAATTTATATACCACTAGGTTTCCTAAAAGTATTTCTCTAATTATAAAAATCTCTTCTATGAAATTAGGAAGATAGCCCTTAGAAATAAATACACCTATATACTGAGATTCTGACTTTCTCGCGTATTTTATATTTGGGCGTTATAGATGCATCTGTTTGCCAAATAAATTAATCCATACTTTAGATCTATTTTCTTGATTGCTCGCTTCAGTCGGCGACATATATGTAGATCGATGGAATGATTTATTATAACCGTAAGGTTTTGTAATATATCTACCCATTTTCTGGTTTTATTTTCATGAAATTACTTCCACGTTATAATCTTAAGAGTTCAATTAAAGTTTTCCACTACAGTCGTTATTTTGTCTGAGTGAGTGAAAAAATGCTCCATATTTTCTTTCTGCAGTAATTTATTTACCTTTACATTAGAAAATCTCTTTCCTTCATTGAACTATATTTATTCTGGTTTTCTCTTTTCAAATATTTCCTTGATGAATCATGTATATCATCCCCATTTTTGTTTTGTATTTCTTAGCCCAGGCATATTTTGAAAATACATCTATCACACTCAAAATATATCTATAACCATGATACAGTTTATGATATGGTTGTAAATCAACGATGTCTGAGTGTTACTGATCATCTGTATGTCAAACATCGACCCTTCTATAGGGAAATCTTTCTCTGGTCTGCTTATGTAATGCGTCAGTAAACTGTTTTATCATTCAATCTCTAAGTTCATAATATTATATATGTCTTAAAGATTGCTTCTTATCAGAGTCAAAGATTGCTTTGCGAACGAGTTTAATTTGTTTCCGTAACTGATTAATATTTGCAAAATCTAACTGGAGTATTAGGGTCGTAGTATAGATAACTTAAATACTGTTCTTTGTTAGTATATGTCATTTATCAACATAAGTTTTATAGCCTTGTAATAACAAGACCGGACGGGGAGTCAGAATTGCTCATCGCTAAAAATGTAGGTTGGGCTTACCATGCAAAAAAAATGCCAGTACGCTATGTCCAAATATATACGGTATTATGCGCGTAGTTATTTATCAGCGAATACACAACTGACGCACATGAGTTGTTACTAGGCGCTATACATATATACAGGACTGGTTCGCTTATTTGATAGACCCATTACTAAACCATCAGCACTTTTATGGTCGTACAAAATATTCCTTAAATTCTGGTCTGGGTTTGGGTATGCCATTGAAAATATAACGGTTTCATTACTCTCAAAATCTATTGTAATTATGCGGGTTATATACGGCAATCGAGCTATTTTTATACCTGTGGGCCAATGACTTTGACTTGTTTACTAGAGCGAGCAAAGCCAGTATATAATATTAATTAAAATAAAAGTTATTTATCTTATCATGCTGAAAGTGTCCTGGTATACGTTGGATATTATAGTATTAATAACTTTGTGAGGTGGGCGAATCGCTCTAATCGTCAAAATTGTAAACCAAGGTTGCTGGTTCTAACCCTGGTTTCCGTCTTAAATACTTAGCATATATAATCAGTCCCACACTACTGTCTAAAGCTAGCCGCATAAAAATCAGATCAAAGAAATAACACAATAGGTGTACAAACAACAGCAACAAAACAAAACTAATATAAAAGTTGCTCTGTAAATGCTAAATGAAGCATTCAAGGTCTACCAGAACGAGCATGTGAAGGTGCTGGACTTGGGCAAAGTATATGCAATGGGGAACCTCGTTACAGAAAAGTAAACAAACAAGTAAACAAACAAAAGCAAAATGAGGCACCACATGTACGAAGTGTCCCAGGTCAGTCACAATGGAGCTTGGAGGACGCTGGCTCTATGTATGACATGCATAAAGAGCCGCGTGAAACTAGCAACACAAAAAGTCCAAAGTGAGGACACATTACTATCGTGTAGGAAAAAAAGATTTCCAAGTTGTTTCTTTCCTATGTCTATCATCAGGGGAGTATCTTTACGTGGGAAGGGGAGTATTTTGCAAAATTGTTTGATAGTCAATTATGTAGTAATAAAATTTGGGTATAGTCTTTGATTTTGTGTAGGTTGGCCCTGTTATAAAAAAGGGTGTGAATTTAGTGGGCAGAGGAGTTATAAAATTATGGCGACCATTGGCCTTGGTTTTTGTTTTAGTTAACTTTTGGCTATCAGTGGGCTTGGTTTGTTTAAGTAAAATGTTGGCGACCAGTGGCCTCGGGTTTTGTTGGTAAAATTTTGGCGACCAGAGGCCTCCCCAAAAGGCCTTACCAAAATTGATCTAAAATCCATACAAATTAGGTAAAAGTTTTTTTTTAAAATGAAAACTGCTTTTATAACGTG
The DNA here is from genome assembly GCA_029931535.1 of Margaritifera margaritifera. Taxonomy (NCBI): domain Eukaryota; kingdom Metazoa; phylum Mollusca; class Bivalvia; order Unionida; family Margaritiferidae; genus Margaritifera; species Margaritifera margaritifera. The sequence goes on along the minus strand of JAQPZY010001485.1, from coordinate 2,470,598 downwards.
TTTTTTGTGTAATGTTTTACTTAATCTAGCAATGAGAGGAAAGTGACTTAATAATCTTACAAAATATATAACAATGTTACAATTTTGATGCAAATTCATTTTAAAATGCGTTTTGGGGATATGTTTTGAAAAAAATGTGTCCAAAATTAGGTCACTGGCCTCGGACCCTCACTTTCCCTACTAGTAATTATGTCTATTATTTTATGCTTAGGAGAGTGAGATAACGTAAAACTTACTTCTGTTTATATGCAATAAGGTGATATATTCGCGTTATAAAAATGACAGTCATGAACTCAACATAGCATTTAAAGCAAACTAAAAAAGAAAATAATTGTTTTCACCACGTAGACGGCAGTGTGAGCTGGTTGAGTTTGAACTTTCTGTATCTAAATAATCGGTTTCTCTCTGATGATATTGTTCCCCGACTGAATACAATTTGACATCCATTTCAATTAGTTTTGAAAACGATTTCTTAATTAATTATCAAGAGACCTGACTGGGAAAATATTCTGATCGTGTTTATTGATTCTGTATAAACCACAGGCTGCACGCAATTTCACTCAACATTAGTTCATGTTTTTGGAACGGAACATCAAAAATATTTGCAAAATATTCTAGTCATCAAATCTCTCCGAATTCCCACGCAAATAATTATTTCGTCTGCACGGAATTCAATATGATCTGAGCTACATTTGACTGATTGCTTGTTGTATATGTGTCTGGCTTCTCTTACCCTCGAGGAAAATATACCTTAAGTGTAAGTAACTGAGAATTAGGATTGCTTGTTCGCTCTACTTTCCTTAGACATATAACCCAGAACACCGAACATGTGGAATAAAGAAACAGAGTAAATCTGGCGAATCTGAGCAACGTAAAAGCGGAATTAAATTGCAACTATGACTGCATGCTAAAATCTCTAATTCGTCAAAGACTCATTGCTTTGCATGCGAAATTCGTGAAAGGTATGTCAGTACAACCTTCTACGTTACTACAACGCGTTTGATGCTATAAAAAACAGAATTAGAATAAATACCAGGATATATTCTCTGATCTCTTAAATAATGCATTTCAACAAATAAACATTTTAAAATATAAAAGTAAACAATTAAAAACAATTCTCTCTTTCCTTCTTTCTAAATATACCGTCCGTTTGTGACTATTCTATGCAAGAAAGAAATACGAGAAGCCGGAAATGAAGAACGTCTTTACTCCCCTAATTTTGTGTTACGAGAAATCCTTTTGAAACTGTTTGGAAGAAAAATGCTTTCAATAAAGTTTGAACATTGTTTAAATGTTCCGAAGGTACTAGCTATATATTAATATTCCTCCATTCTAATTTAGAAAATGTCAATAATAAAATACATGTAGGACGACGAGACGATGCGAAGCAGGAGTCAATTAGGCGTATAAGAAACGAAGGGAATGAAAGTTAGATCTTTTCATTGTATTCATTTTTTTTTTATCTTAGACCTTAGAGAAACGCAGGTGGGATATAAATGTCTTCAATTTCTTTCCTCAGATCAGAGATCAAACTATGAAATATGCAAAGAAGTACGATCCTGAAGAAAAGTTCAGAGAAGTATTAATGTGCATTTTTTTTTCTATTTCAGAGATAAATGTCACATTTGTATTCAATTTTCAACTGTATTGATGAGGAGGACGAATATTTTTGCATTAAAAGGGTTATTTTAACCTACTCCAGCTTTAGAGCCAGTATTTTGAAGATATTCTTCGAACTGGATCTATGACATAAAGTACTATCCAATTATAACCTGTTGATACCATCATAGGGGGCCCGGGTGGCCGAGTGGTCTAAGGCGCTCGCCTTTACCGATCACTACCAACTCACCTCTGTCTGCGTGTGTTCGAGTCTTGGGCTCGGCCAATGTGGTTATGTGAGAAAGCTTGCCAGTAGCTTCCCGTGGGTCGGTGGTTCTTCCCGGGATTTTCCCGGGTTTCTTCCTCCACCAAATATACTGGCCGCCATGTATAGCCTATCTTGTGCTGAAAAATGGCGTTAAACCCATAAAACCAAACCAAATCATCATTGAACTTGTCTATTCTCACATAACTATTGTGTTATTTACGTTAATATGCTCATATCATTTTTATATATGTAACAAGTGCAATAACATCTCATGGTGTCAAAAAAGAAAGGCGCAATGATTGAGATATCTAATATATTTCAAAGTCATTTCAATAGACAGTTATGCGGTTTGGTCCAATAATATCAGTATTTTTCGTCATGCGATAAATATAATTTTACATTTATGCTCATTTCAAATGAAATTTAATAAACTCGTCTAATAATTTCAATATTTTCTTTGCAAAGAGTCGCAAAAGATAGAAATTATTGGACTCGATTAATAAATTTCGTTATAAATAAGCACTCGTTTTAAATCCTTTATATATTGGAAGCAAAAAAATTAAAAGAATTTTGTAGGGCATACCCTGTATGCTCACGCATAACTTGGGTCCAAATGCAAACAACATAGACCTTGATCTGCCGTCGCATAATGCGCCGACAGATCACGGTCTATGTTTTTTGCTCTACTGATTAGTCCTTACAAACTGCATAGACCCAGATCTGCCGGCACATTATTGGTATCGGATAATAGGCGAGTATATACGATACCTTGATTTGTACCTCATTCCATCTCTGTCAACACGGACACCTTAAACAAAATTCTCTTTTTTATTTCTAATCACAGTTACCCAGTTTATATTGTTTAACAATGACATGTATAAAATGCTGTATTTTTTCTACATGTTCTGTTCTAATTAAGATTCGGATAATTGTAAGCTATGTACATTTAGTGTTGTCCCTATCCGACAATCATACTGCCATGACGTTTTTCAGCATCTTCTGGAATTATTCAATTGATCATCCTGTATTCCTGAAGGATCCATGCGACTTCTTGGAAAATATATGTCTTTCAATTAAATTGTATCTTAGACACAACTCCTCCATATCGGGAATATATTTTTCACTTTCTGAATAACATCTTATACATCAACCTTTTGGCTCATTGATGTAATATCGCCTAGAAAAGGTCATCAATCACAGGCGTAATGGCTGAACATTTCAAGGGACTCCAAATTCAAAATCTGGAATGTAGCTCTGAAAGAAATTACAGAAGTCAAACAATGTTGCCAATATAAATCATTTTGAAATATTGCCAATATAAATTATTTTGAAATATTTATAAATACACAAAAATGAAATTTTAGTTTCCGGTAGTTTATAATAGTTTATAATGTTATCAACACGATACGGACGAGCGTATCTAATTATAGTTATAATGAAATGTTACAAAGCTCTCACGTCTATATATATATATATATATATATATATATATATATATATATATATATATATATATATATATATATATATACTTTGACTATAACAATCGTGACATAAAAAGTTTACTGGAAGGTGTACGAAAAAGAAACCAGAAGTAATTATTGATTATCGCGCGCACACGCGCACACATGTGCGAGAGCTGCCTATGTTTATATTATTATTAAACAGTTAACTCTATACGTATTAGCTGGATAACTATTGGTGATTTAGTTGAATCCGAAATGTGTTAGAAAACACAGTAGGAGGGGAAGGTACGTCTTTATATTATGATGGTCGAGATATAGAAACTAATATTCTTGTGACCAAATTGATGTATCAAAGTAGTTCTCTTAATCTCAACGCTAGTCAAACTTTCAAATAATCCAATTTGTTCATGTGTAAATGGTTCAGAAAATGCAACATATATTTCGATAAAGTGTCCGATTAATAATATAGCCAGAACAAGACTTCTGTTTTATTCGGTTGTTCTTCCTATATCAACTAATACGTTACTACACGGGAAAATTGAATTGTCTCAACATGATAATGAATATATTTCAGTTCACACTTAAAACTTCATTAAAGAAACAGGTAGCTTTGGTTCTTTGAACTGAAAAATTATATCACTGCAACCCAATCTCTCTCTCTCTCTCTCTCTCTCTCTCTCTCTCTCTCTCTCTCTCTCTCTCTCTCTCTCTCTCTCTCTCTCTCTCTCCTCATTGACCTACATACATTATGTATTAATAATATTATTATTGTTGTAATATTTAGAATGCATGATGCATATTGGTGCATTGTACGCAAAATAATAGTGAGGGAAAGGGCGCTAGATAATGTTTTGATAACTAATGATCGGATCCCATTGCCATTTTCCACAAGAAGCAATACAATGTTTTAATCCTAAAAATAAATCTGGACAAGTTAACTGGTTACCATAAAACCATTTATCAGATTAGGAAAGATAGACAGATCTGAAAAAAAGTGAGAAAATGAAGTATTGGTATTATCTTAAAGACTATTACCATCTCTCATAATGAAAATTTATTGTATTTACCTTATATAATCGCGTATAAGTCGAGTCCAACTGTAAACCACATAGACCCTGATCTGCCGTCGCTTTATGCCCCGGCAGATCAGGATCTATGTTGTTTGTTCTACTGATTACTCCAAACAAACTACATGGACTCAGATCTGCCAGCGATTATGCGAAGCATATCTGGATCTGTGTAGTTTGAAGTTTGACTCGCCTTATAAGCGAGTATAAACGGTATATAATATTTACAATGTGGATCTCAGTTAGCTCTCTTGGTGACTTGGGTAATTTAGTTGAATCCGAAGTGTGTTGGAAAATACAGTGCTTGGAACGTAAGTAAAAATTAGGAGTAAATTTTTCTCCAGATTATGAAACTTCATCATTGCAGAGTTTGCATATGACCTTTCCATTTTTTATATTGGTTTTCCACACGTGATATTTTTTTTTTCTAGGAGTATTTATATCGTACAAGCCATATTTTGGTAAGCACCCTGAACACTAATGATTTTGCATCCACATAAATAATAAGGGGGAGAGGGTGGGTAAGGATGAGGAAAATTTGTTTCTCATAGAAAATTCTGGAAGTAGTCCTTGGAGTCTAAATGATTCAGCAGAAACCAAAATTCAACAGTTAAAGGAAGAATGAAATTGTGAATGCTAATATTTTAACCGGTCAACCATCAACGCTACTAATACATACATACATACATACATACATACATACATACATACATACATACATACATACATACATACATACATACATACATACATACATACATACATACATACATACCAACCTACCTACCTACCTACCTACCTACCTACCTACCTACCTACATACATACATACATACATACATACATACATGCATGCATGCATACATACATACATACATACATACATACATACATACATACATACATACATACATACATACATACATACATACATACACGCATACCATTGATACAAATAATATGTACATACATATATACACTTAGCCATCGACTCCACTAAAACATACATAAATCGATACATACCATCGACGCTACTAATACATACATACATACATACATACATACATACATACATACATACATACATACATACATACATACATACATACATACATACATACATACATACATACATACATACATACATACATACATACATACATACATACATACATACATACATACATACATATATACAAATGAGGTGTGTAAAGCTGGACTACTTATAACTCATTCAGTAGAACTAGTATTTCAATTAGACAGTATGCAAAAGGTCTCCAATTGAATCGATAAGTTTTATGTTAGACTCCTGAACATTAATGATTCACTGAAAACTATCGTCAAATTGAGACAACACAGAGGATGCCTTTAGTCAGCAGGTCCAACAATCATGTGTGTATTAAATGCTTCATTATAGCAAAAACAACAAAGCTTATGGTATGTAAATCCAGGCATGATTTTCATATGGCACAGGTAAAATATATTTTGTGCATACTTTTGGAAAATATTGTAGATGACAGGAAGTACTGTAAAGCAATTAATGACATTTATAATACAGAGTCTATGGTTTGCCATTTTTACTCACTACTGGCTCATAATTGGAAATTATCTTATGCAGTTCTTAGCACACCTGATCTGGACGAATGTTTCAATAAATAGCTACGTCTAGATGATTACAAAGCTATATACATTATCCTAGCGTTATGATTTGAAGAGCCAAAATTAAATCAATAATAAATAAGAAAAGGAGATCATAATAGGCAAATTTACTTGACTTCTGAAATCATTGAATAAAATTAACACATTAATCATCATTTGCTTCAAGACCTAATTTGTCCATGCTATTTCCGTCTAAAGTGGTCATTAAAACACATTACCTTGTATTGTACTGACAGGCATGAAAGAAAAAAACTTCCATGCATCCATCATTTTAATGAACATCATGAATCAACACAAACCTTTACAGATTTTGAAATAAAAAGAAATATTTTTTTCAAAAAACGGACCTTTATAAACCTGAGACACCAAGACAGAAAGTTGTTGTTGGTGGTGGTGGTGGCGGGGTGGAGTGGTGGGGGAGGGGAAAGTATGCCTATATTTTGTCGTAGAGATCCTGGACATCCAATCTCATTCTTTGGTACATATACCTCAGTATTACCTTTTGCTGCGGTATCGGTTCCGATGTATGCTAATTCTCAGCGAAATTCGTCCACGCGTCGCATTTCATGCATTCCTGCAGTAGCAGAAATGTAATCGTCACCAATGCAGCCACGATCAGAAGACAGATAGCCGTTTTGATTGCGATGTAAGTCATGTCATAATGCTTCCCTACTAGAAGCAAGAAATTTTTAGAAATAGTTATAGGCAATAAGGACGACGGCAGTAAGCCCCCCGATAATAAATATCATCTCGTATTTTCGCTGCTCGGACGAGGGCGTGTAATAGTCAGAAAACTTGAACTGGTCGCCGAATTGTGGACCATCGTCTGTTTTTTCTGCCGGTCACCAGGTATTACTCGCGCATCGCGGCATCGATATCGTCGTGAGTCTGTTCGGCATGCTGCTTGGCGCACAGCCACTCGTTGACGTAATCGAGACGCTCGCTGCGCTTGCGGTTGTACTTAGTCTGTGCAGCTTGGAGATCTTCCATGACCTTATCGGCTCCTTTTTGATCTAGCTGAGAGAAAAAGAAGTTTTGAACCAGTGAATGCGAGTGCGTTGATGACTGTCCCGTCGAGCATGAGAGCAGAGGAGGCCATTAGACAGACTTGATGGTATTAGCATGAATGATGTAAAAGCTGGAAAACAGAGAATCCTTTGCAAGCAGATGGTCTTTAACGCTGACACCGCCCGCTGTTGCTGCACACCAGACGACAAAGTTCACCTTATTTTGCCAAAACCGCATGGAGCTGGTAAACCACTTGCCCTTCATATCCGCAGGCCTAGTATTAGAAAGCACATACTTACCAGTTATGTCGATACATTAAATGTATGAAACGAAAATCCGTATCGTACAGACACTTTAGAATTGGAACGCAAATGACGGATAGCTGCTCTATCCGCATCACTCTATTTAAAGAAGTCACCGACTCCATATTTTGCGTAGCTAAAGCGAAATGCTGATGGCAATACATTTCATATATGAATGCTCGCACAAGTGGAAACATGAACGTTGTATTGACTAATCCTCCCTCTAGTTGAACCGGTGGCTGTAGAACAGGGGATGCGCACCAGTACAAGTGCACACGTAGCACTTCTAGAGATTTCATTCAGCCCAGGATGTTAAATCGTCTCGGCTCTGCCTGGCAACAATAGATTTGTTGTGAGCTCGACCCTAACCAGCCCGGCGATAGAAGTCACCATTCCCGCTGGGTATTACAACATGGATACCCTCGTAAAAAAAAAGAGAATGAGCGGATTAGCATCACGCTCACTGATCCAAGCTAATAGCTCTATCTCAACTCGCTCGCCCCCATCTTTGGATTCGAATTACCCGGGCTTTACGGAGCTAGCACGCACACGGCACCGAATGCCACAGTGTTTATCAATGTACAGCGGCTTTATGTCCACCTCGATTAGATAAACACAACTGGGAATATTCTTGATGGAAAATAAACAGTACCCTGCAACAATTTATTTGTGTGGGTGATTAATCCCAGGGGGAGTCGCGTACTGTCTCCTATGGTGTAGACTGTGTGAAGGCAGGATCCAAGAGCTCGATACGCATCTTAGACGAATGATATTCGCCGGTTAATATGCTGGAGTGCACCATCACCATTGAAAAGTAAAGAAAAATGCAAACTGAGGTGAGTGCCAGCACTCCATACTATGAGTATACGTGGTCCTGGCGTCTTTAATAACCGCTTTATAAGCGCCTTCAGACCATCGGCACCATTTAAATCCACTAGAGATACTAAAATCCTCAGCCACGCGGCGGGCAGTGCTAGCACGGCCAGCGCAAACTCAGGCACTGGTGCTGCCTTGAAGGTCCTGTACTGAACGGCCGACAATATCAAGCCGGTCAGCACGACTACAACAATAAATTTTTCTAGTTACTATCGCTGGGATTCAGCGCAAAACTTTGAGAACGTCTGCGGCTTTACCCTCAGCTACAACAACGATACTATGACCATCCCTGGTGCCGGATTTTACTTTATTAACCTGCATGTGAATCGTGGTAACGGAACATGGGCAACTCTTTCAACCTGTGCAAACCTAGTCGTACGAGTACATAATGACAGCAATAATCAGTCTGTCGATGTCATCTCACATGAAAGCTTTACAACTAGCTTTGCGTCTACGTTTGAAGCTGGCAAGATTAATTGCCCTTTTGCTGCCGAAACAACAGCCAAAAGTAGTGCCCTCAGGGAGTCTTGGGTACAATTGCCACTACAATGACAACGTGGTAGTTGGCGAAACGAATTCGGCAATAACCTTTCCTTCGGGGTATGTAGGGCCCTCTATCAGTCGTCTCACCAACAGAAAAAAGAGAGTTATATTCGAAAAGGACATGCGCTGCCGCATCACAGTAATCGGCCAGAAAAACAAATAGTCGGTGAACCTGCGAATAGAGGACATGGTATTTGTGACTCTTGGTGAGCCTGTTGGCGGACCTGTTGACGACCGTGTTATTTCCATTTCTAGTGATATCAAACTTACAGACGCCCTCTTTGACATCATCGCCGGCGATAGGTTAGAGGTGCGTGTCAGCAGGGGAGCTAACCCCCACCCTTCCAGATCAATAAAACTTTCGTATCACGCTGTTTATAGAAGAATTATAATGTCAATATATTCAAAAATCCGAGACCCACAAGATTTTTGCCTGTTTTCTCTTTTTGTTTAACCAGCTGACGGTCGTTTTCCAGTATTTAGCATTAACGTCCAGCATTCAAATTATTCCTTTATAAAACAATATATATATATATATATATATATATATATATATATATATATATATATATATATATATAAAAACTCGTTAATAGTAGTACGTGCAAAATGTTGACACCACCAAACTCTGTTTACTGCGACGTCACACTCGATATGCAAGAAGCACAAGAAAACGCAGTGGATCTGCCGATGTGGATAGATAATTACGACGATTATAATATAAAGATATATGTAATGCTGATTTGGCAAGTGTTTACAGCTGAACCAAGGCCTAAGAAAGAGCTATTCTTTATGATAAAAAATGATCAAAGCAACGTAGTACTAAATCGAAGGCAAAAACGTAAGCTTAGGCATGCAAACAGATGACAGACAGACATTGACGAGCTTTTTAAAACAAAATTAAACTTCATGACCATCATATTCACAGCACTTTGGGATGTACTACTTGACAGCACCACCACGGAAAGAAAGTTCGTACTTGTATTAAATGATTACAAAAAAATTGTCAAGTGGCTGTATGCACAAAAATGGTACGGGAAACTGTGCGCACAAATGGTTTTTAAAGACGTTAGAATTAATGTGGATGCAGCGAATTTATGCACGGTAATCGCTTCAACATTATATACCTGAACATTTGTTTCGTAGCCTCTACACTGAGAACAACGCTAACATTCTCAATAAACTACACCTCAATGATGAAATATTTACCGGTCTTCATAACATTGTTGAACAGTCTAATTGTTTTTTGTTTGTTTGTTTGTTTGTTTTTGTTTCCAAGCATATTCTCAATGAAACTTCTTCCAGAAATTACTAGGATACATTGCGATCTTTTGTAAATGAAAGGGTACCACCCTATTACCTACTTCTATCTATCATTAATATCCAAAGATGAAGTGTTCAAATATCCTCTCGATTTGAATCCAGATAAATCTACTGGTACTGGTGGAATAAACCCTAAAATCTTAAAAATATCTGCTTATGTAATTGCTAAATATATCCCCGAGTTAATGCACCATAGTATCTCAACTGGAGCCTTCTCACAGCATTCAAAGTAGCTTAAGTTAACCCCATGACATAAAAGTGACAACAGAAGTGGCCCCTCTAATTGCAGACGTATATCAATACTCACTGCTCTTTCCAAGCTATTTGTGAACATATTGATCTCGCCAATTACTTAGTTAACTGAATAGATATAACCTCTTACACGTAGCACAATCAAGTTTCTGAACCCAGCACTCTTGTCAAACTGTTTTGATGAAACTTACAGATGGATGAATAAACTCTTTAGATAATGGCGATAATACTGGAGAAGTGTATATTGGTTTTAGAAAAGTTTTGATCCGGTTACCACTCTATTTTACTTAAAAATGCTATCTTTATACAAATGCCCCCACTCGACTTTCTCTTGGTTTAGATCATATCTTGATAATTGTAAACAAATTATTTCAGTTAAGAATTGTCATTCTAACTTAAAGAGAATTACTCACGGTGTTCCACAGGGGTCTAATTTAGGTCCCTTTCTATTGCTAATTTATAAAAATGATAAGTTATAAAAATGATATCCCTTTCAATGCTGTTCAGTGTAACACAGACTTATTCGCTGATGACACAACTATTAATACATCTAGGAAATCAACAGACAATATTGAAATAAAACTGCAGAAGGACCTGACCCCTGTTTCTCAATGGTGTAAATCTAATTGCATGATAACGAACCAATGAAAATCCACTTCCATGGAAATTGGTACTCGACAACGATTGGCTGGATAACCTGACTTGAAATTATTTATCGAATGTATTCAACTGATAAAATTTTCTCCTCAAAAACTTCTTGGGATATTCTATGAATGATAATCTACATTGGAGCATTCATATTGATCAGCTTTGTTAAATAAATTCAACTACAATTACTCTGCTACAACGTTTATACTCATACATTGCGACTAATATTCACAAACGTTTTTGTAATGGCAATATCAACCTCTTGTTGACTACTGGGTTCATTATTTGAGTAACACATCAAAATCTGACAACGAACAAATAACAGCCAAATAAAAATAAACACTGAATTCACAACCCCTTCTAGTAAATGTTGGGGATATTGAATTGACTTTCGGGTCATGACAGAATCAAATAACATGATAGCATGTTAAACCGTAAATAACTTTGACGCCTAAATACATACATAACCTCCATACCCATATTCCAAACATGCATACAAGTTATTTACGCTTCTTCATTGAAAGCCCTCTCTCTATATCAAATATTCGTACACCTCTAGCTAAAAATTCATTTTCTTATTCGAGGACCACTCTGTGCAATATATTTACTTCCTCTGTTAGACATTCAACTTCTTTGTATTCATTTAAGCGTAATATGGCATCGATACGGAGGGACGGTAATTTGGGGTGAAATATACAAGATCACACCCCTGTCCATGCGAAATAGTCTAATTCCCATCAACAATTTTTATGCTGAATTTTCCACTATTATGCAGGCGAGTCTAGAGACTCGAATATACAACACCAAACTGAGAGTATTATTACATCAACAAACCAATACACACAAGAAAGAAAAGAGACAGCTGGAGACTAATCGAAATTCACTCGTACGGATTGAATAAAACAGAAAACATGATCAGCAGACAGAAATTCCAAAACCAGTCATGTAACATACAGTCCTAACCACACACAGCACAATTCCTCTATCACGAGCAACAGTGGACCAATTGATTCTAGAAAAAAACTGATTAGAGACAAAATAAACAAATCCCAGACTTCGATATAAACGAAGTAAGGACTGATGGTACTGGCGAAGTCTTTATAGGAGTATCGCGCAGAAAAACGTACAGGTATCACCTATGAAATATCGATAATCGAACTACAAGATCAGGATAATTTCATATTTGGAAGAAAGAGGGCTACATCCGACGGTGATTCGTATTTTCCATAGTAGGAATGGACGAAACTTAATAATGAGGGTAAATATTCCCGCAGAAGAAGCAAAATTAATAGAAAGCGAAAACTTTGTTTGGCCGAATGGTGTAGCATGTCAGCGCTGATTCGCTAGAAACCAGTTGCGTGCAAATACATAGAGGAAATCACGAACGCGACGACAATGAATTAAGGGGAAATAATTTGGGATTGAGCTTAAAACGTGGTAGAAGGAACAGATATATGGAACATGATGATGATGATGACTATGATTATCATGACTAAGACTGTGACCATGATGATTATGATTACGATCATAGGCATGACAGCTTTGACGCCTATGACTCGCGAAGAACTCACAGAGAGTGGCAGTCAGCTTTGACTATTGTACATGTATTGTTTACCGTATAGAAAATATGTCAGTTCAAATGTCACTAATGACTATTACAATATTATTGGTGTATGCGTCTGCTTGCTTGCTGATACATAACAAAAGTCTCAACATTCTTACTTGTAACGTCAAAAGAATAGTGTCCTCTGCATTATGTGTCAGTAATTTACTTGATCTATTAAAATGTAATCTCGTCGCAATATGTGAACACAAACTGACAAAACAAACAAGCAAATGTATAGATACACTTCATAGGGATTACATGTGTTGTACAACAATTGATAATACTGAAAACCGCTTAATCTCGAAAGGTCGAAGAGGTGGAGTATCAATTATGATTAAAAATAACTTGGCCCACTCAGTAAAAGAACTAAATTGTAGCAATGATCAAAATGTTGGCATTGAATTAAGATCAGTGAAATATGTCACCGTCTTTATATATGGTGTGTATATACCCTCTGACGACAATCTTAATTTGTATCAAGAATGTATTGATTCAATTGAATCCCTCTATGACTATTACTCGTGTTACGGTGAAATAATACTTATGAGGGATTTTAATGCCAGATACATAGAATCACCATCATCATGGTGTGCATGATATAAATGCAACGTGTCCACGGTTTTTGTTGACAACAATGACTTGATACCATTGAACAAGTTAAATTTAAATAAAAGACTGGGTTATACGTTCGACCCTTGCAGATCAAAACTTGACTATATCATTGTTAACAGAATAATGATAGATTGTGTCGCTGATTATGAGTTTTTTACAAATCACGATACAAACACAGCCTCAGACCATCATGTTGTGTGCAGCACCCTTATGTTTGCGTCTGCAACGTATTGTAACTCTTGTTTTCCTATATGTTCATCTCCATCCTGGTCTAAATGTGGAGATGAGAAAGTAGTAGCTTACCAACTTGACGTAGATAGACCATTAAACGCAGATTGGGAATCGATCCTCCAATCGCGCCAACAAATAGAAATTATTCATAGTAAATTAATTTATGTAATGAATGGTGTAGTGTTTCAGGTCTTACCGTCCAAAAAGTTATATCCTCACACAAAGCCTTATTGGTCGCCTGAAGTTAGGAAAGCTCACAATAAAGCTCGATACTTTCGGAAAACGTGGATAGCAAATGGAAGGCCGCGAGAGCTTGTCCATGAATCTTACAAGCAATATAAAACTGCAAAAAGGGAATTTAGAAATACTCCAGAATATGCGATACAGGCTCATGAAGAAGCTATTTTTAAAGACTTAGATGAAGCAGCCGAATTAGACGTGATGCTTTTCTGGAAGATGTACAACAGACAACGTAACAAGAGCAAATATTCCAAATGTTGTTTTCAATTAAAATATGACGGTGAATTTTTACTGGCGACTGCTTCGGATGAAATAGCTCGACTGTTTGCTAAATATGTTTCTGAATTGTACACTCAGAATACAGACATATTTGTAAATCATGAACATACAGACGGGTACTGTATTGATGAACCTATCTTTAAAATACAATTCAGTTATCAAGAAATAGTTTCTGTCCAAAAACAGCCCAAACTTAGGAAATCCCCGGGCATTGACGGTATTCAAAATAAGCATTTGCGTTACGAGGGAAGAAGACTCACCGAATTTATTACAATGCTTTTCAACGGAGTAATAGACAAGTGTTACATACCGTGTGACTGGAAAGTAGAGTTAATTGTGCCAATATTTAAAGGAGGATGGAAATCTAAAACTGACCCTGACAATTATAGAGCTATTTCCCTGTTGCCTGTAATATACAAACTATTTGAAAAGTGCTTATTCAATAGATTAACTACATGGTGTAATAGCACTATACATAACTTCCCTAATACTGAACAAAATGGGTTTTAAAAGGGACTGAGTAGTATAACAGCATCTTTCAATCTACATGAAGCTGTTTTTTCCACTTTAAAACTAGGATCAAGAGTGTTTGCTGCCTTCTTAGATATTCAAAAGGCATTTGACACTGTGAACCACGATGGACTTTCCACAGAACTCAGAAAACTGGGCATTCAAGGAAAGATTTTACATGTAATAAAGGAATCGTGCGCAAATATTCAAAGCATTTATATATCTTTTTATATTAATAACCTTTTACAGGAATCACATCAGTCGAAATTAGGGCAACTTACTGGGTCCACTCAGTCTGGAAATCCAGCGCCAGCCGATGATATAACTCTGCTCGCAAACCCACCAATCCATTTGCCCAAAAAATATGCTTGATATATAGAACAGATATTCCCTGACATGGAACTTCACCTTCAACGTTAGTAAAAGCTGTGTTTTAGTTTTTAATAAGAATAAACAAACAACATGTGATAATTTAAATGGAAAATAGGCAATCATATTATGTTGAAATTCCTGTGTGTTCCAATATGAAATGCTTGACGAAAGTAGACAGGACTTGTACTAAAGGCAGAAAATCTGTTTATTCTCTTATAGGGGTTGGCACAAATGAAGCTAGATCCAACCCTCTTACCTATGTCAACTTGTACACAAATATTTGATACCATCAGCCCTTTATGGTTGTGAAGTTTGGTCAAATATCAGACTATAAAGACTTAAGAAAGCTCGATGTATTTCAGCATAATTTTTACCAAATTCTGCAAAGCTTTCCTCAAACCACGCGGTCAGGAATGAGCGAAAGTTTACTAGGGATAAAGAGAATTGTATCCGAAATTGATAAAAGGACTTTCTTGGTACATTATGTCACCTTCCAGAAAATGTAAAACATCTAAAAGAATATTTGTATTCAGACTATACCTATATCTTTCTGGAAAAGATGTTACAGAACAGTAAGAGTTTATTTTCGATATATATAGAATGTTGCAGAAATATAATATTTATGAATTTATTGACAGTTTTGTTAAATACAAAATATTTCTAGGAAAAATGCAATGGAAACAAATTATAAAACATGCTATTCATACGTATGACAACGAGCGTTTTACATACTTGTGCCATACTGACATTTCCTACAAAAGATCCAACTAATGTTCATACTTCATTAAAACCCTCAATTTTATGGCCAATTCCAAAACCAACAAGAGAGTTACAGTTAATTACATCCCTTGCAAATATTCTGATAACTGTTCCAAATAATACTATGCTAGTTTGTAAACACTGCTGTTATTCTTACACAAACATAATAATCCATGCATTTATTTGCTGTCTGAGCACTGTGCGACAACGAGACATATGTTGGACACATATTATAATTAATTTTGACATATGTTTTGGTGTGTTCCTTCATAATATATCAGATGAAGAATTTATTCAAGATCTCCTGGGTAGGGAATTTCCCAACGGTATCGGCTTTGACGAGCCCGAATTAGTAAGAAATTTTAAAATGTCTGCTTCAGTGTTCTCTGCAACCGTAATTTATGGATTCTTTTCTTAGCAAAAAGATCGATTTTCAAATGATCAATATTTGGAATACACGTGATCGTAGAAATCTTGATAATCATGTCTTCATGCATGCTATTTTTTGACATTACATATAAAATATTATTTTCTGTAAAATAATGATGATGTGTACAATAATTAAGTATGGGAGAATTGTGCAGAAGTGCACCTTACTTTTTAATAAGTATAGTGTCCTCATATGAGAATCCTCATAGGGAAGCCGAGCTTATAAGAGACACCTCTCATGTACACCTCTGTTAATTGTATATAACTAATTCAGTATTCTTTTCTTTTTCCTTTGTTTGCATCCTTATCTCTGAAAAGACGAAAAAAAGATTGAAGATGATGCTGATCAGTCTGTTTGTGTTATGTAAATACGTCAAGTCCAACGTGGTAGACTGGCGTATTGCCAAGATTGTAGCCTGGCTAAATAAAATAAAATTAAATAAATAAATTTTACTATATACATATCATTATACAACTCAGGATAAAGGCTATTTTCCCGAGGCTGATCTGAAACAGATAAACATACAACCCCTACCTTGCTCCCCACTCTTCGCCCCACCCTGACCCAGGAGCCGTAATCCTGAACCCATTCCATATTTGTCCTCTTGCTGTGACTGCATGTTTAAACTTTGGTTAAAAAAAATAATATAAATAAATAAATAATCAGAATCGTCAATGTCACTGCAATGTTTACATATTTGACCTTTGAATACCTCTAAGGGACCCCAGGTGAGGGGTCCAAAAACTGTATCCCTCTTGCAGATGTTTACCACATGGGCAAGCTATGTTCAAAGTTTGGTGAATTTCCACCCAGTGGTTCATGAGGAGATGAAGTTACGGACAGACCGACTGACAGACAACGGGTATCACGATTTCCCCACTAAAGCGTGGGGACAATAAAACAAGTCTAAGATTCCCTTCCACCTGGAATACGCATGTATAAACAGAATGTCCAGCTGCTGGTTGAGCAATTGGTGAAAGTATCTGGAGTCCTAAGATGTATCACTAACAATGATCTACCTCCAGATGACTTTAGGGACGATATCCTTCAAGCTGAGGAGCGAAGAAAAAGCTTAGTCATGCATTTTGTGGAAGAGAGATTGATCAACAAAAAGGTTCCTCTATTCACACCTATACATCGCAATAAATCTAAGACGTTTGCTTCTCTCTCAGAGGTATTGGTACTGAACAAAGATAAAAGGAAAATTGTGAAGGCCGACATAAATCTTTTTGTAAATATTGTTAGAATCGTCCGAAACAGGAAGAAAGTTAGATCTCTTCTTGGTTCTTGAGCACGAATTATAAAAAGTTTCCCGTCCCACTGCATAGCTTTAAGGAAAACTACGACTAACGATAAAATCTGTTCTTGCAGACATTCTTCAGGAGAACGTTGAGATCAAGATTAGACTTCCAAAGGATCTACAAAAACAAAAAAATACCTCGCCTGCTCATTGACGCACCAACCCTGATACAAGCAATTGGAAAGCCATCAGGGGCCAAAACCTGCGGAGATTTGGATTATGTGTTTTAAGACGGCATAAACGGCATAAGAGGGAATTAACCATTGCTTGGTCTGCTCCGATAGCCAGCTCCAAACCGCATGTGCTGCTGCAAACCGCACCTCGATAGCTTAAGGCGTTGCTGAGATAAGTCACAAGAAGTGGGAGGGTGATAATGAGATAAGTCACAAGAAGTCGCCCTGTTGAGACGGAAGCCTGGTTTCAAGCTAAGACCTAGGCTACTTCAACCTGATTGATCAAGAGGGTGAAAACCTGATTGATCAAGAGGGTGAAAACTGGTGAAAGTGACAAACCTGGTTCCAAGCTACGGCATAGGCTACTTGAACCTGGTTGGTCAAGGGGGTCTTATTCTGGACGCAAAACCTGCCTAGAGCTAAAACGGCCGGTGCTAGGTTCGAGACCCAACGGAATCGGGAATTCGTCTCGTCGAGCTGCATCCATATATGCCAGTCTTAGCGTTGTGATACGCTCGGTATTGTCCCGGCTCCTCGGTGGTGCAGCAGGGGTAAGACAAATTTAACAATCCAACTTCCACGTTCCAAACCATGACCATTGCTTGGCGTGACACAAAAAAATGTCTAGCTCAAAAACGGCACGTTCTAGGTTCGAGACACAACAGAATCTGGGATTCGTCTCGTCGAGCTGCATCCGTATATGCCCGTCTTAGCGCTGTGCTAAGCTCGGTGTTGTTCCGGCTCATTGGTGGTGCAGGACGGATAAATCAACTCTCATCGGCCTAGTCGAGCCGCATGCAGCTACACCGATCCGAAATCCCAGCACCGTACCTAACCCTAACGTTCACTATTACTTTAAGCCTAACCCGAAAATTTTGAGTCGACATACCGGAGAATCAACGTTGTCTTTGATCGGTATGAATATTATTCTATAAAGAATGCAGTTCGTTTGAGAAGAGGCGAAAATGTTCGTCGTCCAATCAGGAAAGTCGTTAATTGAGGGAATGTACCATTGCCACAGGCATTGAAGAATTTTATTGACCTATCTTTAATCAAAGCAGATTTGGCAAGTTTTCTCTCTCAAAAAATTGCATAAAGAATATGAGCGCTTCCCAAGAAATATGTGATGATCATAGCTAGATTTTCAGATTTAATTTCTGTGGTGGCATCCAAATAACGCGATTTTACAAGTCTCATAGCCAACCACGATGAAGCAGATACGAGACTTATTTTGCATGCGCAGGATGCAAGATAACAGCATTTTGAAAGGATGATCGTGGAATGTTCAGATAAGATGTGTCGGTTATAGTTTGTGCATTTCGTAGATTCACTTATGCCAGGAAATAAGGTTAAAACAATATATTCCATGAATGACGAGGAGGAACACAATTGTTTTCCACGCACTCACTGGTTGCGACTCAACTTCAAGTATTTCCAGGACTGGCAAAATATCCCCATGGAAATCTTTCAGACAATACGCGAAATGTTCTAATGGTGTAAGTCCTATAGATATGGATTCAAACGTGTTTGAGAGTGTAGAATTGTTGCTGTGTCAGCTGTATGGGCGACAGCGTACGGGTGTCAATGAAACGAGACGCACGAGGTTTCTTCGAGCAAAAATGATCCCCCCAAAAGCAAAAAGCCTTATGTTTCTGATAATTGTTAATTCAAAATATTTCGACCTCACTTTCGAATCACATTCTATCAATTGTAAATTCCTTAAAGTCCAAAATCGGTAGTGGCACCCATCCTGGGGTGGGGGAGGTGTTTTACTATGGTCAAGCAACAGTTCTAGAAAAGGTGCCATATTGTACTAAAAATAATATCAGGGGTTTTATCCAATGGATTTTAGAGATTTCACCACTCCACTCTATTGAGAAATTTTTCTTCCTATGCTTCCTTTCATTTTTAGAAATGCAAAGGTAGAAACTCGTCAATAGGGCGTGAATGATGAAATAAAATATTTCTTTTACTGACAATTCCGCAAAACGTCAGTACCAAATCTGAATCCGAACAAAGGATGCACCCGTTTTCAACCCCCCCCCCCCCCCCCCCCCCCAAAAAAAAAAAAAAAAAACAACACACATTGGAAGATGCGCTGGGTATCATTTATCTTTTTATTTTATTTTTTTATTTTTTGTTGCGCACAATTCCTTTTGGGTATCTTAAATAAATTAAACACACGAAACAAACATTATTTCAAAAAGTCTCTGTACAACTTTTTTATTTTCAATTTTCTTGCAAAATTATTCACCAGATGGGCCACTCACTGAGGCAAGCAAAGTTTTTTTAGTCTACTTCAGCTTTATCACAATCATCTTTTTTTTCCCTAAAAAGCCAATTTCAACCTAAAACATAATAGGATGCATTCATAAGGCAAAGGAGAAACAGCATTATACCCTTGGAAGTTTATCGCTCCTACGAACGTTACTGCTGCCATCGTTATCGCTCATCACGCTTGTTACTTCATTACAATCTAAGAGCGATGTTAACTCCACCGCTTCATCCTTTTGCATTCGGGTACCGCAGCATGACCTCAAGTTTCACCATTTTATGGTTTATCAATCTTCAAAAACAGAAATAGGAAAAAATATTAAATGTACGGTGCGATAAATAGGTGACAATGACCATATGAATTGTAAAAAAACATATAAATGCGTGTTTGAAACTGATGATCAATTTGTATTGTACATATATCCTTTGTCATGTCTCCAATAGCAAATTATATTTTTAATTTTATAATGTATCCAACACACAAAAACGTATATTTTTGACACTTTGACCTTTATTTTTTAAAACATTTTTACCTTTTCCCCCTGGAATTTATTTCTCCTCCTCATAACGATCAATAAAAAGTTGAGTTCCCTCTGCAATGCCACATTTTTCTTTCCAAAAATGTTCTCTGATGTAAAGAAACAGAAAGTCACAGTAATCAAAATTATGGCATGTTCTTGTATACATTAATATTTCGTATTCTAAATGAATATACAGCGTAATATATGTTTGTTGAGGTATGAATGTAAATCAAAACTTAACGATATCTCCAACGAACTAAATCTGTACAAACAAATTAAGGTCTATGAAGCAAACTCAAGCGTAACGAAATCGGCTTTCGTCATTGTTTTATGTAAAAATTACTTCATCTTTACTGATGTACAGCAGAAGCAAGACCTAAAGCTTGAGACTTCAGAATTATCGGTAATCGACTCACCGTACGTCACTGTTCGACGCACCGTACGTCACTGTTCGATGCACCGTACGTCACTGTTCGACGCACCGTACGTCACTGTTCAATGCACCGTACGTCGCTGTTCGACGCACCGTACGTCGCTGTTCGACGGAATAAAGGTGAAAGTGTTCCGCAGTAGACTTTAAGCCTGCCATAAAGAAGAAACTTTCTGAGACATTATTAGCCAGCAGGGATTTTAGAGAGTATTTCACTATCTGCAGACAATAAACAAATATAATTGTGTCAGAATGTCGGGTTTCCTCTTAATCATTCTAAACACGTGCTCGAGGTATAATATATAATTTCTAGATGCTCTTCAGCAAAAAGCATGAGCACAATATGTCTTGATAGATGGCTATATTTGTAAAAGTCATCCTCCAAATCATCTAAAAAAGAAATCGCACACCTAGTTTGCTGCAGACGACGTTTAAGGAATTCAGTCAGATGTTATATTTGTAAAAGTCATCATCCAAAATCATCTGAAAAGAAATTGCACATCTAGCTTGCTGCAGATTTCGTTAAACAAAATATACAAGTAATGTCCAATCCGCTATAATGTCTGCTGCCAGTCAAAACAGAATATATTTTATGAATGAGCTTCCTTACCATCTATTTCAATCATGACATTTAATTTCCCTCCACATTCTATGGTTATCATATCAAAAATTACTTCTGTAGATTGCAGTTATCATCTAAATCATCTGAACAATAACAATTATGCACACGTAATTTGCTACAGACTTTGTTTAAGTAAGTCAATCTGCAAGTAATGTCCAGTGCATTGTAACTTCTGCTGATAGTCAAGAGAGAAGATATTTTATGAATGAGCTTCCTTACCATCTATTTCAATCATGACATTTAATTTCCCTCCACAAATCAGTGGTTATCATATCACAAATTACTTCTAAAAATCACAGTCATCAATCATTACAATTAATTTCCGTCCACAGTCTATGGTTATCATATCAAAAATTTCTTCTTTAGATCACACTAAGTATACTGCACACATAATATATTTTCGACATTTCTTTTTCTTATAATTTATACAATCCCCGTAAATCACGTAACTACCTGGTATTTGAACGATATCCACGTCGTAAGTCACCTATGAAACATAGTAGTATCCAGAATGTCCAAACTATTACCACATAATGATTTAATTTCTCCTAATAAAGAAAACTATAAATGTAATAAAGTTAAAGTTCCTAACTTAAAAACTGAATTAATCAATTTAAGTTTAAACAAGAATTGAACACGAAAAAAAAAAATAATAGTTTACTCAAAACATGTATAAATTATGATACAACGCGTTTAATACATTTTTATTACTCTATTTTCTTTTTCAAATAAAATTTCAAAACAAAAACTGGTGATACAGTATATACAGTCTCTCATGAACTTAACGAATATTCGATTTTCAGTAGTGAATCTTTTCTAGGCTTTTCTTGTAACCTGTAAAATATAATACGGACTGTCTATTCTTGTCAATAATGGTATGTATTTAGTTCTGCAAGTATATACTTTCGGTAATAAGCGTATACGACCTCAATTAATTTCGATAATAAGCACAGATGACATCCACTAATTTCATTAATAATTAATGATATGATATAACATACGAACTGCACTAACTTTTTTAATAAGCGGAAACTACCTCGACGAATTTCAATAAAAAGTGCATACGACCTCCACTAATCTATATAATAAACGCATTCGACCTCCACTAATTTCAATAATAAGCGCATACGACCTCCACTAATTTTGATAATAAGCGCATACGACCTCCACTAACTTTTTTAATAAGCAGATACTACCCGACTAATTTCAATAAAAATTACATACGATCTCCACTAATTTCGATTATAAGCGCATACGATCTCCATTGATTTTGATAATAAGCGCGTACGACCTCCACTAATTTCGATAATAAGCGCATACGCCCATTGCCCACAGTAAGTCTTTAGTCTGAGTGACCCATCAATTTGATTATTTCTTTTTTCCATCACATTAGACCAAACAAATGCGTTTATATTGACATAAGATTCCGATGACGTTATCTTTTCACTCATTTTAATAAACGATAAAGTTATTCTGTAGATTATATTTCTGTCTACAGAAGTAGCCACGAATCTTTGGAACTCAATTCCTTTGGTTGAAATGGTTGAAATGAAAACTGTTAAATTTGAACTGATCAAAATGTACAGGTGTTTGATGCTCACGAGCTAATCGGTGTTATTTATTTCAGTGCACTGACTTTCCAATAGTATATAGCCCTCTGAAAGTGTCACATAGCTAATTAAAACGATGACACTCTCGTGGGATCAAAACGACGACACTCTCGTGGGATCAAAACGATGACACTCTCGTGGGATCAAAACGATGACACTCTCGTGGGATCAAAACGACGACACTCTCGTGGGATCAAAACGATTACACTCTCGTGGGATCAAAACGATGACACTCTCGTGGGATCAAAACGATGACACTCTCGTGGGATCAAAACGATGACACTCTCGTGGGATCAAAACGATGACACTCTCGTGGGATCAAAACGATGACACTCTCGTGAGATCAAAACGATCACAACTAGAACTAGAGTAACTGCAATGGCTCAATATTCCACCCACCTCAATATTCCACCCACCTCCATATTCCACCCACCTCAATAATCCACCCATCTCAATATTCCACCCACCTCCATATCTCAATCCGTTACCCCCCCCCCCCCCCGACAGTGACCCATAGTTCATCATGCAAATATATGTCAGATATACTTCCTTCTGCTAGGACCTCAAATGTAAAGTATGGTTATAATTTTTTTTTAAATATCATTATATACGACATTTGTGTACATCTAATCTTTGACTCACTCCATGGGCCCCCAGACGAGGGAGCCAAGTATGACACCCCTTTGGCAGACGGTAACACAAGGGATATATAAATACAAAGTTATGTGAATAGCCCACTCTGAATTTCAGGTGTAGATGTGGTAACGGACAAACGGAGGGTCTCACAATACACAGTATTCCACGCTAAAGCAGGGGGTGGAGGCGGGGGGGGGGGGCAAAAATATACCTGGGAAAAATAGGAACATAAAACCTGTCAACGCTCAAAAATTCGAACAAATATTTTCTTTAGAAGGACGCTTATAAACTAAAATGAAATATGAGATATATTGACTGAACCAAACATTATGTGACACTTACGTGACATTATGTGACACTTATGCTTATATAAACTACAATGAAATTTAAGATATATTGACGGAACCAAACATTATGTGACACTTACGGAACCTATGCGCCTGTAATGGAGTCTTTTATTTTCGTTTAATATGTAATATTTGTTGCCGTTTTAAGTAATCTGTAAAATAAAAGACAGTAAGACATGTAATGTCTGGTTCGACAATCTAAAGCCTTCAAATCACCTTTTTTATTTAATGCTTTTAAAATATATTTTCAAATCAGAGGGGGTTAGGGGTTGGGGGGGCAGGGGTAATGCACGAAATTGATTCCCATCCTCTAATTTTACAATTTTATTAGCATTAGTACTTTTACATTTAACTCGACACTGATTTTCATCAATCACGATACAAAGCTTTGAAAAATCAAAATGTTTGCGAAAGATATAAGATTTCTATGCAAATAGTCCATCAAAAAAATTAAAAGCAACACACACCACCACCACCACAAGTGTAGCTGTGACAATCTTTCTAACTTTACAATTATCATATACGTTATATATTAAATATATCACTATTAACAAAAAGTATGATATTCTTCTTACCCTTTGCGGACGAGTACGGTCGTAGACTTCAAAACGGCACAGAGCCTTGCAGATCCAATTGGAATAAAAGATTCCGGGCTCCCATGCTCCGATATTTTGTTTTTCGCCATCAGTGCTCTTTGTTTAATTACTGCCTAATGCATACAAGCTATAATACTGCTCTGATATGAACAGCTTATTCCTTAGAAAAACTATCGAGAAACGTATAATGATGATAAAAGAATCCTTGCCTTAACTCTTGAACTAT
Organism: Margaritifera margaritifera; assembly: GCA_029931535.1. Classification (NCBI taxonomy): domain Eukaryota; kingdom Metazoa; phylum Mollusca; class Bivalvia; order Unionida; family Margaritiferidae; genus Margaritifera; species Margaritifera margaritifera. Next base: position 2,445,814 of record JAQPZY010001485.1, on the reverse strand, counting down.
TGATCCCTGACCTACATCTCCAAGTATGTCGCACTAAAGGACCATTTGCTGTTGACAAATAATGAAAGGCTATATCTAGATTCCCTTACATCGATCCTGATTTTTATCCTGATACGTTTTTTTTCTTCAAAAATTAGAGATGTAAAAAGAGATTATTTAGATGAATTGTCAAACAAACAAAAAGAAATGTGGAAAAAATTGAAAGATTTTCTACCTTGATCGATATCACATTCGTGTACTATCATTCTTCCCTTTGATTGCGAAGTCGTTAATGACTTTAATTAAATTGCAAATAGTTTCAATGATTCTTCTGCAGTATTGGGTTAGATATTGGTAGGAACTTTGATTCATCACTACCGGATATTGAACATATATCAACTACATTTTTCTTTCAGATACCAAATATTACTGAGAATTTTGCTGGAAAGGAAATTATACAAATTGTCTAATTCAAAGGCTGCTGGTTTTGATGGCTTGCCAGTGAAACTCTTAAAACTGTCAACAGATTGCATTTTTGAACCACTGACTTACATATTTAATGTCCCCATAGGAACAAATATTTTTGTAGACGATTGGCAAAAAACTAAAGTTACCCCCGCAGGGGTTAAAGAAAGATACCGAAGTAGGTCAGCAACAATAATAAATGTATTTGGTCATATTAATACTCGTATGTAAATAATGACATCAACTACTCGCCAAGGCAACTATCTATCTTCGTACATGAAATGAATGAATGAATATGGAATATGCCATTCCTTAGTTTTAGTCGGTGCGTGCGTGTGTTTGTGATCTCGTTAATTACCAGTTGCCAATATTGAGGCATATTCCTTTTTCCAAAAATTGTGTTTTTTTCTGGGGTTTTTTTTTTTTTTTTTTTTTTCTTTTTTTTTTATTGGTCAATAGCCAGTGCATATGAGACATTATCTGCAGTTCTCACGGGATGTACGGATTATTGGACGGGGTGTATGAAAATTTTGTGACATATTCACGGGATGTACGGATTATTGGACGGGGTGTATGAAAATTTTGTGACATATTCACGGGATGTACGATAAGCGTCAATGGTAACTGCATAAATATAAATAAAATGGCCGCCTCCATTCTATCGATTCAAACTTTATAAAGTGATTATTAGATATATTTTTCGAAATATTTATAATATTTTCGAAAATGTTCAACGTAAGCTTAGCAAATAGAAATATTCTATTTTGACGTCATAGCGATATTAACTCTAGAAAATTATCGTCTGCTTTGTCAATATGGCAAAACTATTTGCCTTCTATTCAGAAGAGGACATTCTCGAGAAAAAAGATGAAAGCGTCCCTGAAAATACCCAAAAGCAACAAAAAAAAAAAAAAACTGCTAATACACTGAGATGTTATTTATCCAAGAAACAACAACCTACAGACTTTAAAACATTGAAACTTCGACTGATGCCTCAGGAAATACGAAAGTTAGGAGAGTTAGTCCGCCCTGTCAAAACACAATGTACCGAATTTATTACCCCTCTGAGCTTTTTTTTTCCCGCTTCCTCAACGTAGCAGTAAATAACAACAAATGGCACGGCTTAAATTGAACATTAAAGTTTAATTAAGATCAACTGTAAACTTTTTTAATAATTTAACAACGCAGTATTTAGAAATCATAATATATACAGATAAAAAAAAGTTACTGAGTTTATCAATCAATTAGGAGATACAGCTTTTGTCAAAAACTGAATGCTCAGATTGCCAGTTTATCTTTGTTGAAAAACGATCGGAGTCGATCCTATCTTGCATCTGTTAAACATCAGGTAAGTTTCCCACACTATCCGTTTCATCAAAGTTAGAGATCAATGTCAATTCCACGCGTATACGAACCGAAATCATTAGAAGTGGTTTCCTCCCTTTGAAAAGGGACAACACTCGTACTAGAAACCTTGTTTGCGGTAGAATTTTAAATGGCGAGCGTTTGTGTACAGATTGGTGCAAGAAGAGCAGATTAATGAGAGGTTTTCCCATCAACAGAATTTGTAATAGCTCGTCCCATCGGGAATTTCTGAAACCCTGTAGTAGATGGAGAGGGAACTGACTGAATTGTGACCTGTTAGAAACATAATCTGAGCCATTTATTTTTATTTTTACTACAGCGTTGAGGAATGAAAAAAGAGCTAGGCGGGTATAGAACCCGCACCCTTGGATTACAAGTCTGACGCTCCACCAACTGAGCTACCGCGTCTCTCTCTTGGAGAATAACTAAGCATAGTTATTCCATTAAAACAAATTATTCACGCTGCTCTATGATTCACTGGAACGACAAAAAGTCTAACGGAAAATTTGAAGAGCCTTATTAACATAGAAGTCTCTTCATATAAGTAATCCGTTTTCCTTCAGAAATCCAGATTATGTTTACAAAGAATATTACACTTTAACGAACATGCATCCGTATTCCAAGTAAGCGCATTCCAGTTGATGTACGAACTGTCACATTGTCACCATTATGGATTTGTATCCTGCCTGGTTTCGTGAATTGCCACAAAGCAGCTTAGACGGAGCTATAAGGTTCGGACAGACAAGCAAATGGATCGATAAGTGGAGGGTATCACAAAATTTGTACTGGAACAAGGAAACAATGATTGGATAACATTATAGATTATGAACGGATATGTGTAATAAGCTGACACAGATTTGCCTTGAATCATCTGTAATGGAGTCTAAGCCCATGATCTAGGGCGGAGAAAACTGCATGGTTGTGGCATACATTTTATTTTGATACAGATCCATTTTCAGCCTATGAAATTCATTTAGAAATCCATTGCTAACAAATATCTTCGGCTTTTTATTAATTTTTTTTATTTTTTCATACTCATCGTATTTCGTGGTGAATTAGTAGGTTTCCCATGTAGCAGGTTATACTTAACAAATTTCAAATTTCTGTTTGCTCCTATTTTGATTTGATTTTTCACTTTAATTATACATCTTCCTTCTTTATTTATAACAGACCTTGATAAGAATCAACAGTTTTATTCGAAACTGAATAAAAGTGATGACTATGAGGAGGCAGATGAAACCCAAATACTAAGTGCATCCGATTCAATGCTGAATGACTCGTTGTTGTAACTATTATGGGTATATCAGTGGCTCCTCCTTATCTTCAAGCTACAACCAGTTGGTCCAGATTGATCCTCTAAGTATTTTCCTACATGTGTCAACAGAAACTCAAACAGATATTGCTCCACCCAATAGCAGTGTATATACAGGTACTCAGACAAATTAATTACCTATACTTGTTGATGCAGGCTGTCGGTTTCCAGACCAGCATTAACGTATGACGACATTAAACAAGATTATTCTACAATACGTTTTTACACGGGTATTCCTGGCGCATATACGTTTAAGACATTTTTAATGAAATAAATAATTACGCAGCAGAGAAATACAATAAAAATGGCATTGAAACTAGGATGTCTGGACAGTCATGTGCCCTTAGAATCATTGATCAATGTGCATGGTTCTTATTAGCGTGAGACTAGTTTTGCTGCTGGATGATTTGGCTGCTAGATTTTGAATATCAGTCTCAACATGCAGTGATGTGTTCAACAGTTCCGTTGACCTTCTTAAAAATTAACCTATCGTTTCTTCTGGCAGGACTGTCAAGAAATTCTGTCCGTGACAACATATCATGCCAATGATAACATGCCAAAGGCTTTTAAATATAACTGTCGAAATGTGAGAGTCATAACTGATTGCACAGAGATTCAAACAGTGACAACAAAATCATAACAGTTTAAGTCACGAATATACAGCGATTACAAGTCCCATATGACTTTGAAAGCGCACTTTATCTGCCCTTGTGACCTCTCCTGGCTCACACAGCTCCATCAGTCCTGATTTCTTGGTCAGCTGCTTGTCACTTATGCTACCATTGCACAAGACACATGTAATGTAGCCACACAACAGGGTAAAATATACCGTATCCCACAACTGGTCCAGTACAGTAATTCCTACAAACGCTCTACATGTACTCACATTCTCTTTTCTCAGTTGACATATTTACCTCACTGAAGGAGCCACATATAGAGCGTCTGCAGCAGTTCCTGAGACAACCGAGCTGGGACAAACCAGATTGAGACCAGACAAGTAAGGTTAGCAAATAAGATAGATTTCCCTGTTGCATGGGTGAGAAATTAATATCTATGTTCCCCATCTATCACTGAAAACACAGAACAGTATCAAGAATAAATATGCATCGTGCGACAATATGGTTCCTTGCACCAACTGGAGCAGACCCTCTAACATTCATTCTGAATCTGAGCATGCGTCTTGAATAAATGTTAATGTTAAATATTTCAGAATATTGAAGGTTAGAATTGTGACGATATTATGTGTAAAGTCAGTGAGTACTGCAAATATACTGTGTGAATGCTAAAAGATAGTGAGTGTTCGACCATTCGTTCATGGTACATTATATACATATAATATATATATATATATATATATATATATATATATATATATATATACATATATATATATATATATATATATATATATATATATATATATATATATATATATATATATCTCATTGAGTTAGGTCGATTCTACCTAAAGTTCAAATACATTTAATTATTTTAATTCCGTAATGACAAAGCTATAAAGCTATATGCAGACATTCAGTAACACCTGCTGTCATTGTACCATGTACATATACCATTCACTCCAGATCTTTGTACCATGTACATGTACCATTCACTCCAGATCTTTGTACCATGTACATGTACCATTCACTCCAGATCTTTGTACCATGTATATGTGCCATTCACTCCAGATCTTTGCATCTATCAAATGCAGAAGATAGTGAGCCCTGAAAAAATGCTGAGTATATAAGTTTGTGTGTTTTAAACGAGTTAAGGTAAAAATGAATATATAACCATTTTGGATAACCAGATTTGCCATAATTTATTCAGGAGTTGTTGTTAAGTAAATTATTTTGTATTTTCAGCAGTTGTGAACGTTTTGAAAGTAGCCTAAATTTTACATCCCGACTATATGTGATTATGGGAAGTTTAACTAAATTCTCTTGGTGAATAAAGAACCTGTAATCATACTGAGAAACTTTGCAGTGAGAATTTACAGATTCATACCTGTAACTATCATGAATTAATGATCAACCATGCAAATTTCGTACTCGACCTTTCGTGATTCCAAACTAAGCTACGACCAATTAATCTGAAGGGGTCCCCCAGAAGGTATTTTTTATTTAAAAATTTATCTGCAGAAAATATTTTTCCTCTGATCAGCTCCCCTATTTTCCCCATATTATCCCATCCACCTAAACTCACCCGAAACTGAATGATCGGTGCATAGTTAGATTTCTTTCATTTTATTTCCTTTTATATTATACCTTAAAACAAAAACGAAAACAAATCATCCTTTCGAATTGTATCATACATATGCACTTCGACCACTAAGAACAGTCTTACCCTTTTGTAATTAAGATGAACTGTAAACAGTTCAAACTTTAGCCTACTTAATGAAACCTGACACGACAATGTCTGAGGACAATGACTGAACTTGTGCTAAAACATTGCAAAACAGTGAAGCTTCTAAGTTCTGTGATTTCACTTGAAGTGGTATTAGAATTACAACATATTTGGCATGATCTAACTGTTTGCATGTACATATATGTATGCCTAATTGCAATGACATGGAGAGACTAGAATATGATTTCTAATTGTTGGGTTTAGAGTCTCGGGTAACATTTTGGTGTTCATAGAATTTTGTGACTAAAGGGACAGATGCATCAACTACTCTACTAAATTATATTCTATCCTTTCATGTGTGTCTGTTTTACTCCTTTTAGTTTTGACATTACATATGTACCATTTTAGGACATACATTAAAATATCAAAAAACCTGAGTTGCAGGTGAGGCCAACAACCAAAGCTTTCTTATGTTTGCTTAATACAATTATTGGCAGAATACTGGCTAAATACTGTTTGTTATAACTGGAATCTGATGCAAATAATGCGGTGAGCAAAATGATGACATGAGTGTAACAAAACAATTCAGAGATAAATGCCGTCCAGGCGTTTAATACAGCTGCTGCCTCATCTTGCTGTACTGGTAAACAGATTTTGAATAACATTAGTTACATCAATTCTTTCAACAGAGACTTTCCCTGAACATTTCAATACAAAAATGTCTCACCATCGCTTGTCTGCAACTGACATTTGTCACTCTCCTTGAAAAGAGAGAACTCATGTGATATTTTTAGTTGAAAACAGTACTCAGTTCTATTCACCATCTAGCATTCAAGATGCAGTAAAACGTACTATCCGTGGCACATCTTTTCGATATTTCAGTTCATATAAAGCAAGTTGAGTGCTTTAGTTCTAAAAGACCGACACTAGAATTATGTGGGCAGTCCACTAATCCATCTGAGATTGAACCCAACCGCAAATAGATGGGATGTTTGCCCTTTTTAAAGTTACGCTATTGACTATCCGGTAACCCATCACATCTATAAACACTGCATCAGGATGGATATTTTTCGTACCACCCAATCAGATTTTGAAGCAGGCATTTGATCTATTATAGCCTGTTTTGAATTATCGTTTTTATTTTGTCTCTGGTTGAATGTTCAATCATCTCACATTTTGTAATTGAAATAGGAAAAGTATCCACACAAACACTACTCTTGAGAGTCACATAGTCATAATGCTAGTGGTCTATGCTATGTAAAGTGGACAGACACAAATCTTCTGTCGAGGAACTGCATGAGTTCTACGACCAGCTTCAAACTCTCAGAGACCAGACACCCAAGAAGGATATTCTGGTTATTCAATGAAACTTAAATGCTAAGGTAGGAGAAAACGCACAAGCAGACTGGTGAGAAGTCTGTGATCCACACTGTAATAAGCAGACCAATGAGAGAGGACTCAAGCTCCTGGACTTCGCCACATGCAATAACCTAGTGCTAACGAACACCTTGGCCCCCACAAACTATCCAGAAGATGGACTTGGCACAGTCCAGACGGAAAACATCACAACCAGATTGATTACATCTTGGTGAGAAAGCGCTTCCGGTCTAGCGTAAACATTGCCAGAACACGTAGCTTCCCAGGAGCTGATATAGGAAGTGACCACAACTTGCTGATGATGACTACCAAACTTCGTCTGAGGAAGACCAATAAGCCAAGAGAAGTTAGGTTAAATTTCGAACTTGAAAAACTCAAAGATCCAAGCGTGGCACAAGCATTTGAAGCATCAGTAAGCGGCAAATTTGCACCACTCACAATTCTGGGACATGAAGAAATAAACCTAGACTCCTTGATCAACACCTTCAACAAGACAGTAATAGACACAGCCGGAAAGATCCTTGGCAAGCATCGTAGAATAAAGAAGCCTTAGGTCACAGCAGATATCCTCGACCTCTGCGATTTGAGGGGAAAACTGAAGAGTAAGCGAGGAGACCATGAAGGAGCAAAAAAATACAATGAGATTAACAAAAGGATTAAGAAGAGCATAAAGAAAGCAAAAGAAAGCTGGTTAGAGGATCAATGCAAGGAAGTCGAGAAAAGCCTGAACCAGAATGACAATTAAAAGGGCATACCAGTTGGTGAAAGACCTTACAACAGAAAAAAAGGGGAGATCTAATACGATTCAGGACAAGGCTGGTAAGAGTCTGACAGAAAACCAAGACATTCTTAACAGATGGACGCAATACTGTTCGGAGCTTTACAACCAGGAGACTTCTGGAGACCAAGCTGTACTAAACGCCCCACTAAACGCCCGATCCTCAGGGACGAAGTTGATGCTGCAGTAAAGGCGCCAAAGAAGGGAAAGTCAGCTGGGGTAGACAATATACCAGCAGAACTTGTTAAAGCAGGAGAAACTTCCATGGTAGATGTCCTCACAACAATCTGCAACCAAATCTGGCAAACAGGAGAATGGCCCACCCCATGGACCCAGTCTCTAATCGTGACTCTTCCTAAACAAATATATTCTACAACTGTCCCAGAACTACAGAACAATCAGTCTCATCAGTCACCCAAGCAAGGTTATGCTTAAGATCATCCTCAATAGACTGAAACCCCAAGCAGAGCACATCATTGCGGAAGAACAGGCAGGTTTCAGAGCAGGACGTAGCACAACAGAACATATCTTCAATCTTAGAATCCTCTGTGAAAAATATATCCAGCATCAACAGAGCCTTTATCATGTCTTCATTTACTTCAAGAAGGCATTCGACAAGGTATGGCATGCAGCCTTGTGGGCCACCATGCGGATATACAACATAAACGCAAAACTATTCCCCACTATAGAAACCCTGTATGACAAATCGACTAGTACAGTTCTCGTCAATGGCAACATAGAAGACTGGTTCAGAACCACAGTCGGAGTCAGACAGGGGTGCCTTCTCTCACCCACTCTCTTCAACATCTACCTGGAAAGGATCATGTCCGACGCCTTGGAAGACCATGAGGGCAGTGTCAGTGTTGGAGGCAGAACAATCACCAACCTGCGCTTCGCTAATGATATCGATGGCTTAGCAGGAGATGAAGAAGAAATGGAAACCTTAGTGAACCGTCTCAATCAAGCATCACTAAGATATGGGATGGAGATCAACGCTGAAAAGACAAACCTAATGACAAACAACCCGAGTGGCATCCAAAAGGACATAAGAGTGAATGGACATAAGCTGGGCACAGTAACAAGCTTCAAGTACCTAGGTGCTATCGCCTCTGATGAAGGTTCAAAACCTGAGTTTCTTTCCAGGATTGCGCAGACAACAGCTGCTCTGGCTAGGCTGAAGCATATTTGGAAAGACAGCAACATCACGCTTGGGTCCAAGATCAAGCTTATGCGCTCCCTCGTCATGTCCATATTCCTATATGCATGTGAGACATGGACCCTAACAGCAGAATTAGAGAGAAGAATCCATGCCTTAGAGATGAGATGTTATCGAATGATCCTGAAAATCTCATACTTAGACCACGTCTCCAATGCGGAGGTGCGCACTAAAATCCAAGGTGCAATTGGACCTTATGAAGATCTGCTCACCACTGTAAAGAAACGCAAACTAAGATGGTATGGCCACGTCTCACGCTCAACTGGCCTGTCAAAGACAATCCTACAGGGCACAGTGAGAGGAAAGAGAAAACGAGGCAGACAGAAGAAGAGATGGGAAGACAATATCAAAGAGTGGACAAGCATGGACTTTGCAAAGTCCCAAAGAGCAGTGGAGAACAGGGCGAAATGGAGACGTTTAATCGTTGATAACATCGCAATTTCAGTCACAATCTTCCAATTACTTTCTACACCACTCCCTCGTAGCTAAAAAGAAATAAGACCAAGCATTTTTGTCACTAAATCTAACCGAATATCCACACAGTGTAATATATCCACACAGTGTAATATTATCTTCTGTACGAAATTCGACCGAGATGTGAGTTTGGTCCGACTGATATTGCTTTCTACCTCCCATCGCTTCCTCTGATTAAACAAGGATTTGTTTACAATCTGGGTGCATTGAAGTGTGTATGCTATATTCACTGCTCCAAAGATACTTAAATTTCCTCAGACTGATTACATTGGTGAAAATATATATTTTTCGGGGGGGGGGGGGGGGAAGCGCAGTAAACCACAAAGAAGACCCAGGCTATACATTTCATGACATTAAAAAAATTAAAAATAAAGACTTGTCGAAACCAACACGCATGCCGTAACTGAAGAAGATTATTTGAGAAAGATTGAGAAATAGAGAACAAGGATAATAATAATGTTATCGATGTTATCTTTCAAACGACTACGATACAATAACTCCTCAAGTCTTAAAAGGGCTGCAGAGCATGACAAATAATGACGAATTCTTTTGAATAATCAATCCGTTGTCAGCTGTAAGGAAATTAATATCAAAAGCGAGACTTACATCCCGGTGATATTCTCTCTTTGAGAATTATCTTGTTTCTAGCCAAACAAATACATAATGAGAATATCAGTATATGATGATACGGCCTTACGAGATACGATGTTCTGAGGATATCAGTATATGATGATACGGCCTTACGAAATACGATGTTCTTAAAACAACTGCGAATAAGCATACGGAATATATTTGTAAAATCTAGGCCACAACGAACTGAAATGAAATTACATAAGTAATGGCAATCTAAATGATTCATCAAAGGCTAACTAGAGCAAATATATATATATATATATATATATATATATATATATATATATATATATATATATATATATATATAACACTGCGCAAAATAAAGAATCGAATAGCTTCGTTTATTTTTATTTATCTATTTATTTACTTATTTATTTATTTATCTATTTTTCTTCCTTTTTTGTTGGGATTTCATACATGTACAATCTCTGGTCGCTCAGTATGTCATTTGATTTTGACAACAAGATTTAAAATCTTTGCGAACATGTGCCATAACTAGCACCGAGTGACCATTTTCGAAAGAAACGCAGTTTATTTGTTAAGACGCTGAAGCATGGTTAATACCTCACGTAATAATCTTTCTCGCCAGATCCAGAAAATCTAATTGTGAACATTTCCAATTTTGGTGGAAAACAAATTCTCATTCATCAGGCTTCATGAGATCGGAGACTCTCGGTGTGCTAACTCTAATTTCCAGTTTGGCTCTCTTTGAGGAAAGGATTTCAATACTGCTCATCTGTATATAAATGACGTACCTTGAGATTGCACAAATAATAAATAAAAGGTTAGGATATATATATATATATATATATATATATATATATATATATATATATATATATATATATATATATATATTATGCTTCAAAATTTATTCTAAATTTTACTATGTAAGATGCCATGTGGAATATTTTCTGAACTCTATATGTATCCTAGAATTAACCTTGTATATTTGAAATAATTGTATTGTGATATCTGAAATGTCTATTATTATGTTGTGGAAAAGAACTTTTTCTTGTTCCATCTTAGTCTAATATCTTGTAAAATGTTTGTTTGGGCAAACGTCCAACCTTAGATTACCCAATATCGCAATAAACGAAATTGAATCAACAGATGTATTTACGGGCCGTGTGACTTTGAACCACATTCAACGAGCGTGCCTATGAATTGTTTTAAATTCTTCTTGTACTTTTATGACTCGATGTTTCATTTGGGAGGTACGCAGAATTAGAATAGCTAAATAAAACGATGAAAACTTTATGACTGTAAGTTGTATGGTAAAATAATTTACATTAGCTTTACAGGCTTAATTGAATTAGTGCAATAGAAAATCAAAATAACTTTGTGGATACCGATTATTATTGTTAGAATTAAAAATCGAGTTATATAGCTTTAAGAGATATTTACGAAGAATCCCTCGCAAAAATTAAACGCATAAAACCCTTTGCGGAATATTATACGATTGTTGACTATTGTTAAAATAAATACTTTTTATGAACCAGTAAACCTCCAATTGATCGATGTGCAGTGGAGGTCAATAAGATGGATTTACTGGTTCATAAAACATCATGCTTACCGACAAAAAGGTCGTGAATTGCTTTATAATATCATTTAGTTGAAGAAGTTGCGACTTAATTTGCTTTTGCTTTATCAGACCACAAATATAACGTTAAGACATCGCGTACAAGTCAATAACGTTAGGACCGTACGATATGTACAGGTTAACTGAGCATTGAAAATGTTGGACCCGAGGTCATGTTGCGTATTCTACGCCACATGAACGAGACCGACAATGATTGTAACTCTTTCTATCTGACACCATTGCTGGAGAATCAGCAGATCTAGATCTTATCAAAATAAAAATATCTATCATTCAAATTTTTTTTTAGAAATCCAACTACATCCAAAAACTTAAATTGCAAAGAGAAAAAAAAATTATACAAATAAATATGATTTATAAAGATACTGAAAATGGACGGCTAGTGATCGCTAGTTGCTGCTGTTGGTACGCGCGCGAGAGAGAGAGAGAGAATCAAACTGACCTTTGATACAATGTACCAGTCAACAACTTCTCTTTCACGTAAACAGTGCACTTTTATCCACTCTGAATAGTATTGTTTTATCCTGTAGTAGGAATTTAATGATATACAAGCGACTCCAAAATGAATCTATATCCTTTTGTTGAGGTATTATCCAAGACCGATGGAGCACAACACCCTGGTAACAATCATGACGCACACTGCACTTTCAAATTTACACGCCACGAGGACAGCAGCATTGAGACAATCACAACGATAACCTATGTCGGAATTTTTCTAGTTCATCTTTCATAATGGTGTCTTCACTTTTCATTGATATATTTGCGTCATTTTTGTTTTGTTTTTTTTGTTTTGTTGTTTTTTTGTTTGTTTGAAATATCAATATTTTGTTGTGTTTCTTGGCTACATGATATTCCATCCTTTTAACAAACTTAGTTTCGTTCACTGCCGCGTTTAATTTGTTTTTGCACCATCAGGCCACAAACATAAAGCTAAGACATCGCGTACAAGTCAATAAAGTCAGGACCTTATGTAGTTTAATTACATAGTTGACTTCATATGTAAATGTGCTTTGTACATATTACATGTACATTTTTAACTTATTGGCCAAGCTCTATTTGGGTGCTCTCAAGCACACACCATTCTGAACATCTTCGTCTCTTTCCGATGCGAGTCGAATAAGGCCGAATCTCTGAAAGAAACCCGGAGGTAATCGTAGTCCAAACTGGTAAGAGTTTTGGCCGACGAACATCCTGCTACATGTGCTAAGAAAGATTCTTAGATAATGATAAGTGCTTAAAATAACACTCAACGTCGTTTCAAAAATCAATGACATACCTGCACTTTTAATGTTGAATGCTATTCCTGCACCTTTCTAATGAAAACAAATCGAAGAAATCATTCGGTTTCAATAATCTGGAACTATTGCTTACGTTGCTGTTAGTGATGACACGTCATCTAGTCAATGTGACGTTTTGAAGTTATTGTGACATAATAGCAACCACGGGCCTGATTGCAGTTCAAAAATGGGAGCTCAGTTGGTAGAACGTCGGACTTGTAATCCAAGGGTCGCGGGTTTGATACCCGCCCAAGCCAGCCAGATTCGGCGTCCTCATTGGGAAAGGCCCTTAGCTCCAATTCCCTTAGCATTATATAGCCAATAATGTGTTAAAAGTGCTGTTAAAACCAACGTAAACAAAAAGCAGTTCAAAATGGCCATTATTTACATCCGATGTTTTTTTTTTTTTTTTTTTTTTTTTTTTTTTTTTTTAAAACGTCGAGGACTTTGAGACTTAAGCGCGTTTTTGTTATGACATTGTAATTACATCATAATAACCTCATTCACGTCACAACGATTGGATGACCTATCATCACTAATAGCAGTAGTTTGACGCCATGGAAACTGAATGATTTCTAAAAAAATTTAAATTCAAAAGTTCCAGGAATTACATGCAAAATTCAAAGCGAAGATATTTCATTGACGGTTCAAACATCATAAAATGTTATTTTCAACGTCTGTATTTAATTTATGAGGATTTATTTCTTAGTATGTAGCCGGATGTTCTTCCCGCCAAAAACTTACCAATTCTGGACGTATCAAAACAATTATTTCCGATTCTCTTTCTGAGAGTCGAAGTTATTCGACTCGCATCGGAACGTGGCGAGGATGTTCCGAATGACACAGGACCCAATCATTCAGAACATCCTCGTCCCTTTCCGTTGGGAGTCTAATAACTTCGACTCTCTGAAAGAGACTCAGAGGTAACCATAGTAATAGTTCCCAAACTGGTAACTTTCTGGGGGACGAACATCTAAAAAAATTCTTTTTAAAAAAACAATTTAAAAAAATAACACACGACGACGTTTCAGCAACAAATGAAATACCTGCACTTTTAACTTTGAATGTTACTCCTGCAACTTTGTAGTGCAAAGATTGAAGAAATCATTCTGTTTCAGTCGCCTGAAAAAAAATCCTTATGTTGCTGTTAGTGATGACACGCCATTAAATCATTATGACTTCAACGAAGTTATTATGACGTAAACTCAATCACGGGCTAGAGATCAGTTCAAAATGGCCATTATTTGCATCTGAGGTTTTTTCTAGCATGCGAGGATGTTCTAACTGAGAAGGCGATAAGCTTGTTCCTACGTATTCCAAGGCGTTCGATGTAGTTAAGGAACTACTTTTGAAGGTGCTTTAAAAATGGCGGTTACGTCCAATGCTGACGCTATGAAATCGCTCGTTGAGAATGCAGATGATTTTTGATGGCCCTGCTATTAAATTTAACATCTGAAGACATTGAAATGGTTTCTATCACACCTTTTTATACACTGAAGAGAAACACAAGGTGTTCTCCTTAATGAAACTCATTCTAACCACCCGAATCGGGTCAGCTCTGTCAACAATGTTACCAATCAGACCTCAAAGAAGGATGTCTGAAGGAAAAACTGATGTCAGTGAGTTTATTGGAAGACGGAAAAAGACAAATGCCATGGTAGCAACGGCATGAAATATGATAAATGTCCAAAGCTGCTTTTGGGAAATTAAGAGCACCCAGATCAATAGAAAATATTTTACCCGAGGAAATAAATGAACTGCTTGCAGAAATGTTTGTCTCTATTAGAAAAACTGACCGTTCTGAGTACGAACTCTTGATTCTCTAAGACAGAATATAGAAAGTTTCCTTGAATACATTGGCTACTAAACATCACTTAAGGACAATCAATTCCATTAAATGAACCAGGCACTTAAACTGCTAATACAAAGGAAAAAGGGTATAGGAAGCAATAAACATCTTTCACCCGAAGACGAGGACAAATTGTTTACTTCGGGACAGATGGGCATCTCCACCCCACCCCCAACCCTCAACACACACCACCCCACTCCACACACCGAACCATGCAGTGTACACTTTATTACTACTTCAGCATGCAACCAGGAAATTGAAATTTGGAGACATAACACTACGTGAGACCGCTACAGGCGAAAAATACATTAAATGTCAACAGCGTGATTCTAGTACCCGCAATGGTTCACGTAGAGATGATTTCAGAGAAACTAAGCCTAGATTTCTTGAGTTAAATGGTGAAATGGACAACAGAAACCCATCTATTTAGAATACTATAAACATATCAACATGAAAATAAATAAACCCGAATCTCCCTTCTTCTAAACTCCAGTTCATAAAGAGAAGTTTAATCCATACATGCAGAACTGGTATTATTAAACGCCAATCGGAGAAATAAAAACATTTGGTCATCTGCTTAGGAATCGTGTGAGAACTAAAAGGAACATTGTACAAATGATTATGGAACGAAAACTTATTTTGTTCGGACATATCTGCAGCATAGAGAACAAACGGATGATTAAAAGTGTAGTATTTGGAATGATGGATGGATCTGCAGTAAGGTGAAGAGCAAGCAGGGAATGGCTCGACGATATTAAAGAATGGTGCCATATGGACATGCATACTCTCAGCAAGATAGAAAAGGATCGTGTACAAAGAGACAAACTATATCAAGTGCTTTAGACACCAACGGGCGTTGAGTCCATGGAGTGATGGATGGATGAATGGTCAACTGATTACATGTGCATCAGAGAAAGCATGAATCGACGGTTACAAAAACAATACACGCTGTGATGAAAATACCAGTGTGTACCCTTGCTAAAGCTGGTGTGCCTACCCATAAATCTTCTCAAGTAACTGCCTTTCCCCCCCCCCCAACAAAAAAAGCCAAATTTCTTTCGCAACTAGTGCGGTTTGTACTAGTTTTCTTCTCAAGTATGAGTGCAAGAGTGGAGTGCACTGAACATGTTCGTATACGCTGAGGACAGCACCACACTTATTTGCTTATTAGTAAATATTATTTTTATTTTGACGTCAAGTGCCCATCATTCAAAAATAAATTGTTTCAAATATTTTTCACATTAAGAATGAATTTAATATGAAAACACTCGTGCAAGAACTGTTCCGCTGTACTTACTGTTAAAAGTTCATTCATTACCGAGGTCTCATTCATAAATTCTCATCCCACATGACGTAAACAGTAGGCAAAGATTGAAGACGTCATCCGATGTGTTCATACGCATTACGCTGGAAGATTCATAAATGTCTTTCCTTTAAAGACGTTTCCTTTTTAATTCTAAAATAGCAATAATTAAAAATGATTTTTATGGGGGGAAGGGGGTGTATAATAAATAAATTATAGAGTTTGTAGTGTTGGATATTGTGGTCTTGTCCGAAGTACATAGTCAAGGTGCTGCAGGGGTGGATCCGAGGATAGGGGTTGGTGGTCCCCCCCCCCCCTTTCCCAATATTAGCGCGAAAAAACCGGAACGTGTCGTTGAGGATGTTTTTTTTACAGTTAGAATATTAAAATTATGCCCTGGAAACGGTTAAAATGATTGAGCTTCCGCAAGGCTTCGCCCACCGACTCCTCGCCTACTTGTTAATGCCTCCACCCACCACCCACCCCACCCCCACAAAAAATAAACGATACTTCTGGATCCGCTCCTAGCCTTGTAAGCACGCCCCGTTGTACTTCGGTCTCGCCTACAATAGCCAAAAGTACAATTACTATAACCTATACATATATCATATCAAGTGACGTCATGTCTTCCAATCACAGTATTAGTTCACACAATAATCATGTAATGTCAGCTGGATAATTGAAGAACTATTACAATCCATGCTTAATATTACTCGATTTTTAGAAGCATTGAAACAATAATAAAAAAGATACATAAGGTTCACCAATAATAAGAAAGCTTTCCAAGGGTGTTGTCTTATAAATTATAATTTTACATTTTACATATAAAAAGAAGAAGGCTCAGCCAGTCTCTCTCCGTTAAATATAATAGAATAGGCAATATTGAATTTTTACAAAATGTAAGTTAGATTTGGTAGGAAATATAATCCTGTTTGAAACAGATAAAAACGAAATGATCTGATTAGGAAACATGGAACCTGTTTGACGGAAAAACTCTAGCCACATTTTGCCATTACTTAACAACATCGTAAAACTGCATTGGAAATGCTTTAATCTGAATAGATCAAGCCAATGTGATAATCCCACTGAGCATTTCAATTTAACAGTAATTGTTCCACGTGTAATTTTGTGCTTCTTTTTTATCAGAGTTTACGCCGTGTCGTGTTTTAATGTAATGTATGCCTTAGTTTAATACAAAGAGCATCCGGTAAAATAAATATGTTTTAGTGTTTTTTAAAAAAAGCTGTTGTGGGGTATGCTTCTTTTCTGTCCGGTTCTTTGGAGTATCACACGAGCATTCAGGTTGGTAATGCAATTCCGGGTTGGTTTGAGCAACAAAATGTCGAAAGATGACGAAAACCAATGATGCGTGAGATGAAAAGATGATTAAGTTGTTTTTAATCTGAAAATCTATTCGCAAGTGGGATATTCTTTCTCAGGAGACAATAGCATGTCATTTAGAAGTCCGATGGTTTCATGAAACTGGCATGTTATGTGTTAGTTCAAAAGTAAGTGTTGTTTTGTGTTCACTAATAAGACAGCCATGCTTTCTAGTTTCTTTTCCATCCATTATACAAAGATTGAAATTATCATGTTTACTTCAAACGGATATGGATACATTGTTGGAATGCGGTCTTGTTAGGAAACAACAGTAGATCAATTACATGACACACGTTCATGAAAAAACAAGACATTTGAAGTACATTTTACATTGTTACAGTTCACGGTTGGTAAACCCAGAAGCAACACAGGTATGTTTCACGCGTAGAGTCTCGGCGAAAATTTATCATTTTGGAAGAAACGAATTGTGTGGGGAACTTCAAAGCCAAAAATGTATGTATGCGAACAAAAAATGTTCATCTATTTATATTTGTGATCTCAGATTCATAGCACCTTTTTCATGTTTATACAGACTGATTTATAATGTTTAATTTCTATTTTTAAAATTTCGAAAACAATAGGTGATTCACCCATTTATCATTATTTTACTCATAATTTCAACATTGTAAACATTCTATTTTCAGATATAAAATGTTCAGGTGCTACCATTGCATTTTCGAGGAGACAGAGTTTGCCTGGACGATTGATCACAATGTAAAAGTGCATCCTAATATTGTGTTTAAGATTCCCACAAGGTAACTGGATTGTCAGACTGGTATTGGACTGAAATCGCCCAATTTTCAAGTAATTTGATCAATACTAAAGGAAACCAACAAGACAGCTTTTAGGCAGAAATATCTTATATAACAGATGCTACCTGTTCTGTATAAATTGTGTATATCTTCTCTTCAGATAATGAAGATGAGGCAGTACCGCCTACCAATAGCTTAAATGATGACGAAAATAATAATGAATCAACTTACATAGGAATGGTTTTGTGTTATTGAATCATAAACCAGTAGCGAAGTTGACCAACATGGCATCCTTTGATATATACATGGGCCGATTTCCGCTTAAAGAAATCTCTTCTCGTCCTATTTATGGATGCTTGTAGATTTAACTCTGTGAACAATACACTTTCGATGAAATATAATACTGGCAACAGGAAATTTTAAGGAAAATGGCTGAGTTTCCTGTTTGGTCCGGGTTAGTTTTGGAGTTATGGGATGTGTCTCATCGTAACGTCATCGGGACTAAAATATCGGACTTTCACGTCGTGCCTGAGTATAGTTGTTTCTGTGCATATTGCTTCCATCCAATAGGTGTTTATACATTGTTTTTTATTGATTAACTGGTCATGAAAGAGGAACGAGCATTCACTGTTTGCGGTGTGCAAACGCTTGGATAGAGAAGCTGTGCACTAATATTCGTATGCAATAAATATAATGTTTTATTTATTAAATAAACGTTTCTTCCTACGGGTATATCACATGACTTTTAATTTCTCTCTCGCACACAGACAATGCATATATACTGAGAGAGAGAGAGAGAGAGAGAGAGAGAGAGAGAGAGAGAGAATTGAATTTTTATTAGAAAGGAATTTTTAACAAGGAATTTAGTCATGCATAATGTTTGTTTTTTTTAATCCATGGATTCCTCTGGTTAATTCATGCGACGTGCGACGGGTTCTATTGTGCATGA
The DNA here is from genome assembly GCA_029931535.1 of Margaritifera margaritifera. Classification (NCBI taxonomy): domain Eukaryota; kingdom Metazoa; phylum Mollusca; class Bivalvia; order Unionida; family Margaritiferidae; genus Margaritifera; species Margaritifera margaritifera. The sequence goes on along the minus strand of JAQPZY010001485.1, from coordinate 2,426,759 downwards.
TTACATTAAGAAAGGTAGTAGTCTCTAATATTCACAAAAAGTAAAATACTGAGATGTAACCTAATTATCAATATGAACTTTCATACACAACTGAAACTTCTTGAAAGATGCACTGTTATTCTCTGACAAAATGACACATTTTCTCATCTCCGAATGCGCTGTTATTCTCTGACAAAATGACACATTTTCTCATCTCCGAATGCGCTGTTATTCTCTGACAAAATGACACATTTTCTCATCTCCCAATCGCTTGCTCAAGTGTAATGGCTTACATCTTCTTTATCTTCATCACTTGATATTCGTCAACCTCCATCATTTTGTTGCTTAAACCAACCCTGAATCGAGTGACCAACATGAGTGCTTCGGGGCTCCTACAGTACAGTGAGTTAATAACACAGTAACAATCTTTGTTTACTTCCAGACGATATTTTGGAGTTCGCTACTTTCTGCTCCAAACCAACTTAAATAGCTGTCTTCATGGTATACCTGCTGAAGTAATTTTAAAGTTGTGTACTTTTTAGACTTGTCTTGTGGGGAGCCATTAAATTAATATTTATTGAGAGAGAAAAATGTTGCGAATCCCATATTAATTCATAGTATCAATTTTAATTCATTTACTAACTAACTGAAAGTGATCAATATTTACACTGCTTAGAAGTATCAATTGTAAGGACTTCAATATATATATATATATATATATATATATATATATATATATATATATATATATATATATATATATATATATATATATACACTTTCACAAATTCTGATTCAATTTGCAACTGATTTGCGGCATTGACATTTTTTAAAAACATCTTTTAAAGTATAGACTGGAATAAAAAGGCGGTATCCGTTAAATTTACAATGTTATTTGACTCAGTTTTGTTTCACACAGCATAGTGCCATTAAAAGATGTTCCTGTCTACATTTTTTTTTCAAAATTTGTCATTTAAATTCGGATTTATTTTTATGTAATTGTCACATTTGTGGTATTCAATTTAAAAAGTTTCCTCTATTCTGAAAACATATACACAATCGAAATTGAAGTCGTTACTATTGCTATCTCTAGCAAATTATAAATTCCGCTTTGATTCTTTCCCTTTTCTCTCAGTTTTGCTCCTGGTATGGTTAGTCTTATTATTATTCTTTTTTAGAACTTGAACTGTATGAAATTAGACCGATCAATGAAAACTTTATTTATGGACTTCGACAAAATATCTGACAATCCTCCCTTAAATAGAACACACAAAAAAATAATCACATACAATTTTCCATGAAGTCACTGATCTATTCAGTCTAAATTTAGCTTCATTGTGCGAGAAAAGTTAATATTCTTATGTATGTAACAGACTTTTGTCTGTCAAGTCATTTATATAAGTCATGTATTTTCTTAACTAGCGACTATGGTATAAAATCATTTTAACTGCAAATATGTAAGGCCATTATGAAAAGAGCAATGCACCGTGGTGTTCCTTGAATCTATGGTATTACAAGCATGACCAATCTAAATATCAGAGAGAAGTATTTAGTATTGATTTAAATACCAATAATAAACACACAAAAACATATTGTTCACATAATGATACCATACAATTAAATGAATTCCTACACAAATCTTGCTGAACAAATTTCATCATTGTCATATTTTTTTCAGACAACGAAGACGAAAAGTCAGAAGATAAAATATACTTTCTGCTAAACACGAAAAGATGCAAATAATTACTTTTTAAACCCTAATCTTGAATCGTAATACATCTCTTTGCATTATAACTATGTGGAAATCGTAATACATCTCTTTCCATTATAACTATGTGGAAATCGTAATACATCTCTTTCCATTATAACTATGTGGAAATCGTAATACATCTCTTTGCATTATAACTATGTGGAAATCGTAATACATCTCTTTGCATTATAACTATGTGGAAATCGTAATACATCTCTTTGCATTATAACTATGTGGAAATCGTAATACATCTCTTTGCATTATAACTATGTGGAAATCGTATCATGTAAGATAACTGCGACCTCAAGTACATTAATTTTCGAAACACAACAAAGGGAAAGAATTTCATCCCAAATTAAGAAGTGTGGTAAGTAATGTTGTCTTGTTGATCTGTAATTTGTATTACCGTGTTCTTATATGTTCAATTAGGAAGACAAATATGTAACAAATGACTATGTAAGCAACAACAAAAAACAAGACATTAAGGAATGTGCATACATATATCTTTTACAATATGATTATTTACAGTATTCATGTACATTTAGTTTAGATGTGTATTGCCTTTAAGGTATGTATTATGTTTCTGTTATGATTCAATTAGATGATTATGGTGAGACCTTCCACTCCCCCTTTACTAAAGGAGCCACTGTAGTCAGTGTGGTTAGTGTGCTGGTCCCAATGTCCAAGAGTGTGCGTGTTCGAATTCTATCATCGGATCAGCCAGGGTACGCTACCGTGGTGTGTCCCTGGCAAGAGACTTCTCCAATTACCACGACGGTAAATAATCTAATTGTGTTGATGTGCAGTAAAACACCAAACCAAACCCCTTTTTCCTAAAGATTATAACACTGACTGAAATAAATACTCGCACGCCATCTACTAAATCTCCTGGGCAGTAGCGGTGCGAGGGTTAGAAGAGCCCGGGGGCAATGTTCTTTAGTGGCGCCCCTATTTTGCCACATTGAACTGGTTTTATGTCAGTTGCCAACCTCCAGCCACCCCCCTCCCCACCCACCCAACATCTACAGCTGCAAAAAAAAAAAAAAGCTCCCGACGGCGGCCAATTCGAGTGGCGCTCGAGGGCTGTACCCCCTCCCGACCCCCCTCGCGCCGCCACTGATCCAGGGTACGTGTCCGTTCCGCTACTCCGACGCAAAATCCCCATAACAATTAACTCTAGCCCTAAATGTTCGCCCACAAAATTAATTTTAACAGACATCACAATCACCATTACCATTCAAAAAGTTTCTATTTAATATTGGCAAATTATCATTCTGTTATCTGAGATTGTATCCTGCACTTTTGCTATTTTGTTCTGCCTTCACCGAAGTACTACCTTCCATTCACCCGCGAGAATCGCAAACACTGCCTAATAACAACAAAAGCTGTAGCGCCGTGTACGTTAATTCTATTGCTATTTTTAAATATTTCAAACAAAGATATTATCTTTAGATTTAATCATCGGAAATAAAAGCTCTACTAAAATTTTGTCAAGTCTGCTTGGTAGTCACAGGAAAGCTTAGGTGGGGAACAATGAAATGGCAAGGGAATTAATTCCTACGCACTTCCAGTACTAAACATCGACTGCATCACATCCCTTACAACGCTTCGACATATGCAACCTTTAAAAATAAATGTCAACTTTTTTCTTCTTTTTTTTTAAATTCCTCGCAAAAACTGAATATTAACTGAGAATAGGAAGGCCACGGGTGATTGATTATATGTAAAACCGATATAAAAAAAAATTTTAAAAAATTACTCAGCCGAAAAACGAAAACTATCTTTAGTCAGTTTATAATGACCATGGGCCATCATATTCTTCACACAATACAACACAACGCCGTATTCGACGTTGTGAGATAGACTCGGTCTTGTCCGTCGTGCTGACCACAATTTTGATGAGAAAAAAAAGATTCATTGCATTTCACCAATCCATATATTGATATTTTACATCGAATATTTTCTTTTAAATAGTGTACAATTTTATTTAATTACATGATTCGTTCACAACCGCAAATTTAGGTCCTAAATTTTTGATGATGAGGTAGAGAGGGGGGGGGGGGGGGGGGTAAGTTAGTAGAGCGTCAAACTCATTATCAAAGGTCGCGGGATCTAGTTTGGGCCGGTTGCCTGAATGGGAAGGACACTTAGCTCCCATTTCCTTGGCATGATACAGCAAATAAAAATACAGAAAATATTTTTTTTAAAAACATCCAACAAACTTATTTTTATATAATTCAGGCATTTTTTCGCAATAACTATCAGATAATCATATTTGCGGAAAAAAGGTTTGTCATAAAAGCACAGGCCTAGATGTTTGTCTATTGTTACTGTTGAAGAATATTTACAAGAGAAAGTAGTTGCATTGGTTTAAATGTAAACATATTTTCATGCATAACTTACTCGTTGATAAAATACATAGAGTTCGTATTGCATCAAAATTTGCTTACTCAATATTAAGTTATATTCATATGATCAAACTTTTAACAGGTGGGAAAAGATGACTCAATACTGAGTTTTGAACGGGGTTATAATTCACCTGTGTTTGTAAAGTGCGTATCGGTAAACACGTCTGTAACAAACCTAGGGTATGTGATATTTGTATTTACGTCTCTGCTCATAGCTTTGTTAGATTTTAGTGATTATTTGTTTGATTATTGGGTGTTGGTGTTGGGAAGATATTTCTCAAACCGAGTAATTAGCCCATTACTATGAGCAGGCGTCGTAATGTACAGTATTCACGAGAGACTTTAGATTAGTTTCGCAAAAAGGACCCTCTCATTTCTTAACATAAAGAATTCTCAGGATATATGTATAAATGTTTAGTAACCTGCTATGAGAATAATTCTGTGTATTGGGCATTTGGGTCGTGTTTTGTTGTACGTGGCATCACATACAGATAAGAAAAACGCACTGATAAATCATACGAATGTGAAGGATGAAAAACCATGCAAGATTGAAATTAGGGTCTCGTGAATTGTGGTTGTTAGGTAACTAGAGGAAAATTATGTGTGGTATTAGCGCGTTTAAAAACTCATCATCACGCAGGTGTTGTTTGTTTCGCCCGGTCGTGAGACCCCTTGCACGTTACACCTGTAAGTAGCTGTGCCGGGTCAACTTCATGTGTTTCAGGCAAATTCGCTCTTTGTCAAAACTTATTAAAAATGCCACTTTTATCAGATTTGGTTTGTTAGATACGGGTATTGGGGCTTTTATATCTTAAAATAGACGAGTACTTCTTTATTAGACTGACTTTATCAGTTTCATACAAAAGAGGTTGGCTTATAATAGTCAAATGGTGTGCCCGACATGAACGATGTAAAGAGGACAGTGTTCCCCACAATAGTGGACTGTTTTTCCCAACTCAAACTATAGAAGGTTGACTCTAATGCTAGAATGGTGCTCCCGGTACACTGGATTTAAAGAAAACAGTGTACACGATAATAATATATTTTTATCGATGATATGATGTCTCCTTTCCTCAACCTGTGCATGCATAGTTAAGGAGGAAGTGATCGGTAACACAGTAGTAGGCTTGTAGAAATAGTACATGTAGTTGTAGTAGTAATAGTAGTACATGTAGTATTAGTAGTATTGGCAGTAGCACATGTGGTATTAGTAGTACATGTAGTAGTAATAGTACATGTAGTAGTAATTGTACATGTAGTAGTAATTGTACATGTAGTAGTAGTGTTAGATGTGGTAGTAGTAGTAGTACATGTAGTAGTAATAGTGCATGTAGTAGTAATTGTACATGTAGTAGTAGTGTTAGATGTGGTAGTAGTAGTAGAACATGTAGTAGTAATAGCACATGTAGTAGTAATAGTACATGTAGTAGTAATTGTACATGTAGTAGTAGTGTTAGATGTGGTAGTAGTAGTAGTACATGTAGTAGTAATAGTACATGTAGTAGTAGTGTTACGTGTGGTAGTAGTAGTACATGTAGTAGTAGTTGTAGTATATGTAGTAGTAGAAGTAGATGTTGTAGTTGTACTAGTACATTTAGTTTGATGATGATGGTGAGGATGAGGAGCTGCTCTCTACGAACATACTAATTTACTAATACTGCATTGTCCGAGAGCAAGTCATCGGAGATTTTTCATACTCTAGAATAAGCCCTCGTGCCACTTGTTGAATTTCTTAGCATATATTCTTATTATAACTAAACGATGTTGCCTGCCTTAATGTCAATCCATTTTAAGTTATCACCAGATATCATATGATGAAACCATGTCTTCGTCTTATTATTATTTCCATTCTAAGTTGACTTTTGAAACTGAAATGACAAATTAAAAGTGCATCTTCGTAAGTAAAAGTGCACTGTTGGGTAGTAGTCAGGGTTACTATGCACACGTCTTACATCTGCCTTGAAGGCAAATAATGTGTTTATTTAGTCGACATATATGAAACTCTGGGGAAATATTGTATTTCCTGTAAGATAAACAGATTATCACCCAGCTGTTTTAAAGTCAAGGTTTTCAAGAGCACGTGATTGAAATTTGAGGAATATATTCAACACGTGTCCCCATATCCAGGTACATCTGTACCTGTATTAAATAGATCATCCTACCTCAGAAGAGTTTAAATATCTCAACAAGATATGTTTCTTAATCAAGTAAACAAGACCCTCTGCTCTAGAGTATGACAAAGGCTGGAATATGTCCATAAAAAAGGATTAGACGCCTAATTTTTTTCCTGAATAATTATGATCTCTCTCTCTCTCTTTCTCTCTTTCTCTCTCTCTCTCTCTCTCTCGTAAATAAATATAAATTCATAAATCTGCATTGAATTTTAGTAAACAAAATCGTGAACTATCTCGAACCCTCGAAAGTTCTCTCTCGAACTCTATCTCACGCATGCATGCACAGAGACACACACATACACCATCATACAGTCAGATGCGCAATTCGTGTCCCTTCCCTGTATATCAGAAGGTGTGAACTGAAAGAGGTTCATCGTGCTGACTCAATAAAAAGGCGTTACGGACAAAATACAAACTAATTTAGTGCACGATTTTACTATAAATAATTTCTGGATTTTAGCTTACATAGAAAATAAGTGCACTTGGAAAGTGTAAAGGTTTGTATTTGACACAAATGAAAACTCATATTATTCAATGTTACAACCCTTCCTACGTCATTTTTTCTTTCTTTTTTTATATTATATATTATTATTAATATTATAATTATTCTACTTTTTAAAGGCCCCACACTTTCAAAGTGTTATCCTTTTTTAATATTTTTTTTATTTTTCATTCTCTTTCCTTTTTTGTGGTGGGGTGGGGTGGAAGAATAAGAGAGGGATGGGAGGCAGCTTTGTGCATCAGTTCATTTTTGTGCATATTTCCCGTGCTTCAAATACTCCCACATGACTGCTATCGGCACTTCTTGGCATGAAAATTCACAAGGAATTACAATATTTATCATCATCTAACTCCACAACTGGTATAACATTTTCAGGAGAAATAATATGTACAACTTTTATTATCAGTTTCTTTTTCTAATACATCAAATAATTTTCTCAGAATACCATACTTTTGGTCCGTCATCAATTAGTGTGTAAATAGTTACATGGCATAATCAAAATATTTTAAAGCTAAATATAGTAATAAGTTTGCTTTACCATTTCCACTTGCGCCAACCAACATATAACGGCAGTCAGACAACAAGACGTGGTGGTTTTTTTCTTTGCTTCTTTAATATCAACATAAAAATTGAAACATTATCATTATAATACTTTAGCAATATACTACTAAGCCTAATTTTCCGCATTGCCATTGAGCTTGTAAAATTTTTAATATTTATCAAAGGGCTCTATATAGTTTTCACCCATTTGTAAATTTTTGTATTTCTTCAAACACATATTTTATGGTTTGTTTTTCACCACTATCGAAATTGGATTTTACATTCATCAATAAGCTATTAAAATAATCGATGATTGAATTTTAATTTTGATCTTTTATCACGCAATTTCAATGCTCTATGTATTGATGTTGCCATCACAGGAATAACTCTCACAATTACCACAAAAATTGCAATTGCTGGTATCACTGCTATAGACGATGTAACACCCACCAATGTTGTTATCAGCATAGCTGATTTTTATATATTTCCATATGATGTATACCTTTTCTTATACGCAGAACACAATCGTGTTAAATAATCATGTAATTCTGTAATGTTATTTGTGTTATTAATTAGTATTTATATTATTATTTTAGATTAAAAACTAAAACAGCATATTGATATAAAAACATTCTGGGGCTAACGGATAATTTGCGTTTGGCATCATGTAACTCTTTTGAGTAATCTAAGTCAACCTCAAGAAAGAAACCGGTAGGATTATCATCTGAAATGTTTAATATTTTTTCAATTGTCATTTTTTGTAGGACAATTTATTTGAATCCTCCACGTGGAAGGGGTTGCGTCATAACCCAAGAATATAGTGCATTTGTGTCAAGATATAAAATATATGATGATGGTTTGGTTTTGTCATAATCTGGCATATATTTATTATTTGCATTTACAATTTATTCCCACCAACCATTGATATACCACCCTTAACTGAATGCTCAGTAAATACATGTTTATCAATATCAGTAAGTAGCTCAAGCATTTAACAAAGCATTATATTTCAATAAGCAAGCAAAAGTTGATAATGAACTGCTTGCACATCATGGGTCTAGCTTACATTGCTTCTTATAACCTCTCTAAAACGTTTAAATATGTCAGCAAGAATCAACACATCGGTTTTCAAATATAAATCATGGTAGTCACCTAAATGTTTGCATCCAAATTTATACCAAACCAATTTGCCATCTGCATAATCATCCTCAGATATATTTTCATTTCTAAGAATTGAATAAAATATCTTGTTTTTCAGATAATTTTTCATCTTGGAATCTTACAGAGCTATCCATGTAATCATAAGGATAAACACCCTGAAGAAAAAAAAATTTTTTTTTCTTCTTGAAAACAATTTGGTTATCTTAAAATCTTCATCTTTCATAACTTTACTTATATTATCAAGCCCTGTAGCGATGAATTGAAACCTATCAATGACTTTGAGTTGCACAATAGAAAAAGACATAATGTTCCATATTCTACATATAATGTTTCATATTCTACATATAATGTTCCATATTCTACATAAAATTTTCCATATTCTACATATAATGTTCCATATTCTACATATAATGTTCCATATTCTACATATAATGTTCCATATTCTACATATAATTTCCATATTCTACATATAATGTTCCATATTCTACATATAATTTTCCATATTCTACATATAATGTTCCATATTCTACATATAATGTTCCATATTCTACATATAATGTTCCATATTCTACATATAATGTTCCATATTCTACATATAATGTTCTATATTCTACATATAATGTTCCATATTCTACATATAATGTTCTATATTCTACATATAATGTTCTATATTCTACATATAATGTTCCATATTCTACATATAATGTTCCATATTCTACATATAATGTTCTGTATTCTACATAAAATTTTCCATATCCTACATATAATTTTCCATCTTCTACATACAATTTTCCATATCCTACATATAATGTTCCATATTCTACATATAATGTTCCATATTCTGCATATAATTTTCCATATTCTACATATAATGTTCCATATTCTACATATAATGTTCTATATTCTACATATAATGTTCTATATTCTACATATAATGTTCCATATTCTACATATAATGTTCCATATTCTACATATAATGTTCTATATTCTACATAAAATTTTCCATATCCTACATATAATGTTCCATATTCTACATATAATGTTCCATATTCTACATATAATTTTCCATATTCTACATATAATGTTCTATATTCTACATATAATGTTCTATATTTTAAGCTATGCATGTTATCATTTTCATTACTTCAACAAAATGAGTATGGTATACGTTTTGCAATTAGTTCTGTTTTATCACCTATTTTCTTTCTTTCTTTCTTTTTGTGTGTTTTTGTTAAAGAGCCTTGAAATCAGCATATATTACAAATGGAACAGGCATCTGGTTTTGATAATTTTGAAAACGAAGTCAATTAAGTTCTTAATCAGAACATACAACCTTTTGCCTTGATTTATTTATACCTCTACAATTTTCTACATGATTATCCATCAACTCTTGGTTCCTAAATACATTCAGGAATACCTACACACATGTTTTAAGTGTATTTACTAAATATTCTTTATCCACACATAGTGATAGTTTTTTTTCTTCTTTTATTAATTCTGATATCAGAAGTAACTCAATTGTTTTAGTATTTTTATTTTCGTGTTTTCTTATGTATAATGGTCTTAATCCCTTAGCGGTTTGTTCTTTATGAAAAAAAAATGTTTTTTAGCCATTTTAAGAGCTCTTTCCATAAATGTTACAAACTTTGTCGACTTCTTAAATGCCTGTTTTTCAGCTTTGGCTAACACCTGTTTAGCTTTGGCTGCCAATTTGTCAGTTTTGGTTAATTGTTTGGTTAACGGCCTTTTAGCTTTTCCTCCTGGTTTCTTGTTTAAATTGTTTAAATAAACGTTTTGGGGCTTTTTTCCTTTTTAAGAGCCTTTTCCCTAAATATTTCAAGTTTAGCTGACTTTTTAGCTGCCAGTTTTTCAGCTTTGAAATTTTTTTTGGCTAACACCATTTCAGCCTTTTCCTCCTTGGCTGCCAGTTTGACTTTCCAGGATGCTCCTTTAGCGCCCATTTTAGTCTGTTTTTTAACTAAAATATCAAAACATTTAGATAACTTTGATGTTTGTTTTGCTGTCTTCATACACACTTTATAACAATAGTCTCCATATGTTTAATCACTTTTCCCATTTCTACATTATTACTATATATTTTTTTCTTTAAACCCTTTTAAAAAAATATTTTCCATTTCTATATAATTACTTTTATTTTTTCTTTAAACCCTTTTTAAAAGCATTTTCCATTTCTGTATTATTACTATTATATTTTCGTTAATCCCTTTAACAAATTATTTTCTATTTCTGTATTATAAAAATATATTTTTGTTTTTTAAGACCTTTTAATTTTCCATGTCTATTATATTATTATGTTGTTTTTTTCTTTAAACACTTTTTTAAAAATGTTTTCCTTTTCTAAATTATTTGACTTCAATAAAAGTATTCGTAAGCTTTATATCATATATTTTCTACATTTCTTTAAGCATGACAGCAAATTGTTATAATATTGTTATTATGGTTGTTAGATAATCTATTATACAACCAAACTTCTACAACTTTTGTTAAAATATTCATTGGTTCTAATTAATACTTACTGTTTCAACCGCACGAATACTATCATCATCATCAATATCATCACCTGCATCTAATGTATCTCTTGATAGTGAATAAAAAACCTAATAAGATCCGCAATTTCTGAAATCATACAAATTAAAAAATTGTATGGTATCGTCGTTAGATAAACTATTAATCATGCAATCTTCTAAACTTCTTTAAAATATTCAACTTTTGTTTCTTTATTAGTACTTACAATTAGAAATTGCACTCTGATTGTATCTTTTTCTTAATATATATATATATATATATATATATATATATATATATAACTTTTTTTAAGCACTTTTTAAAAATTATTTACATCACATTTTTAACATATCATTTTCATACCTTTGATATATCGCAAGAAACAGTTGGATTTTTTTTTTTTTTTTTTTTTTATAGATATTCCATTTGGGTTCTATTATAGTAACTGTTTGAGGCTCATTATATTAATTATATTTGGGATCTATTATATGAACTCTCTAAACATATCACTGGATAACTTTTTTAAGTATATCATTATAAACTCTTGTATGCAGATCACTTTATACACTTTTTGAATATATTATTAGAAATTATTTTAAACACTATAATCATAGCATTTAAAATACTTTCTGAGCATATAATTAGAAACACTACAGCCATATCATTTGGAGAGGCGATTTGAGCATATCATTAAAGTCCATTAAAAACACTATAAAATATCATTGGAGAGGCGATTTGAGCATATCATTAGAAACACTGTGAATATATCATATGAAAGGCTATTAAGGCATATTATTAAAACCCATTAGTAACACCCTTCTACTTGATTAATCGTCTAGAAAGAGAAATGAATTTTTAATTTAATTCTGTCAAAACAGTGAAATGGGCAACACCACTGGGCTGATTTTCGAACTATTATTCCGTCCTTCCATATGTACATCAATGAATCTATCTGTTTATCTATCGGCGTGTCTGCATAAATGCTATGTTTCCTTTTGGTATTGCGATTAGAAAAATAAACGGCATATATTAGAACGCGATACAAATTTGACAACTAATATGACATGACATCTTCTTGATGATATTTACCTCTGCAAATAAAGCAAACTCATGAGCACCTGATAATCCTTGACCTTTTATCTAACTTATCTAACATCCGTCTAATTACCCGTGGGAATTTATATATATATATATATATATATATATATATATATATATATATATATATATATATATATATATATATATATTATTGACGAACGCACATACACACACACTTATCTACCCACACATGCACATATTGACAGTCATAATTACATAGTATACCCGCCTTTCTCTTGAAAAACGCACGCATTGGACTAAAGTAGGTAGCGGAGACACCATTTTTTGTATGTTATATTATGATTGGTAAACAATTTGTTTCCAACAGTGGTTACCTTCATTAGATCGTATTAATAGTTTGTATGAAACATTTTATGTCAAAATATAAGCCCTTGTGCGTCAGTTGCATGGAAAAGCCCATCCGACTATAAAAACGATGGCTAGGTTCAAGGTCAAATAAAGCTGAAGTTTCAATGCAATGAACAAACAATGCCTTAAACGATGATACTATAGGCAGCATATTTTATTTACGAATGTCATTTGCAGTCATTTCCATCAGTGGCATTTTGAAACAGACTTTATCGAGCGAACGCCAAGTCAATGAACATCATTGTATTTTTATTTTTATTCTGATTGCGTCACACTTATTTTTTTTTTCTTCCTATCAAATGACTTTGGCTTTTGAGATTATTCTCTAATTTGCACGTGGGTGTGCATAGAATTTTTTCGTCTCTGAGTTTACTCATGAAACGCATGGTTAACACGCAAAACGTTTGACGTGGCAAGCTAACTCCTTCCCACATAAATGAGTGCCTGGGCATGCGTTATAAATAAACATGATTTGAATCTTTAAGTCTAAAACCTGTTTTACACATACCTAAATCAACACAGAGATCCTTCTATGTGACCTTTACCTCAACAAAGTGTTGTGGTCTATAAGTAGTGACTACTATCTCAAGATGATTAGACACAGTGTACATCCTTCTTCCTGGTATAAGCAATGCACTGGTACGACATCGAAAGCTAAATTTTGGACAATGTTAAGACATACAGCAATAAATGTAACACCTTTCCGATTGTTAAGTCTAAAAAAAAAATATAAGAAGTCACCAAATAACTGTGCATTGGCGTTTTTATTTTTATTTTATTTATTTTTTTATTTATTTTTTAATAATGAATTTCGATACGCCAGATCCAGACATTATGATGCAAAGATGCAGAGCTCCGACTGAGAGGATGGGGGTTGGGAGCTGAGTTTTGTGTTGCTGTTTTTTTGTTGGTTTTGGAGAGACAAAAACTATAGTATCCCAAATTTTCTCAATCTTTTTAAAATAGAGACCTACTTATCAACAAGTAGGTCTGACAGGCACCTATACGAGATCTTGTTATGTTGACCTTTTGTTTCACCAATCAAATTACAGCTTTCATATTGCTGCAAGTAAAAACAGTATTCGGAATATAAAGTTGCAAAAAAATACTATCCAAATGCAACGCTTTATCTGACAGGCTACTAAAAATAAATGGACAGGGAATTCCAAAGGTCAGCAGAACGTGGACTTTTATCGGTGCGATTTTATCAGATTGAGATTTTCTGCAAAAATAAAAAATAATAATAAAAAAACAACATTTTTACACCCTTTGTCTGCCTATATGTCTCACAGTATCGAGTTAAAAAGCACACACACACACACATATACACACACAATCATAATAGTCGGTATCTTATCTAAGATCCAGAGCATGATTGATTGATTTAGTTATTTATTTAGTTAGTTAGTTGGGTAGTTAGTTAATAAGTTAGTTAAGTACAACTTCTGCCTTAGTATCGAACTAAACTTTTTGGCTACAGCTATATACGTACACTTACATATTTTGACTATATATAATTGTGTCCTTATTGATGTAGCCTTGATTCATTTATTTAATTCTTATTTAATACACAGGAGGCTTTTGGCTACCTCATTTGCAAATGGTTATCAAAATCCACCTGGACTCTGAGAAATAATACCTATATAGTCGCCCCAAAAAACAAGACATTACTATAAAACAGTTTTCAGAAATGAGTGCATCTTGGAATACCCGTCGAATAAATCAAATGCAGTGGCGGAGCCAACCCTCCCCCACCAAAAAAAAATAAAAAATAAAAAAAAATAAAACACAAAATTAGAGCGAAACAACAAGTACGGTTTCTATAGTGAGGTTTCTTTACAGTTGGATGGTTAAAAGTATGCCCTGGAAACGCTTGAAATGCAGAAGCTTCCGAGGGCTTCGCCCTCTGGGCCCCCACATGGGTCGCCGTCACACAGACCCCTCGCCTACTTGCTTAAGCACCCCTTATGCCCCCCCCCCTTCCCCGCCTCAACCAACGATTTTTACGGATCAGCCAATGCAATGCATTTACCGGGCTGAAATGTGGTCCATATAATTTAATAGGCTTCCACTGCGATCTCTATATTTTTATTTTCATGCAAACAAAATATGAGAAAATTATAATTTCTTTATGCATAATGTTTTTTATAAAATCGGCCATGAACCATGAACCATTTCCATTTGTAGTCTGTACTTCTCCTAAGTACATAGAAGACACGGCCGAGATCAGATCCTCACTCCCAAACAAGATGTACAAACACAAAAATTTTGTAGCGATACAAGTGTGCAAGAACTACACGTCCTTAATTATTATTTGACTGAGAAATATCCCTTTCTGTTATTTGCCAAGACACTACATCATATGCTGTTCTCTACACGTGTGCATTTCATCCCAACATACACCAACATATGAATATAATAAATATAATATGTCTGAACTGAATCAACCCTTCTGGCGAACACGTGCGCACACCAGTGTGATCATACGCCTTACGGTGGGTTACCTCCCTTTGCAAGAATAATAGCACTGCCATGGCGATGTAAATTTGGTGGTACAATGCCACTTGGGGAAAAACGTACGCTTTGATAACTGCATCACACTTCATTCATACTACATTTTCTGCAATGTTTTCTCTACAATGACCTTAATGCAGAATGTAAAGATTTTGCCTAAGACATATTAGGAAAATGTCAGGAATTATTTACTAGCAGAGACGGATCACAGGACTTACGACGTTACAAGGGAGCACGCGGCAGACGTCACAATACACCGGTAACGTCACAATGAAGCTCATCTGAACCGCATTACATAGTCTGGTTGTTTACACATAGTTTTCGACTGGACTTCAATCTGAGATAATTGATTCAAGATAGGATCCAGTCAACGTATTCATGCATTAACACTCAAAGATGATGTACGAAGGTTTAGATGACGCTGGGGCCAAAACAACCTTTCGGCAGCAATATATTACGAAAGAGTATGAGCTGTGAAGTGTCATAACATATATAAATAGCTCTCGAAGCGAGTAATCCCCGGTGTTTTTTATTTAAAGCGTACACAATTAAGCTTGAGTATGAATTACATGGCACTAATCAATGACGGTATGTATTTTCGTTTTATCCGTCTGTCCCTAGTTTTATATGTAATTCTCGTTTCAAATGAAAGAGTTTTTGGTACTATAAAATTATCTAGCAAAGAAAAGAAATTGTGTTAAAGCATTTGTCATTTATTCTTGTTTATTTCTACTTTTTTGATTATTTTAATCTATCCTAGTCTTTTAATTAATGACTAAAACTCCTACAAATACAAATATATATATATATATATATATATATATATATATATATATATATATATATTTCCGTGCATATTTTATGCAGTGCAAATTTCATTGAGTTCTGCCATAGTGTACAAGCTACAGAAAAATTTGAAGTCATATAATAAAACAAATTACTGACTTCTGATTCCGGTTGATATAAGGATTTGTTGACCCCAGAAAAGTGATATACACCTCAGGCTTATGGCACCTTGTACACCGTAGCCACTTGATCCTGCATCCTCGCCAACAGAAAGTGTACAACATGTTGTGTGTATCTGATACCTTGTACATTCGAATTACGGCCTTAACGGTCACCCGTATTACTTGTCTTAAACGGCCCGATTTTTTAAGATCCCGAGAACCAGGTTATTCTAGAAATAAAACTCATTTTAGTAAGCCAGCTGTCTTTCCGAATGTGGATGATCTGATTGTATACAATTATCTTCGTCAGTACGATGTAACAGATTTAATTCGCTATTCATTGAGAAATTCTGATCGAATAGAAAAACACTTAGCCATAAATATCAAAAGTATTTTTTAAAAATCTGTTAGAAAATATCTTAAAAGCTTTTAAATGTACGATGATCGCAAACAAGAAACAAACAAAAACAATACAGTTTAAATTGTGTCAAGTAATTTGCAGCTCTCTCAAAATTTATAGGAAGATTATCACGGGAGAAAAACTGTTTAAATATTCAATTTTTGTACTTTTTACAATTTAAGTATGTTTCGCTTAAAATTAAGGCATAATTTGTTAACTTATCACATACGGTTTGCAAACGTCTGTCGAACCAAGATGAGAGTCTTTCCCGAGAGCTCAGGCAAACGTTTGCAAACATTAAACCGTGTAAGATCGTTGTTCTTACATAATCAGTCGCTAAGTACATACATTTTATACTAAACAGCCACAAAAGGACTTTTAACAAGAAAAACAACTGCTCTCAAAAAGTGCATGCAATTCCAATATAGGCGTACGGATGACCTAATGAAATTGCACGTGTCTAACCGGCTAAATTCCAGCTTGACCTACATGCCTACCTCCCTTCCTACCAATCTACACCTACCTACCTAATCGGTCTACATACATACATACAATACGACTATATAATATGAACCATACCTTTCTTTGGGGGATGGGTATGGAGCAGTGTTTCCCAACCATTCGACCATGCACGGTCTTCCTCAGAGGACAATATAGAAAACACACAGACAGACAGATACACACACACACACAGCACAACGAGCAAAGATGATCTGCGTATTAAAATTGATGTAAGTTATAACTTTTGCATCTACGTACAATAGATAAAACAGAAAATAGCTATATCAAAGGATGTCATGTTGATTAATTTAGGTGTGTCTTGATCAAGAGATCGCGCATTTGTAAATGACTAGACCAATGGAAAGTAATTAAGAAAAGTACTGTATGTCAGCAATGCCATCTATGATGACAACGGGGGGGGGGGGGGCGGACGGGGCGGTTGCCCCCGGCCCCACCGACCCCAGAGGTCTTGGGGCGCCAAAACAGCTGATAAAAATTCGGGTCTCGTATTCTGACCCTTTGGGCCATCATCGTCACCCCGGGCGTCATTTACCCTTAGTACGCCACTGCTCGTAACAACATCTTACATAGTTGCCCCAAACATAGTGCAAATTGTTCTTGAGACACTGCCATGTGATTGACTATTCTGCACGCCTCAAGAGGTCTTCAAAGAACCAGTTTTTGGTCGCTTACCGATGACGCAAAAACTTATAAGACCATCTTGTGCGTGCCAAATTAAGCTTACATCATAATCCGGAAGCAGGAACATGCAGATATCAGACAGACATTGTCAACATTGCAATCAAATGCCCGTGACTATTACTTTCAAGAGTTTATCAACAGGAATTTCTTTCAATATCAACCAAAGGTTAGAGTGTGTCAATAAAAACTCCATTTGCGTCCTGATGTGCAAGATTTTGTGCCATCCAATATGTTGGCGAAACAAATAATTTTAGAAAAAGAATGAACAACCTTAAAAGGCATAGCAAAACAAAATTAACATAGAACTCGCCAACCATTTCAATTCGCCTCGACATTCTGCCCGCTGTACAGACCATTGATATACTGATAATGAACGTGCCCCCCCCAAAAAAAAAAAAATATATATATACATATATATATATATATATATATATATATATATATATATATATATATATATATATATATATATATATATATATTGGATACTGCATGACTATTTTGACTTAAACGATCAAATTCATGAGCTTTTGATGAACCTACCGTGTGTCAGCTACTTCTCTTCGCTCACACACGCTCCTGTAGTGACATGAAATAATAATAATAATAATAATAATAATAATAATAATAATAATAATAATAATAATAATAATAACGATATTATTATTATTATTATTATTGTTATTATTATTATTATTATTATTATTATTATTATTATTATTATTATTATTGAATCTTTCTTGCATTGTTGTCTTGTAATGTAAATATATATTCATAACTTTGATCCTCTTAGTTGAAATTATATCCAGGATGTAAAGACCAGAAACGTAAAATATTGTACCGCGATAGATAGCGCCCATACGTGACTCACTTTCCTCGTAATGACTTAGATACACAGCTTACGCTAGGCCGTACAGCGCTACTGTGTTTCTAGCTATCACTACACTAATTGGGGCAACGAGCTACTATTGCATCCTATTGTTGTCCCTGTGAAAATCATCAATATCATTACTCTGAATTTTCCTGGAGACATGCTAACTGGTGAAAAATGTTACTTTAATTACATAGAAAGCAGTAATCTAAATAGAAAATAAAATGTTTATGGACTTCACTCTTTTGACTTTTGCGTAGAATGACAAACCAAAGAGAGCTGATTTGGGCGGGTCTAACACAAAAATATCCAGTCCTCTCAATCAAATTTAACTATTTTAAGAAAATGTAAATATAACCTCTGTTGTTCTTGTTTTTTTGTTTTTTTTTATTTTGTGTTTTTAACATGTTGTGTCCAGGTTAGCGCCAAATATAAGTAAGATAGTCTTGGTGCATTTGAATTTATAACTAATGCACTGGATAAAATAAAAATAAATGTAGAAAAATGAAGGAAGTATATAAGGACCTTAAATTAGCGTATTAATACCTTCTATCTTACATCTAAACTTGTCTCCTCTATGCACTATTTTTTTTTACATCGATGCGATATCTAATTTTAGACATGTAGTTAATTCTTCTGTAAGTTTGTTCTCCTCTTCAGTTTGGACTTTTCTGTATTTTGGATAGCTTTGCTTCTCTGTGCCATTATCTAAATATAGATTGTTCTACGTGTATGACTCTCGTGTGTGTGTGTGTGTGTGTGTGTGTGTGTGTGTGTGTGTGTGTGTGTGTGTGTGTGTGTGTGTGTGTGTGCGTCCGTCCGTGCTTGCATATGTAGGTATGTAGATGGGCGGGTAAGTAACAATTAACACTGGCGTATATTCATACCTATCTTTTTCTTACGTACATTTTCCCTTGGAGTGCTAATGACAAATACCGTCTGTACTCACTTATAAGTTGAGTCCATCTGAGAAAAAAACATAGACCCTGATCTGCCGTCGCATGATGTGCAGGCAGATCAAGATCTATTTTGTTTGTTCTACTGATTATTCCTAACAAACTGCATACACGCATTTCTGACGTTCATTATGCGACGGTATATCTGAGTCTGTGCAGTTTGCAATTGAACTCGACTTAAAAGCGAATATATACGGTAAGCTCTCAAGGCCATCCTACGTTGTACTAGGCTTTTATGGATAGTTGTTTTTCTGTGGATCGAAACTCGGTCACGATCGATAGGAGTTGCTTGCTATTCATTGATCGACATAATGATAATGCATTTTCTACATAAACACTTAAAGCAAAGAGTTTTCCAAGCAACCACTTAATACCTAATTTGTTTTATTAGACAATAGCGCCGACGGCAAATATTGATTCATGAAGTCATAATCAGCAATGTTATAATCCCAGTAATTTCTAGCTGGGAGACGATGAAAACTTCGGGCAGGAGGATTTCGTCGTTGTCATCCGCATAAGCCCTTGATAAGTACAAAAAAAATATTGTATTACCGATCAAAACATGTTTTCAGTCAGCCCTAGGTTGTTTATTTGACCTTCAACTTTTTCTTAACGAATTATTGAAAAAGTGTTGTAACATGTTCCCAAATTGGTATGATTAATATTATGTAGTCATAATGTGTACATGTGGATAAGTAAGTAGGTAGGTGGGTGGAAATGCATGGACTGATGGATGAATAAATGAATGGATGGATGGATTTTTATTTGTTTGCTTCAATAGACCGAACCCTAAGATTAATAGACATACAAATGGCTGCGTCCTGAATTGGATGATGGATAGGCTGATACATAGTCTTGTCAATTTAACAATAGCTTATGAGACACGTGAATAAATTCAGATAGTCTCAAAATTTAGATGAATCCAAGTTTCAATAATGAAATCTCGTTTTATTTGGTGGAGGAGGTGGGAAGGGATTCCCTTTTAAAATTCAGTTACTTCTTTGCTTGGAAAAAACAAAATATAGCCCCCACCCACCAGCTCCCCTCGACCAGTGCCTTTCTTTTTCTGACAAATATTGGAGGTTCAGTTTTACATATCACAGAACTGTTTCTACTCCCGAAAATGCTGCTGAGACAAATACTCTACTTTCCTGTATATATGTCTCAAATATATAGTTATAGTATACATTTTCTATATGCATATATATTTTCTATATGCATACAGAAGCGCAAAATACCCTGTAAAACATAACTAATACCATTGTTTGAAATCTAGTCAGAATTGGACACCACCATCACCCCTCCTGGATATACATGTAGGTCTCAGATTTTCATCATTTTGGTCTTATTTGCCACATCATTTTTCTCCACACTTTAAAATAATTCATCTGTTCATCCAGCCAGCCATATTTAAAGAAAAACATATAGGGCGAGGCGAACAGAGAGCCTAACGCTGATTTGAGCAGAAGGGATACCTCGTACCTTCCCCCCCCCCCCAAAAAAAAAAAAAAAAAATCCTTGTAGAGATGTCACAAGACTTTGAAGGCTGTGTTTGTCTTGATTGATGCATGTATTAGCTTGTTCTTAGGGTGTTCTACGTTCTCTGTTATCCAACAACCGGTCCGTCCTATTTCGCAGAAAGGACGATGACACTGAACTGTACCTCAATTATACACGGTTAAATGCATTCGGATCAAGTGATGATTTAAGTACACAACAAGCCACAATATATACCCCTAGGAACGTACAGAACAAAAATGTTTTTCTTGGCGATGCAAAGTAGACATATTGATGCTGCAACCTTCACATTATTTGTTAGCTTTCTAGACCATTTTCAGATGATAGGTTTATCTACCATATTGAAGGTCCATTAAAAGATTTTACAACTGAATATGTTGGTATGGTGTATGATACTTGAAATTAAGTCTCTGACACTCTAGAAAATATTATAAAAGATGCATCACACAGAAGAAAGACAAAAAGGCTTTTGTGTCCATCTCTTTAGTGGTAATATATGTGTATATGTGCTAATTTTGTATTTGTATGGCTTGTTAAAACAGAATTTTGGGTTACTTATATATAACCAGCTGCCAGCTTGGCCAATGCACGTGTAAACTTATTACCACTGAAGCTTAAAATGATCTGCCAGTGATCTTACTGAAAAATATTAATACATACAGAAGTTCATGTTTCCAATATCAGTATGAAATGTTACTCCCGTCGAAAGCCACAGAATATGTACACAAAAGCATGCATCTGGTGCCACTGTGCATACTTTTACATGTAAATTGATATGCAGATATAGCTAGCTGGTTGGTTGACTAATTATCTTACTTTTCTTTTCATACGCAACCAGGTATTCTACTTTGAATCATATTATCAGGATGTACTTTGAAGGTTAGAGTGTTACAGAACGTATACGTGCAAGACCGGGCCTATCTCATTTTCATCGCATGAAGCTGAACTCATCTACCCCTAGATGAGATGCCACTTGCCATACACGGTAGTTAACATGATGAAAGTCTCCATTACATGTTAGGGGAACCTCGATTGCGCGTGATTAAGTGATCATCTGATTTGACTCTATTAAGATAGCGTAATCGAGCCTAGAGATAGCGCAACGTTCATACGGCATGTTGATACGTTATGGCCCAGATGGTTTCCTATAGACTGGCACTCCTCGAACTGTGATCAATTTGTCAGAACTGCTTGCCTATCAATGCTTGTATGTAGTGGCGTTTTAGGGCACCTCAGCACAATAGTGGCTATATGGTACTAACTAACGGTAAAGTTCGAAAAATAGATAAAGTGATAGTTTTGCGTGATAATAATAATAATAATAATAATAATAATAATAATAATAATAATAATAATAATAATAATAATAATAATAATAATAATAATAATAATAATAGTAGTAGTAGTAGTAACAACAACATCTATAATAATGATAATAATAATAATAATAATAATAATAATAATAATAATAATAATAATAATAATAATAATAATAATATCCAACAATGACAATAGTTCTATGAATGATAATAGCGCCTTTTTAGGCTAGAACTAGATTTCCGTGGAGCCCATGTTATTTCATATTACTTTATGAATATTGAAGAGTCACAAACGAAATGGTGTCATCCTGTTTTCGGGAGGAGTTTGTGTATGTGTGTGTGTGTGTGTGTGTGTGTGTGTGTGTGTGTGTGTGTGTGTGTGTGTGCGTGCGTGTGCGTGCGTGTGTGCGTGTGTGTCAGACAACAACTGAGATGTACCAAAATGGAAACAACAATATTGCAGGTGAATGCCAGACAGGCACTGAGTGCAATTTTATGTCTACCACAACATACCTATGGAAGTACAACACCATCAATGTCAGGTCTCATGGTTTGCTTTGGTTTTTGGGGTTTAACGTCATTTTTCAGCATATGTTAGTCAGCTCTCATCTTGAATATATGTATGTACGAGTACGTATGCCTGTTTGTATGTACGTGCGTGCGTAAGTATAATAGACACCATCTATGACAACTCCATCTAGTATGTATTATGTATGTATGCATGTATATATGTATTTATCTATGTATGTACGTGCGTGCGTGCGTGAGTGCGCACGTATAATAAATATGTGGAGCTGTGTGTGGATGAAGCTAGTTAAATCATCTTCTCGTTTGATGGAAATAACAGTGCAAAGATGTATCACGCCTCCATACCTAATGGTTGAGTTCATGGTTCGAAAAAAAAGATGTGTATGGTACAGTGGTAAATCTGGTCCTGAATACAATCGGGGAGCGAAAGTTGGTTATCTAGGTATACATACGGCCACGTGGAGCCGTCGTTCGTTGAGTTTGAAAAGACGGTTACAAAATGATACGTGTTTAACTTGTGATCAATACAGCAGTTCCAAGCACAGAAAGACAAATGCAATCCCCTTCCTCTTTCAGATAAACCACCCTGGTCTGTAAAAGCGAATGTAACACGGGTACAACACATGTAAAGCAACACTTACATCGTCTATACAGGGCCCGCTGAGAAGGGGAGGGGGGGGGGCATTGCCCAGGGGCCCGGCGATTTCTAGGGGCCCGCCGTCAACTCAGTTATAAAAAAGAAATTAGTCTTTGCAGCGAATATTAACATTTGTTCTTAGCAAGAGTCTAAGTTATTGTAGATTACTACAGGTTTTATATGCAAAACTGTACACAAGTTTTCATATACAAAAATTAAACTAGCTTTGGGGCCCATGACTGCTCTGCCCAGGAGCCTGACATTTCTGTCGGCGGGCCTGCTTCTATAATATTCCCTGTCCGCTTATTTTTAGTAGCCTATCAGATAAAGCGTTGCTTTTCTTGTTAGGGAGTGTTATCGTTGGTAACGATATGTTCCGAATGACATGTGTCACTTTAAACAATTTGAAATCTGTGATTTGATTGGTGAACCACAGGGTCAAGAATATGACTTCTTATCGGTGTCCATCAGATCTCCACGTGGGAATCAGATTGTCTCTCAAAATTCGTTTGCTTGGGCGTTCCTTGTGCCAAAGGATTAGATGCAGAATAATTTTAAACTATTGCATTCGAGAGATTTACTTTTTTCATGCAGGGCGCCGCTATATATTTTCCTGTTTATAGATGTTGTAATTGTTGTTTTACATGTGTTGTATCCGTTTTCCATTCAATTTCTGGACCAGTGTGTAACTCCCAACCCCTCAGATATTTGAAATTTGAGATTGTCTAGGCGATTTGGCCAGTAAGTACGTACATTTAAGATCTTGGTGATTTTATATGGATTGCATTAAGATTCAGATTCCAAAGTTTATGTAGATCATGTTAGACTGCATGAAGAAAAAAAATGTGTATCGAGAATATGAACTGCATTATGCTCCTGTTTTCAAAAGGAAAACAATAATTTCACTCGCAGCTAAATGGTAGACAGTAAAGGTTGCAGACATTGTGTGAAACTTTGCGGCCTTTTCGTGAATTTTTGTGGTCACCCTGTAAAAGTGTTTGGGGTGGGATGATTTTGTAGGAATAGCCATTTAAGCAAATAACTTATGTTACTGAAGAGCACTGATGGTTATAGACATTAATGAAAATAGAAGAATGGGGGGTGGGTGGAACTATTGGATTTTTAGTCAGAAAGACTCATCACGAGCAATGTTAACCTCTGTTAGACAGGAATTATCAAGATAAAAATGGACAAAGACGGTATTGTATATGTGTTAAACGGAAGTTTGTGTAAAATGGAGTGAAATTCTGTTCATGTTGAATATTAAATAGAAAAAGAATTGTCATTACCGTATTTATCCGTGAATAACCAAAAATGAAAACAGTGATGACCCAGATGCGCCGGCTGATCACGGTCTGTTATGTTCGCTTGAAATCATAAGTTAAAAAAGTGTAGACCATGATATATCGGTGCATTATGCCCATAAGTTGAAAAAAGCGTAGACCATGATCTGACTGCCGATCTGAGTCTACTTGGTTCGCAATTGTGTACGTAGTATTTGTCGTCAACATAAAGGAAAGAATAAAACAAGGACGAAATTAACAAACAAGGGTGAATTTTGAATACTTGCAATGATTGTGGGTTTTTGTGGGGTTTTTTTTTTTTTTTGCTATCGTTCTTTTTCTTAATTTTGCTTATTCTCAGAATATGCTAAATATATTTAATTCTGTTGATTTTGATAAATATAAACTCGTTGATTAATATAGAGGAAGTTTGATAAATATCAGTCCATTCGTCCTCTGAATGCATTAACTATACATAATGATTTTAAAATTCAACTGTATCATCGAGAAATATTTAACTCACCCTCCTTTCCGACCTGTGGACTACTCTTAAACTTGAATCTCTCGCTTTTCTGGAAGAAACGTGGGGACTAATCTTTGTAATCCTGCTTGTCCGTGCGCTTGTTCGTGTGTGTGTTGTGTCACACAAGTCCTTTTATACTGTTCACGATAGAGACTTCAAAGCTTTGGATAATATTTCGGAGGAATTTGCACAGCCGTCAAAGAATCTCAATCAACCTCTTAGGGGCGGAGGAGTGTTAATGGTGCATAAGTTTTGGTACGGAAGGAAAGAATAACTAAGAACATAAAAAGGAGGGGGGGGAGAAAAGATGCTGCTTCTGTTGCTGGTATTAATTGAACCAACTAGATTTGTTTTAAAAATGTATATTTTAATGTAAATCATTTCAGCACGTTAACAACATCTGATAATTAGTTACTTCATAAATAGACTAAAATGTAGTTTTATTCATCTGTGTAATACATCTGAACAAAAACACTTACAGGTGAACTAACTTTTGTGACATTGTCCATTCATTTATCATCAGTCTGCCTTCCAAGAATCAGTTAGTTGTGTGTGTATGTATATATATATATATATATATATATATATATATATATATATATATATATATATATATATATAGAGAGAGAGAGAGAGAGAGAGAGAGAGAGAGAGAGAGAGAGAGAGAGAGAGAGAGATTATTACAATGCAGGTTAGAGAGTTCATAGGATTTTATTTGAACACGGGCAGACGAGGTACAGCGCCTATCGCCTTGAATGCAAGCACCAACTCCCATTCCTATTTAATTAAGGGCACATGCCCCAAAAGGATTGTTGGTTGTGACTATACTCATTCGACGTAGAAGACACACTCTCTCGACAGGCCTCGTAATTCATTACCCTCTAAATACAGTCACTCAGGACTTCTCTAACAGTATATAGCGGAAAATGCTATCCGTGGATCGTACAGGTGGAAGCGCGATAATATGAAATGAATATTATCATACAAGTCAGAGGTCATCGAGTTACGACACCCATCGTTTGGCCTGCACGCACTAACCTCCGTAGCCTTTCGACTATGAGCAAAAAGGGTATTGTACTTATTAGTGGACATACTCATACATTCCTCTTATTAGTGGACATACTCATACATTCCTCTTATTAGTGGACATACTCATACATTCCTCTTATTAGTGGACATACTCATACATTCCTCTTATTAGTGGACATACTCATACATTCCTCTTATTAGTGGACATTCTCATACATTCCTCTTATTAGTGGACATACTCATACATTCCTCTTATTAGTGGACATACTCATACATTCCTCTCATTAGTGGACATTCTCATACATTCCTCTTATTAGTGGACATACTCATACATTCCTCTTATTAGTGGACATTCTCATACATTCCTCTTATTAGTGGACATACACATACATTCCTCTTATTAGTGGACATACTCATACATTCCTCTCATTAGTGGACATTCTCATACATTCCTCTTATTAGTGGACATACTCATACATTCCTCTTATTAGTGGACATACTCATACATTCCTCTTATTAGTGGACATACTCATACATTCCTAGCAGACACATTTACTGGGCGATCCAGTAATAAACTCTTCTCTAAATACACAGTCATTCCTGACTCCTCTTACAGAAATTAACTCCACAATGGTCATGTTTGGACATTTAAGTTAGAATATTTAAACGTTATATAACGGGCGCTATATTTAATCACCTCACACCGGTCCCATTTATAAATGAGAGAGCATAATAACAGTATAAAGATAGCCTCACCCGCGTTGACCATTGTTTTTGTTGATCTGCTCGAACACGCATGGAAAGAGTCAAGTTCTAGAACGTCTGACTTCGCATATGTCAAGGTTAAAATATCTATAAATTTAGAACAAGAAACAAATATATGTTCCCACTGAATTTTCTCAATAAGATTTGTAATTATTTTTAATTTAGTCCGTTTGATAAATCAAATGACCTTAACAATCTTTGTACCTTACAAAAATATTGTACCCTGATAAAAATGATCAAAATTACTGGATTCTTTTGCGAAACTTGAATCTTCAAATACATGTGGAGATGGAATCCATCTCATAGCGTCGTTATTAATACATGTGAGGTACTTTAACAGCAGGAACAGAACGAAGGAGAAGAAGACTATTTTAGGAACGGAAAGAGTAATGGTTAAGTAAACAGATGTCGGTATGGTGCTTTTCTTTGAATTCTTCTTCTTCTTTATCTTCTTCTTCTTCTTCAATATCATCATCATTATTATTATTATTATTATTATTATTATTATTATTATTATTATTATTATTATTATTATTATTTTCACTCAACACGGTTAGGAATACTTCAACTTAAGTTCGTGGTTAAAGATAAGCTTATGCGTTCAATACGTTAATACAAACACGGTCCTTGAAAAAGTTGGTTCCGTTCCAAAATGATCTCGACAACACAATTTGGACTCAGCGACACTTAATGGGGTTATTTTGAGGGACTATATTGACACTCCCATGGCGAGAAAGTCAAATCGCAAGGTCGTGTAAACAAGTTCTTTATTCCGGCAATACAAAGTCGAGATAACCGAAATGAGTTATGTCGACCTAATACAGCGGATCATCAATGTTCTTAAAACGGATTTTCGATGATTTCCACTGCAAATGAAATTTATGAAAAGATTTGAATAATTTAAATTCTTATTTAATATATTTTATTCGAAATTTGTACTGATCATGTGCGATTGTTGATTGAATTAATACAACGGTAAATTAGTGTAGTGAAATGGCTTTGAAATATACTTGGATATTTCAGTCTGACATTGGGCCCTTGTATAAAGTCACATTTATGACATCATAAAGTGATATTGCAAGTATTATATATGGTAAAATATAACATAAGGCATTGAAACGTCATATCAATAACATTATGAATAGTATAGCTCTGATGCAGTTGGCGCAGTCTTTTTTATAGTTATTTATTTATTTATTTAGTTATTTTGCACCAACACACCCGTGTTGGGGGATACGACATCGCTAAAATAAAAAATAAAAATAGCAAGTACACTAGAGCAAAATAATATTTAACACCAACTCACTCATGCAGGAGGGATACGACAACACTAAAATAAAATAAAAATAATTGCTGAAGATCACTAGAGCAGCGAATACAAAATAGTAATTTGATTTTTTCTTCTTCATATCTTACATGAACAGGCTTATTACGATCACAAGCATAAGTCGGTTCCAGAATTTAACCGTACTTTTCAATCCGTGCATTATCAGTCAAACTAGGAAAACCATACAAGGAATTTGTGTAGATTCTAGAACATTCTTAAGACGGATGCTGTAGCCATTTTTTTAGTTTGTCCTGATAGTAAACACGGACCAGCATAAAGGATCTTGAGTAGGATTTCACATTTAAAATTGTAAATACAAAAAATTTTAAGTTATTCATCATTTATTTGTCAACTAAAAAGGATTGTATTTGCTGCCAATTTTAAAGAATTTATTTATGAAGTGTTGCTGCACTTCGCATTTGGTGATGACCTTTATTTGTATAATCCTTGTGTCTATTCTATCATTTGCGATTTCTTACCATTATACTTGAGTTATTCATAAATTTCTTAATATAAACATACACAGAGTGTATATTGTATTACTTATTTATGCAAGGATGTTAGACAGGTATTTCCAACATTCTTGATTTGTCACTGATGCGGTCAGATGAATCAATTAACACCAAATGAGAATGTATCCAAGGATGTTAGACAGATATTTCCAACATTCTTGATTTGTCACTGACGCGGTCAGATGAATCAATATACACCATGTGAGAATTTATCCAAGGATGTTAGACAGATATTTCCAACATACTTGATTTGTCACCGATGCGATCAGATGAATCAATATACACCATGTGATAATTTATCTAAAGATGTTAGACAGATATTTCCAACATACTTGATTTGTCACCGATGCGGTCAGATGAATCAATATACACCAAATGAGAATGTATCCAAAGATGTTAGACAGGTATTTCCAACATACTTGATTTGTCACCGATGCGGTCAGATGAATCAATATACACCAAATGAGAATTTATCTAAAGATGTTAGACAGGTATTTCCAACATACTTCATTTGTCACTGATGCGGTCAGATGAATCAATATACACCAAATGAGAATGTATCCAAGGATGTTAGACAGATATTTCCAACATACTTGATTTGTCACCGATGCGATCAGATGAATCAATATACACCAAATGAGAATTTATCCAAGGATGTTAGACAGATATTTCCAACATACTTGATTTGTCACCGATGCGGTCAGATGAATCAATATACACCATGTGATAATTTATCTAAAGATGTTAGACAGGTATTTCCAACATACTTGATTTGTCACCGATGCGGTCAGATGAATCAATATACACCAAATGAGAATGTATCCAAAGATGTTAGACAGGTATTTCCAACATTCTTGATTTGTCACCGATGCGGTCAGATGAATCAATATACACCAAATGAGAATTTATCTAAAGATGTTAGACAGGTATTTCCAACATACTTGATTTGTCACTGATGCGGTCAGATGAATCAATATACACCAAATGAGAATGTATCCAAGGATGTTAGACAGATATTTCCAACATACTTGATTTGTCACCGATGCGATCAGATGAATCAATATACACCAAATGAGAATTTATCCAAGGATGTTAGACAGATATTTCCAACATACTTGATTTGTCACCGATGCGGTCAGATGAATCAATATACACCATGTGATAATTTATCTAAAGATGTTAGACAGGTATTTCCAACATACTTGATTTGTCACCGATGCGGTCAGATGAATCAATATACACCAAATGAGAATGTATCCAAAGATGTTAGACAGGTATTTCCAACATACTTGATTTGTCACCGATGCGGTTACATGAATCAATATACACCAAATGAGAATTTATCCAAAGATGTTAGACAGGTATTTCCAACATACTTGATTTGTCACCGATGCGATCAGATGAATCAATATACACCAAATGAGAATTTATCCAAGAATGTTAGACAGATATTTCCAACATACTTGATTTGTCACTGATGCGGTCAGATGAATCAATATACACCAAATGAGAATTTATCCAAGGATGTTACACAGATATTTCCACCAAATGAGAATTTATCCAAGGATGTTACACAGATATTTCCAACATACTTGATTTGTCACTGATGCGGTCAGATGAATCAATATACACCATGTGAGAATGTATCCAAAGATGTTAGACAGGTATTTCCAACATTCTTGATTTGTCACCGATGCGATCAGATGAATCAATATACACCATGTGAGAATTTATCCAAAGATGTTAGACAGGTATTTCCAACATACTTGATTTGTCACCGATGCGGTCAGATGAATCAATATACACCAAATGAGAATTTATCCAAGGATGTTAGACAGATATTTCCAACATACTTGATTTGTCACCGATGCGGTCAGATGAATCAATATACACCAAATGAGAATTTATCCAAGAAGATTGTGTACAATATACACCATTTTCGCTGCAGAATTGTCTACCCTATACAAGGTAAATTCTCTCCCTTAGCCAGAAAAAGTTGGGGTGCGATATTGCAAAGCTGAATATTAACTCAAACTAAAACTAATACATTTTAGATTTTAGAAGTCATATGACCTTGCAACTTGTAGCATGCCTACAGGGACATGTGCTCATAACGGACAAATAGATTATGAATCTGACTGACATAAATGCTAATTTCTTTAGTCACTATGTTCGTATTGTTTATCAGCGCACTGATACCAAATATATTTTATGCTTGATATCTTTCCCCCCAAAATACAAACACTATTGGAATCTTTCCTCTCTCTGTTCATCCAACACCCATGCATAATAGTTAAATATATATTGAAATATTTTTACTTCCAAAAATAAAAACGAATTCTTCGATATTTGTTATGCCAAGACCAAAACAAGTGAGAAAAACTTTCAAATACCTGTAATACGTCTTCAAACAAGAAAAGAATAAAGGAGGATAAATAAATAAAATTTAAACAGAATTATCAAAATAAGTCTTAGAGATTTATTCCACAAAGTTTTCAGTGCAAATGCTACCTTATTTATTTCAATATGGTGGACCCAATGACTACAAAGAGTAAACATACCATTACTTTGAAATAAAAGATTTCTCGAAATCGGTTTCACCAGATATAAACAAACATAAAAAATAAAAATACTATTTAAACAAAATGCTAGATTAAAACAAAAAAGAAAAAAAGGAAAATTATCAGAACACAAAAGACTAGGTTACAAAATAGATCATATGGTTGATATTATGCTCTAAGAGGATTATGTTGTAGAACTCAAAAATTATTAACATCAATTAAAAGTTCCTTATGTTATTTACTGTGATTTCAAAATTATTGACATACAACTTAATATATTATCATGCCAGAGGCCATGTGTACCGCAGATACAATCATGGACAATAAAAACAGCCATACATACCCCATCATTGTTTTCTTTATGCATTAACGAATCTACAAAAGATATAAACCAATAGTTTACAGAGCATGAGACTGTATTGCAGTATTTTATGATGTGTTGTGTAAGATTGAAAAACTTTTGTATGGAGAATAAAGACCGAAAAATTTAAAACATATAGTGTTCAAGGAGGATGATGAAAGATATTTTATTGCATCAAACATATGCAAACTGTTCATCAGGACATTGTTTAAATATGATCCAGATGAAGAGTTAAAATTCATACTGAACAACGACATGAAATACATATTATTTAGCAAGGATTTCATAGTTGATAAGTCCATGACAGGAGAAAAAAGAATAGCAATTAAAAGGACAATGAGAAATGTAGAGAGCTTTAAATTCATTGGGCAGTCAGAACAAAACCTTGCCAAAAATTATGTGATAAATTTTATTTTACAAAAACACTGAAGCAGTTTAGTGATATGAAATCTAAATGTATAACTCATATGAATGCACGGTAAACTTTAAGAGGTTTAGCGAAACAGTTATACCACCAAAAGAAATATTTACTCATCACTTAATGATTCCAGCATATTAAGTGACAATTCCCAGCATGTTCAGGATGTCATGGAACATTTTAACCTTCAAACACTTGGAGATCTACATGGCTATTAGGTCGTGAAAGATACAATAATGTTGTGCGACACTTTCGAAGAGTTCCATAATGTCTGCTTACTATTATAGCGCACTAGGACTATATAATGATGCAAGCTGAAAGATACAACTTGCAGAACTTGAATTTGTAACAGATTCTGACATGTTCTTGATGATTGGTAGTGGAAGAAGATCCGAAACTGACATGGTACGGCATAGATATCTAAAGTGAATCATGAATATTATGTTGACAAACATAAAGAGACAAAGTCTAATGGCGACTACGAAAGGCTAATGTCATGGCCATTTATTAGGTACCTAGAGCATAACAACCTATAAAGTTTAACTATGAGTCAATAAATGCCTGTTAAGAATTTAGATTGACAACTGATAAACAAATCTGATGGGCAAAAGAAAATTTGTTTGAAATACTAGATTACTATGATATTGGTTTTAATTTAGAAGTGGATTTCGGGATTCAATTACACCTGCATGCCTATTTCAAAGACAATTTGCACCAGAGAAACTAGTTCCAGATGAAACTAATTTATCAGAATCGAAGAAGAAGATGATAAATTATTACAAGGCTACAAAACTATTTGTACCGAAACTGTAATATACATTGAAAGTACAGAGAAATATGTCACTTACAAAAGAAACTGTAAACTTTACATACAGGTTGGTTTAAATCCCACGAAAGATACAGAGTTGTATTGTTGGATCAACAACCATGATTAACCCCAACACTGAACTGAATACAAATTTGAGACAAATTGCAACAAATGATTTTGAGAAAGACTTCTCAAATTGATGATCAGTGGTATTTTGGTAAGCAGATGGAAAATCTCAGAAAGAGAAAGACATTTAAAATAGGTGCAGATGAAATAAATTGTTCAAATGTTATAAAGTTCTATCATTTGCAAGTAGAACACTAAATTGCCAATGAGTTTGAAAAACAAGAAAATCAAATTAACAAAACATTTTTAAGGTGAATGTATGAAATTTGCCACAACAAGCACAAAAACAAAAACGCTGATATAACGAGGCTACTCATGACTCATACAGATTCATTATATATATATATATATATATATATATATATATATATATATATATATATATATATATATATATATATATATATTGTTACGACTCTATGGTCTAAGAAAAATGTAACAGAAAGAAAGTGAAACCAACAAATCAAGTAAAAAATCAACAAGCAATTTATTACTAGATAATTAAAATGAAAAATCAAAAAGTCACTTACAGTAATGTGTTTTGAAATCCTAATAATCCAATAAGAATGATTGTTCTAATCACAAGTCCTAAATATAGAATGTTCCGAATTCACGGCTGTGTCCTTGAATGTTATGATGTGCTAATGATCTCCAAAGTCCTGATGTACTAGAAATCTTGATGTGCTGATGTCAAAATGAAGTATTCCAAAATATCTGAATAAGTTCAGTTAAATTTCAAAATCATCAATTAAAAATCCAAAATCCAAAAGTTTATGAGCACTGTTATAATCCAATGAATATTTAAAATAATTCCTCTCTTAGAATTTGGAATGAATTTTCACAACTGTAATAGCTCTTTACAAGACTGATGGTAATGTCAAAACTGAAAAAATGTCCACCAAACATGGTATATATAAAGATTGGTCACATGACAGAATGTTCTAGAATGTGTGTCATCTTAATGGAATTTTACTTGTAAACAAAAATCAACCTTGACCTTCAAATTGAGAAAACATATTGATCAAAACAACCTAATTCAAGGACACTAGTTAAACATGTTTTTCCTGATAACATTAAGATTTAAGCAAATATTAAAGTGAAGAAACATTTATAATTTCCTAAAATATTTATAATATTATATAAACATCATACATAACACCTCCCCTCATAAAGAAAAAGAAAGATTTATATAATAAAGCTTTCTTTTGAATATATATCTAATACCACAATAACCAAAATTACATAAGAACATGTTTTATGATACTGAACTTAATTACATCAAGCAATATTACATTTCTAGGCACGTGAGAGTGCATCTGCAATCACATTGTCTTTTCCCCTGATGTGTTTGATGTCAATGTTATATTCTTGCAATATCATACTCCATCTCAACAATCTCCGATTTTTATCTTTCATTTTGATTATGAAAGTAAGGGGATTGTGATCACTGTACACAATAATTGGAGAAAGAGCTGAGGTGACATACACTTCAAAATGCTGTAAAGCCAATATCAAAGCCAAACATTCCTTCTCAATTGTGGAATAATTTTTCTGGTGCTTGTTTAGTTTTTTAGAAAAATAACACACAGGGTGATCCACACCACTTTTGTCTTCCTGGATCAATACTCCACCAACCCCTACATCACTTGCATCAACAGATAATTTAAATGATTGGCTAAAATTTGGTGCAGAAAGAACTGGTGCATTCTTAAGCATGGCCTTTAACTTGTCAAAAGATTCCTGACACTTGTCAGACCAATGAAATTTGGTTTTCTTACTCAATAAACTTGTCAAAGGTTCAGCAATTTTGGAAAAATTGGAACAAAATTTCCGATAATATCCAGCCATACCTAGAAATCGCATCAGTTGCTTTTTACAAATTGGAACTTGAAATTCAGAGATAGCTTTGACCTTAGCTTCTATAGGTTTAACTTGACCTTGTCCCACAATATGTCCTAAAAATGTGACACAAGCATGGCAAAACTCACTTTTGCTCAAATTAATTGTCAGATTCACATCACTGAGTCGATCGAAGAATTTTCGAATGGTTTCCAAATGATCTTCCCAGGTGTTGTTGTAGATAATGACGTCATCGATATAAGCGTCACAATTATCAAGACCATATGTTATTATGTTCATCAGACGTTGAAACGTTGCAGGCGAATTTTTCATTCCAAACGGCATGACTTTATATTGATAAAGTCCATCTGGAGTTACAAATGTTGAAATTTCTTTTGCCCTTTCCGTCAGTGGAATTTGCCAGAATCCTTTTAAAAGGTCAAACTTGGTGACATATTCCGCATTTCCAATTTTATCAATGCAATCGTCCATTCTTGGAATTGGAAATGAATCAGTTTTGGTGACACTGTTGACTTTTCTGTAGTCAGTACACATACGGAATGTATTATCTGGCTTGGGAACAAGAATACATGGTGAACTCCAGTTACTTTTACTTGGTTCTATGAAATCATTCTCCAGTAAATACTGAATTTCTTTCTTCAGATAGTTCTGTTTGAGAGGATTCATCCTATAAGGATGCTGTTTCACAGGCGCAGAATCTACAATGTCAACGTCATGATAAATTTTACTTGTTCGTGTTGGAACATCAGGAAACAAGTGCTCATAGTCATGTAATAGCTGTTTTAGTTCATTTCTTTCCTGTTGTTGTAGATGTGAAAGTTTCTGGTCTAGGTTGTTCAATATTTCTGAATTCCGAAGATTGGTTATACCAGAGTCACTATAGTCTGATCGTATTCCATCGTTGATATCTTCACTGTGTGGGACAGGTACAACTAAATTAACTGAATAATTAGCTGGGCTATCTCTGTCAAAATATTCCTTTAACATATTTATATGACAAAGTTGTTTCTGTTTCCGTCTCCCAGGAGTGTTAATGATATAATTTAAGTCATTTACTTTCTTTTCAACGGTATAAGGACCATAAAATTTTTTAGCCTGAAGAGGATTCTGAGGTATGGGAAAGAGAGCCAGAACTTTGTCACTAGGTTTAAAACTCCTTTCCTGTGAATTTCTGTCATACCTTAATTTCATTTTTGACTGAGTAGTGTGAAGATTAGTTCTTGCTACTTCACAGGCCTTTGACAACTTGTATTTGAAATCAGAGACATAATCCAGAAGATTAATCTTTGAATCTTCATTTGAAAGAAGTTTCTCTTTCAATAATTTCAATGGTCCACGGACAGTATGACCAAAAACTAGTTCAAAGGGACTAAAACCCAACGACTCTTGAACTGATTCCCTAACAGCAAACAACAACAAATGAACACCCTTATCCCAATCCTTTTCTGTATCAAAGCAATATGATCGAATCATATTCTTCAAAGTTTGATGAAATCTTTCCAAAGCACCTTGACTTTCAGGGTGATAGGCAGAAGATTTAAACTGTTGGATGCCTAATTCATGCATAACTTGTTGGAAAATTCCAGACATAAAATTTGACCCTTGATCCGACTGGACAGATTTGGGAAGGCCAACAAGTGTAAAAAACTTCACCAAAGCTTTCACAATAGTTTTAGTTTTTATATTTCTCAGAGGAATTGCCTCTGGAAATCTTGTAGATGTACACATGATGGTCAACAAGTATTGGTTGCCTGACTTGGTTTTAGGTAAAGGACCAACACAGTCTACTATTATTCTACTAAATGGTTCATCAAATGCAGGAATAGGTTGCAGATGAGTCTTAGGTATCTTCTGATTGGGTTTTCCTACCATTTGACAAGTGTGACAAGATCTGCAGTATTTAGAAACATCACTTTTCAGTTTCGGCCAATAAAAATGATTCAAGATCTTGTGATAAGTCTTACGGACTCCTAAATGACCAGCCAAAGGAGTTTCATGGGCTAAATTAAGAATTTCCTGTCGATATGACTTAGGAACAACAATTTGATAGCTCACTGACCACTCGTCACCAGCGGGTATATCAGGTGGTCTCCATTTCCTCATAAGGACCCCATTTTTCACAAAGTAACACACTGGAACTTGTGTGGCTTCAGTTTCACTAATAGCCCTCTGAAACAAACAAGATATCTCGGGATCTTGCTCCTGTTCAACGACAAGGGATTGTCGTTTGTCATCCTGATTAGGACAAAGAGAATGAGTTGCCAAAAGAGGATCACTGTGATCAATACCATTTGATTGATCAATACCTGAGGAAAAAGTGACCTCATCAAAAGACTGACCAATACATGTGTCAGCTAAAGGAGTAATATCCTGATCAACATCACTCTCAAGAGCTCTTTTTGCCATAGCTCTAGTAACTGCACAAGCAGGGTACAAATCAGGGATTTCAGTTTCGACAGGATCAACTTTCTGATCCAAACAAGGCTTGTCAGTTACAAGTGGATTAACCACAACCTTATCTCCAGCTAGGTCATTGCCTAGTAATAAATGAACACCCTCTATGGGTAAAGAAGTCACTGCCCCAACAGTCACAGGTCCAGAAACTAAGTCTGATGCCAGATTTACACAATAAAGAGGAACATTTACAAAGCCGCACTCTACTCCCTGAACAAGAACACTTTCACTTGAAGAAGAATCCTCAGACAAAGGCAAAGTACCTGATAATAAAAGACTCTGAGAAACTCCAGTGTCCCTTAATATTTTAATTGGGATAGGTTTGGCAGAATCACCAATAAGTGATATAGAACCTTCTGACATGAATGGTTCATAAGCCTCCAAAATAGAATCAGACTGGGGTTTGTTTGACCCAACAAATGTATTGCTTTCAATACAAGACCGTGACCTTGACCTCGTAGAAATAAGAGCATTTGGAAAAGCTCTGTCTTTTCTCTGTTGCTTATTTTTCAACTTGAAGCAATCAGAAATAACGTGCCCTTTCTTTTTACAATAAGTGCACGTAGGAAGAGATAAGGATTTCTGATCAGTCTTATCAGATGTTTGATTCCTAACAGTTGTGTTGTTGTGAAATTTGGAAGTACTCAAATGAGATTGAAATGGTTTTTTACCAGAAAACTGCTGAGAGGACGACTTATTGCCAAATGAAATTTTGTGAGTCAAGGAATAATCATCAGCCATACGAGCAGCATTTTCCAAAGTTTCCACTTTCTGCTCGTCAAGATAGGTTTTAACATCACTATGGATGCACCTCTTGAACTCTTCAATTAATACGAGCTGTCTGAGGTTATCATAAGCTTGATCAACTTTCTTGGCTGAGCACCACCTATCAAATAGTTGTTCTTTATCCCTTGCAAATTCGACATGAGTTTGTCCAGTTTCTTTTCTACAATTCCTAAACCTTTGTCGATATGCCTCTGGTACCAACTCATAAGCTTTCAAGATGTACTCCTTAACCACATCATAATCAGTGCTTTGTTGTACTGACAGTGAAGTGTAGACTTCACGAGCTTTGCCAATAAGTACACTTTGTAATAACAAAGTCCAATGCTCTCTGGGCCATTTCAAGTTTTCAGCTATTTTCTCGAAATGAAGAAAGTATTTATCTACTTCTTTTTCCTGAAAAGGGGGTACTAACCTAATATATCTAGTAACATCAAAACCTGAACTTGTTTTTGAAGGAGTGGAGTGTGCTCTGTTTGCCAGTTCTAATTCTCTTAATTTAAATTGCATTTCCCTTTCTTCTCTTTGCATCTGCATTTGTATCTGCCTCTCTTCTTTCTGCATTTGTATCTGCCTCTCTTCCTTCTCTCTCTCCATCTGTATCTGACTCTCTTCTTTCTGCATTTGTATCTGCCTCTCTTCCTTCTCTCTCTCCATCTGTATCTGCCTCTCTTCTTTCTCTCTCTCTCTCTCTCTGAATCTGAAGCTTTGCCAATTCTAAATCAATCTGGTTCTTTAACTCTAATTCCCTTAATTTCCTGTCAGAACCAGATACAGGCTTTCTCTTCAAACTTAAAGCACTATTTTCAAAAATTCCCTTACCTACTAAATATTGAATTAAAATAATCTTTATTTCCTGTTTTGTCAATGATACTTTTGCCTCAGATAGACTGTATTTTCTGGCAAGCTCGAGCAACTCATCCTTTCTCATGCACTCTAACCCCTCCTGGGTAGGTTTTGAAATGAAATTCTGAACATTAGATGCCATAGTAAATGCTTGTTGGTTTCACACACAAAAAATTTCTCTATTAAAAATCTTTGCCAAAGACAAAAATATTCTCCGAGACAAAATCAATATGAATTTCAAAGATAAATATAATATCTCTAATATGCTTTAAAGAAATTCAATCCCGGAACGGCCCCCAATTTCTGTTACGACTCTATGGTCTAAGAAAAATGTAACAGAAAGAAAGTGAAACCAACAAATCAAGTAAAAAATCAACAAGCAATTTATTACTAGATAATTAAAATGAAAAATCAAAAAGTCACTTACAGTAATGTGTTTTGAAATCCTAATAATCCAATAAGAATGATTGTTCTAATCACAAGTCCTAAATATAGAATGTTCCGAATTCACGGCTGTGTCCTTGAATGTTATGATGTGCTAATGATCTCCAAAGTCCTGATGTACTAGAAATCTTGATGTGTTGATGTCAAAATGAAGTATTCCAAAATCTCTGAATAAGTTCAGTTAAATTCCAAAATCATCAATTAAAAATCCAAAATCCAAAAGTTTATGAGCACTGTTATAATCCAATGAATATTTAAAATAATTCCTCTCTTAGAATTTGGAATGAATTTTCACAACTGTAATAGCTCTTTACAAGACTGATGGTAATGTCAAAACTGAAAAAATGTCCACCAAACATGGTATATATAAAGATTGGTCACATGACAGAATGTTCTAGAATGTGTGTCATCTTAATGGAATTTTACTTGTAAACAAAAATCAACCTTGACCTTCAAATTGAGAAAACATATTGATCAAAACAACCTAATTCAAGGACACTAGTTAAACATGTTTTTCCTGATAACATTAAGATTTAAGCAAATATTAAAGTGAAGAAACATTTATAATTTCCTAAAATATTTATAATATTATATAAACATCATACATAACAATATATATATATATATATATATATATATATATATATATATATATATATATATATATATATATATATTGAATCTGTATATATATATTGAATCTGTATATATATATTGAGACAGAACACATGTTCTCTGACATGATAAATAAGTTCTATGACACTAGTGTTTATCTGTAGGACAACATATTTGGTATCTCACAAATGAATGAGAAAGGTATTGGACTTTATAAGCATCAGTTAAATGGTATTCCATTTAGAGACTTTTTTGGATTAAGATCAAAACTTTATTCATGCACAAGAGACAAAGAAAAAAATAAATTCCGTAAAGGAAAAAAGAAAATGTGTCATCAAAATGAATGTTAAGCTTTTTTAAATCACAATTCAAAATCCCAGGTAATAATTTTATTCAGGTCATAGAATTACAAAATGTATGGCATCAACATGAACAAAGTAGAATTGTCTCTGCATGACAACAAACTTTCTTTGCTTGACAATGTAAACACATTACGTTACAGATAAGTACACAGAATTACCGTATCAAAGAACACATTGTCTCAGACACAACAGTATAGTGAAAGGGAAACTCTAAATGCATTACAAGTTTGTTTAATTTGTTTCGTTTCAAAGTATCTATAATTTTACCTTTCATTTCATCAGGGTTTCTTCAAGCCCAGATTTCATATCTTTTTTGTTCTTGCTGTAAAACATTACCAAATATATAATTTCTGTGAAATCTTTGATTACAGAGTTGTACTTTTGCACGATAATCGGCACGGATATTTCAAAATGAACACCACTAAAAGTTACTTTGGTTTGTTTAATTGCTTTCTTTTCTACATCATCAAGATTGCCACAGTTATCGATCATAAACTATTTATACATTGGTATAAATTAATTAGCAACCCAAGCCACTAATTTAATTTATCCTCGGTATTTGTCACAATCACCTTTTTCATTCTTGAGTAACCACTTACTTTTGTAAGTCTTATTCAACAGAAAAGTTGGATAGATAAGAGCGCTGTGGTAAAAACAAAGTGTATGTACTCAGTCGCTATCATATTTAGTGCAAACATAGTCTTTCCACAATTAGTAACTCAAATCATCATGTTGTTAGGTTCCTTTAGGTACATTTTACAATACCTAAAACATAACAGATTTTAGCTCATCAATTCGAATATTTACGTGAGCATAAGACACTAAATAAAATACATTTAGTGAGCATCAATATTTTCTTTTCTATTGATTTGAGAGTAAATATACTTCTAAACGTTATCTAATTTAATACCACTACCGATCAATTTATTATGTGCAGTTCTCAAACCAAGCCAGATACAATGGTCCTCATTGCAAATAAATGTGTTTTTGCTGTTCATCAAAGAAATATTAAGTGGCTTCTGCAACCTGTTGTATCATTTGAAAACCCGGGGAATATTCTGTGTTTGGCAGACCATCAATATTAACTAAGATTTGTTCCATTGCTTAGTTTGCTTAGTTGTAAAATCTTTCTGGATCACTTTCTGCTCTCATTTCGCACAGTATAAAAGCACATTTCAAATTCATTATGGGAGAATAAAACGTGAGATTTGTTAAAGTTGTATTGGCTGCTATGTCAATAACTTTCTGATGGCAAAGGTCCTCTTTGAGTTTCATTCTAATTATACGTTTAGTTTTCTCTTCAAACAGCTTCCATTCCACCTTATATCCAGTTTAAAACTCTATATGCTACCTTGTATTTTTTCTAACACCTCGACAATGATCAGGCTCTCCGATCAAATTGTTATCTCGTTAATGTTTTACAGTCTAAAATTAATACTGTCAAATTTTCGTTGTCTCAGAGAGACAAGCCTTGTCGCTGAGCGATAACGGCAGTGTAGAGTATAAAGGAGGTGGAGCACTTGTTCAACTCTATGTGGATCTTTTTGACTTTTATGAAGTAACCTTTTCGTGTTCTTGGCTAATCATATTTTCATTTGCATTTCTGGGGCAATCGCAGCTTAAATATCAAAAATCCATTAACGTGTCTGATACCATTTGAGGTCATCTAATCATCTTTCGATTCATTCTGTAAACTGTCTAAGTTGTCTATCGGAAGAATTTTGCTAATCTTTGATGATACAGTGTAAATTGCAAAATCTGACAATGCTTTGATGATACAGTGTAAATTGCAATATTTGATAATTCTTCGGAATTTTTGCCGTTTTAGTATTGCCAAAGATTTCATGTCTTCTTGATTTATTTTTCGTTCACCTTTTCCAACTACTTTTCAGTTACATTTTGCTGGTTATATCTCGCTGTCATACTGTTTTCTTCTGTGTCATGACCTTGCCGTCTATAAAATTAATAGCTTCATTAACTTTTTAAAAATGTACGAAACTATTGAGACAGAAAGCGTAATAGATGTTCCGTGTGAACTTGTACACCTAAAATGCAAATCACATACACCTAAGCTCTGATTTAACCTTGCTGTGACTTCATCTGTTAATCCGTCGCTATTTTGCATAAAGAAGTTAAGTCCAACCTGTTGATCCATCTGCATCAATTTTCTCATTGAACTAGCTGCATTGTAATTCAACCTTTCCATTAGCACCGGCCACATCCACGAATGTATTTATCCCAGTTAAAAAAAGATTCAAAAATAGATCGTTATATTGTTGTCAGTACTACCTGTCATCATCTATGACTTTCTTACTTTTTTCCCTTAATTTATCTCCTATCATGTAGGGAGGGGGGATGTTAAAATTGTTACATACTACATTAAATTGTTTCCAATGTACGTAATTTATGAGTTGGATTAATCTGTCAGCACAAGGTAGAGGTACTGCACACACTGATAGCAGTTTGTTTTTTATTTATATTTTTTTGGTCTGAAATTAAATATGAAACCTGTAAACAGATTTAATCAGTTCATTACACTTTTAGTTGTTAAATGCCGATATGATATGCAACAACCTGCTGTTGCCATTCACACTGTCTATTTTAACTGTGTCTGCCACAATCTCATGCCGCACTGTATCTGTTCAGAGTATCTTCACTATCAAATTGCACAAAGCTGTTATCAAAAATGTTAAATGGTTTGTATGTAAAACAAAATATAGATTTTCAGTGTAGTAAAGTTTTATCTATCTAAATGCATATCCTATATTAATTTGCCTAACGTAATCTTGATAAATTTATTGTATAAAAATGAATTGAACGGCACGGGTAAAGGGCGGTACTTGTTAGATTTTTTTTTTTAAAGTCCAAGGTCTCAGAGAAAACAGGTACCGGAGGCACAGTCATATTAGACTTAGAGTCTAGTTCTTTAGAACTAGAGGCTATTACATTAGGACTGAAGTCTTCCAAAATTTCTCAAGGGTTTACAAAAGCAGCATAGTGTCTGCTTCTATGAGAAAACCTAGCGAAATCTATTATTTAAGTTTCACTGAGCGTCTATTTACTGATGTTTTTCTGGTTGTCGTTTTTCACATTCGCGTGTAATTCTTTGTTGATTTCTCTCTCTCTCTCTAATGTTTTCATGTCCGCAATGTAATCCTATTTTAATCTCGTTGTTTTTATACGCTCTTTACATCGGTGGTTTTTATATTTCATGTTTTCATTCCTTCCTTCAGTTTGTATTGCATTAATTCGTAACAATTTACAACTGATTGTATCTCCTATCACGTTGCCTTGGGCACGTTATTCCTTTGGAATACCTCACTTTCATTAACAACTGGACTTGTCCACAGCATCAAACAGATCCTCGTTACTGCTAGATATATGTCTTACGACATATATTAGATTCGTCTTAGGTCCATAATTTGACTTGAACAAAAGACAGAGGACCAGCAAAGATTACGTGAAAAAGATATAATGGATTCACGCTAGAGTCTGCTCTAAAGAGACTACAGTATGAAGAGTATAAAGAGCTCTTTTCCATAATGAAGACATTATTAACGTTACCAAACGAGTACCCGTCTATGTGTGCCTGTGAATGTGCTGCATGTTTTGTATCTACTAATATACCCATGCTTACTGTATGCA
The DNA here is from genome assembly GCA_029931535.1 of Margaritifera margaritifera. Taxonomy (NCBI): domain Eukaryota; kingdom Metazoa; phylum Mollusca; class Bivalvia; order Unionida; family Margaritiferidae; genus Margaritifera; species Margaritifera margaritifera. The sequence goes on along the minus strand of JAQPZY010001485.1, from coordinate 2,382,634 downwards.
GAATGATTGTATTATGTAGATTTTAGGTAGAAAAATGTAATTTCACCTTCCTTGGTCTATCAATATTTACTTTTTTTTATCGAGTTAATAAAGAAAGAGAATATGTATTTTCTCTTTCATCACTCTTGATTTATTAATGTGTCGGTTAATAAAAGAGATAACAAGATAAACAAACATTTACCAATCTTGTGGCTTTCAGAAGACACAAATAGTAGATATGTATATGTACCGGCACATAAGGTCTGCATGTTAGCAAGGACCACTTTGTGCAATCCTGTGGATGATCTAACCTCAATCCAGATCTACGCAAACAAATTCTGACTTAGCAATTGTTGTTTTTTTTTAAATTGTGAAAAAAACAAACAAACAACTTCATTAGAAAATAATCTGGCAGACACATATTTATCTCTTTTAATCATGAAATAATATCTACAGTTCAATGACCATGTTAATACTGTAAACACCATTGGGTAAGTTCTCTCACTGACGTGTTAAAAGGTTTTAATATTAATAACAAATACTACTGTATATCGCCAACCTCATTATAACACTCATTTCGTCCTGAGATAAATGTAGGTGTTACAACTGGGTTGCATTGTATAATATTGTTACGGTAACATAAAATGAGCTACGATTATTTTTCAAGAGTGATACAGACGTGTAAAAATGCACAAATGTTACACTGATATATCAAGAAAAAAATGTTTATGGTCCGTTTGAATTTGTTTATGAAAACCAATTATAGGTTTTATTAAGCATTAATTGCAGGTCAGGGGATCAAAATAGGTGCAGAAATTATATATAATTCACGTAAAGCGGCCGGTTCAGAAAATTATTATTTTTTTAACAAAGAAGGGAAAATGAGAGGAAGGAGAAATAAGCAGGTTAGGCAGAGTAACAGGATGTCATGGAATATAAAATATCGCCTGATATTATATTATATTATATTATATTATATTATATTATATTATATTATATTATATTATATTATATTATATTATATTATATTATATTATATATAATATATATATATATGTGTGTGTGTGTGTGTGTGTGTGTGTGTGTGTGTGTGTGTGTGTGTGACTAGTTGACGCTTCAGGCATTTAGATTCATGCAACTTTGTATCAAACTTTGCTCCAGAACCCAAAAATATTTATAGAAATTTAAATTTGACTACTTTTTTAATTCATGGTACTATAATTTGAAGTAGGAAGTTTTCAACGGCATTTGTTTTCAAAATATTTCATCCTAGTACCTCGCGTATTATGAGTAACTGGTCCCATGACCACGTGACATAATGCTCAATGTTCCCATATAAGATAAGTATCGTTCAACAAGACTCTCGCGTGACTTCGAAAGATCTACGCCGAGCTAGTCTTGTAAAGGTTTATTAGACTGACTGGAATTTCCAAAGCGAAGATTACCTATAATCTGCGTTTCTTTTTTTAAAAATCGATAACTAGTTCACATGCATAATCAACGTCTTTATTAAAAGTTTTGATAACATCGAGGCACAATTTTATTGTTTATGTTTTGGACCGACAACATAATATCTATACAGGAAATAGATGTTTCCGCATCTGTACGACAATTGTGCAGACCATTAGACTGTGATACATGTTGACTTAGTATATAATGCGGCACGTACTGCACGCTTGTTCGCCGTCGTCACAGTCAGGAGCCAGCCGTCCAGCAAGTCATATCGTCCCGAAGATAGTCGACACCTGCTGTGGTAGGATGAAGGGGAGGGGGTCACCTGTGGATTCACATGGATTGCCACGTGAAGGTAATGACCAGCCTACTACTAAAATACAGGAAGTCAGGGGCATACCTGCAGATACGTGGCAATACGATACAGAAGATGGTCAACCTACCCTTACCACCAAAGCAAAGCCCTTTAAGAGCCGAAGCCGAGTCGAGTAGTACTATGGACAGGCATAGACCCTCTGGAAGCTACCATGCCGAGCCCGTGCAGCCTTCCACTCCAGACATTCATTCAAGTACATGTAACCTGTAAACATTGTGGCTCTAATCCTATGTATAGGTAGAGGTAATTGTACACACACTCCCATATCGCGCCTTAAATGAACCCCATTAGTGGGAAAACCATGCAGCGAGAGAGTGGTGTGTATTGGTCCGCTTTTCGCATAGTGTGCTTTGCACACTTTAAAGCGGCAGGTCTGTTGCAGCCTGGCAACTCACCTGACGATCAATTAATAAGGGTGCGGTGCACCCATTAAACATACGAACATGCCGGAATCGCCGAACACGTCTTTAATCCAAATTCATTCATTCACGCTTGTTCGCCAATGCGTTCCACCACTTCACGAGTTCACAAAAAACATGTATACATGTATCGCCAATGCACCATTAGTGTCGAAGGACTTAACTATTTAGAACAGAACATAACACAACACAACTTTATAGAAAAAAATCATACTCGGGCCATACATATATGGCATACGAGTCGAGTACAATCACAATTCTATTATATAAGAAACCATCATGATGTAATATATAAAAAAAGACGCAGAAGAGAGAAAACGGGAAGAGACTAAAAATCAGAGAGAGAGAGAGAGAGAGAGAGAGAGAGAGAGAGAGAGAGAGAGAGAGAGAGAGAGTATGGATTATATAAAGTTACAAATCCAAGGGGTATCTAAAGAAAAGTGAACTATCAATGATTTAAATGAAAACGCTTTTGAGATGTTTCACTAAATATTTACAAGAGTCGCAAAAGGTTTCAATGTGAAATCAGTACATGTAGCTATCTAGACCACTATTCAGTTTCTAATTCTTTCATAATTTTGCTAACAAATATGCTTCCGTTTTTGACTATTTTTTTTTCTTTTTAATTTGTCATTAAATGTTGATATTTCAAAAGTATTGGGACGTATGTAATAATATTTCTTAGTAAAATTCAGTGTAGAATTCACACTCAAAGAGATAATTAAATTCCTCACCCAAAACGTTATTCTGACATTTGGTACATTTCCTTTCTTGATATGGAATTTTCGACCAGTTTCAACAGGTGATTATGGTTTGACGTTTTTAACTTCAAGTACACATTTTTAGGAAATTTTATTAATATTCTTCCAATTGGATATGCGTTTTATAAATTTTAAAACAAAAACCAGTCTTGTTTGTGTTGATCTAAGAGGATGGTTTTATGGCACTAATGTTATCCTTTTAATTATTTAACCATACATCATACCTTATTACCTTTTAAGAATTGTCTTTATATGCGTTATCCATTTGCGGTCAAAAAGGCCAGAATCAACATCTAAGCGCATCATTCTATATACCATACTTTACAATTTATTTTCCCTTCCATTGATTAGTGATAGCCAAAATTTAAACATCGCATATGTATAGTGATGTGTATTGGATGCCGGTCTAATTATGTATGTCATAAATGGACTGGATTACTTTTTCGTCAATTTTGTTATTTCCCTTGGAAATTCAAAATGGACTTTTTCTGTTAGTTCCAAATTTTCATATCTCCATATTTCACTCCCAATGGTAAGTATTGGTATAATGGTACCGTCAAATAATTGTAACTGTAGATATAAAGACAAATTGCAGTTCCCTACTGGCTTAAACAATAGTTTAGGAGCCTTATGGGTTTGATCAATAACACGATTCCTTGCGTTGCAAAATTGTCTGGATTTTGAGAAGAAAACGCCTAAATATTTATAATGATCAGCTACTTATAAACTATAACCATCTAAACAGAATTGTAAATGCTTGACGTTTCTTTCTCCAATAACCATTATTTTGGTTTTACTATAATTAATATTTAATTTCTAGTCCTTGCCGTATTGTAGAAAACAATTTAAACTCTCTTGGAGTTTTATTTCATTCTCAGCAGTATGACTGTATCATCTGCATAAAGAAGAATTAAAACATCGAGTAATATTACAACATCATCGTGTGAAAAGTTCATTTGAATTCCATCACTGATATTTTTACACAAAAATAATTCTAAATCATTAAGAAATAACAAGAAAAACTTAATGAGAGAGATTTTCCCCTTGTAAAAAATATCTGTTCACCATTAAACTTAGTGCAAGATTTTATTACCTGGTACAAGTTATAAGTTATTATTATACATCTTGTACTTTGCGGACAGAAAGAAATAAGAAATGAACGACATCTATCGGTAACAACCAGAGCTATGTTTTACAATGCTTTGACCAGGAATACGTTTCACTTTGGTCACTGGTGGGGCATTTTGGCGACTTTGGTTGTGGTTGTGTGACCTTATTGTTTAGAGTAAAGTGTAAGTGTTACCATCAGTTCGCCCCGAAGCAAGATGGTGGACACAGTTGGCCACCATATCCGGTCCTAGCGTATGGCCTCAGACCTACAGACAGGAATCAGACCACAATTAATTTTCCTGTATAGTCTCCACATTTGTTTGTCAGTACTGAACTTTCCACTGTGTCCAAATCCTAATAAATCATATGTTGCTGTAAAGTATCTTCAAAGATGAACCCACGCTGAAGTTCTTGTCATAGGTTAACCGGCATTCTTATGAATAGCTGGACTGTAAACAAAGCAACGTGCACTGAGTCACAGATTTCACTTCGGGATCAGCACCAATGCCTCATTACTCACTGTGCACTGTCGCCAAAATACACACAGACAACCACACTATAATGCTCATATTCTAAACAATAACCAATTTCCTTTAAATTAATACTAAGAATGACTAAATCCAATGCATACATCACCACCAAATTGAGAGAGGAAAAAATGATCTAAAAATAGACTCGGACTACATTCGTGGGTACTGAACCGGAAGTATTAATTGTGTCCTGATTCCATATGAAGTGAGGTCTCACTGGACAATTGTTTTGGTTAATTTTCATCGGACTAGGACAGACTGCAGCAAAATGAGAATATTTTCTACATTAAAGATACAAATAGAAACTAACCAATGATTTGTTTGGATGGCATGCTTGTCAGATTTTAATTAAGGTATTTAGATTAATTCCTTGTACAAATGATAGTTTTTACAGTGAACCAACACTACTCCCAACTCCTCTTTTTTACGTTCATTTTTGTCAGTAAAGAGCTATTTTGAATATTTTCCTGTGACAAGGCGGCTGAACCAATCAGTATGGGCTTTATGCATGTTGAAAGTTCACTGGCATTATAACAAAAAGGCATGTTTCTAATCACCCCTTTTCCATCTCGATTTCGAGATATTTACCGCTTTAGCAGACATGCATAAATATGTAAACTAAGTCGGCTGTTCATTTGCAGCCCAAAGTTACTCATTTGATCTCCAATGCTGGTTTAACTGTGACAGACAGTCACCAAACAAGCCAACCCATTTTCAAGCCTAACTCAAAGTAAATGTAAACCAAATTGCAGATTTAGTTTCCGTGTGAAAATGTATAAACACTAGGCTCGTGCTTTTCAGGCTCACGCCCTCTTCCTTAAAAATTGGGGAGGGGGGGTCAACATGCGAAACTATCCAATGAGACCCGAAGCATGATGGCGCACAGGGAGTCGCCGACTCGCCGTCTTTGTAACTTTTCTACCGTTTTCATGCATGAACAAGAGCGTGTTTCTGGTTCCCTAAATATCGGTCAGAATAGACACCTATGGTTAGAGCTCCAAAACACACACAGTTGTACGGATCGTTATCAGACCCTCCTAACTCTGCATACAATTCTTTGAGTCACGCAATAGTCCAGTTCAAAGATGCTAACAGAAGATATAACTATTGCAGCCAGGGCATTTCTCCAGTTACATACAGATATCTGACCGACATTTATTTCATGAAATCAGGATAGAGTAATTAAAGACGCTGACTGAATATATTATATTAGCTGTTTCCCAGTATTGAATCACCTGGCTGTTGCATATTGGAAACATTGATTTATCACTGGATCATGATTAGTTAGCGTCTTCAGATAACGATACCATTGACCGATATTTCATACCGCAATTAGAGAGAACAGCACGAATATATACCAAATGATTAAAGCAAAAATACAATAATTGTTAGAGAAACCTGATAAATTAGACATCAGAGTTACATATATGTATATATATATATATATATATATATATATATATATATATATATATATATATATATATATATATAAAACGTGTACACATTACCGCACATGTATATATATATATATATATATATCCCTACCTCTGCACCTTACACTCCCATATCTATCTATCTATCTATCTATCTATCTATCTATCTATCTATCTATCTATCTATCTATCTATCTATCTATCTATGTTATCGAACAGACTAGAGAGTTAAAATTAGTCCCCTACTGGGACTCGAATCCGCCCTACGAATCACGGCATCTTTGTTTTACCAACAAGCACCAGTTCGTATGCAAACTCTGTTCAATCCCCAACTAGAGCAGCTTCGATGTGTCGCCATTGTTGATCATCACGCTTTTTATTGCATACTCAGTTTCCATTACCCCACCCCCAGACAGTGATCCGTCATACATATGATGCATCTTCCTGGTATGACTGCATATATGAAGTTTTGTTGGAAAATATTTCAGATGTCACTGTAATTGCATTGTTTGGTATATTTGACCTTTGACCCCGAGGCAAGAATTCCAGAGGGAACAAACAAAATATACCCCTCTCGCACATGGTTAACACGTGGACAATTTTAGAAGGAGATAAAGTTAAAGACAGACGAATAAGCAAACGGACAGGCAGAGAGTATCACAATACCCTCCTCTAAATCGTGTGAATAAAAATGGATGGAACTTAATCAAGGCTACATGTGTTGCAATCTTCACTCCAAGCATGTGGCTTTAGTTGTAAACTAATGGACGCAATGTTGAATGGTGCCATCACTCCAAACACCATAAGAAAAGGGAATAGCCACAAAAATGACGCCATGTTTGAGCACGCGATAATTCAAATTAGCATATGAAGAGTTAGGTAGGTCAATGTATCCTAACGCTAAAATCTTTGTATCATGTGAGACGGAAGTGGAGAGAACAATTTTGAACATGTTTCTACGATCACGTGTTTTTAGAATAAGTACGCACTGAGGTAGACAGCGGCTAAATTGTACTTGTATTTTCATTGAGATCACTTCATTTAGTTTCCAGTCAGAAAGAAAAACTTTCCCAAGCATGAGTCCCTAAGAGGGTTGTTCCCGCTGTAAGGAGGAAGGGCATGTTGCAAGAAGGTTGAAATTGGAAGTTGCAAGGAAGAATAAATCTAATATACAACCTCAAGAACGAAGATATACTTCACCGAGATGATGTGTTCATTTTTAAAAGTCCATCAACTTCAAGGGAGATGTATACATTCACGTGCCATCAGGCAATAAAGATGGAGAAAAATTAGTTCCGACCTCAGACGGCATATATTTGACTCTCCGTCGTTGAAAGGAACTTAAATGTGTCCTATCAGAGATCCCGCAACGTGTGTCTAAGTGTGACCAAGAAAATGAGAATGTACAGTTCAGACTATTGAGCCGGACATTGGTATGCGTCTATCACATAAGGATTCCCTTGTGTTGTTATTTGTAAATTTTGCTTCCCTGAGGGTGCATTCACCGTTTGCGACACCCGCAAAGGAATCTCGAGAAACTGGTGGAGGTCGCAATTGACATCCACCTTCACGTACCCGAACGTTTAGATGTGATCCCTTGTTACCTGATGGAGCATCATCAAAACCAGCTGGAGGCTTCACAGTGTTCTGATCGCAATCCCAACGACTATCATGCCTTGTGATGGTAAGTTATCTACATATATTGATAAATGTGTGGCTTGGAGAATGATAATGGCTTGATTTGGCATTCAGTGACTCATATTCTAAAAAATACCTGTCAAAATATCATTTTACAAAGCATATAAGACACCAAAATTATCGAACTTTATTTTCATTCTCAACATTGACATCGGATATATCAGCAGCCAGAAGTAAAAGAAAACAAATGTGCGAAAATCGATACATTTGGAAGCAAATAACCCGTCTTTAATTTTTCCCCTCAATTTGACCTCTCAAGACATAGATTATGTTGAGAAGGACGCTGTCGAGCTGTCACCTTGACGAATAAAAAAGGAATACTGCATTCTAGCTGTTGTAGCACCAGCTCCTTGTTGTGCTTTTATTTCAACAGTGATGGCAAATACCTCTGAATAATTCGATTATTTTTCTGTCAATGTTGGAGGATGAAATCAGTATTATCTTTGGATTGATTATGTTATACTATATGTTACCAGTTACATTAGCCTTTTGCTATGGTTTGCATGATCAATCACCCCTTTATACTGAAACGTCAGTGCGCGACGTTCCCTCCCAGTGAAAAGCTAAACCAACATATTTTCACCAGATACAGGAATGGGAGGAAAGTGGTGCTAAGCTGAATGTTCCTTCTAATCTTGTAACTATACATGGAGAAAAACTTGTTTTCGAATGAATGGAGGAACAAATAAAACAAAAGCCGTGAGTGGAAAGACTCGTACTTTTGACCTGCATTATCACATAACCACTATAAAATTGATCGTTGTCGAAGCTTATGAAACTTTCATCAGAAAGTCATGAATAGATCTATCGACAGTACCAAAGAAGATAATAAACGGGAATATTGCCAATACGTAATCGATCCGTTCAGTTTGTACGAAAGTGGACAGCTCCACATGCCACAGAGAGGACACAATCTTCTAGAATTCAATTTCAATAGTGCCTTGGCGGAAACGTGCACGGTGATAGTTTGTGCCAAGTTTTCAGCTCTAATGAATGTTGAACGGGATTCTGTAATAAATATAAATATTCTTTACAGTTTTTTTCTCATAACTATGGAGCAGACGCTATAGAGAAACTGCGTCTTGGTTTTATGTATTGTGGTCATCAGTTCAAAAATTTCAAAAGTGTCTCTCTCATTAGCTGCATGGACAAAAACAAATAATATATATAAGGGAGAGAGTTAAGATCCTCTCGGATGACCATTTTAGCGTAAACAATTTCATACTTCTTGCTTTCGGTTCGATGTAGCGAATGGTAGCCTGCTGTTTTCTCGTCATTTTTAAGAAATGAACCACCGTCAAGCATCTTGCCTTCTTCACTGACTTCTGCTGTTCGTTGTCTGTCTCGAATATTTCTTTGGTGGAATCCAAATTTGTATTCTTGTAATTCAAGGTAAACCAGCTCACTGTCACAGACCAAACTTCCCCAGAAGGAATTGGACCACATCTTTGTCAGATATTTCAACCGCGGACTTTTCTGGATTCTTTGAGGTATTCAGTCACACGCCCTTTCTCTCGCCGGACATAAAGTTGCTTCTCCTCAGACACCAGGCGGGCCCTATCCGGCGATTCTTGTTTGTAATTGAGAAAAGTGGTAATATACTCAGCAAATATGCCACCTTCCTTTGTCAGAGGATCGTATTGCGTTGTTGTTTACTAATTGTAAACTTCATGGATGTGTAAGACCTTTTACCACTTTTCCTTGGCCTTTTATGTGTGGACAAGGTGCCACTCATGTCATGCTCGTCCTCCATGTGATAGCATGGGGTCAGCTGTTCAAGATCGGCACAGGTTCCGCATAGAGAAAATTCAGTTTCCCTCGCGAACGGTAATGAAGGACCAAGTGAAAAAGACCTCTCGGAGGCAAATCTTTGACTTTTGCGATAGCACAGTAATTATTTAAGGGTTCGAGGTTGTTATAGATAATACGGGAATGACAGTAGGGGTATTTGGCGGTCTTGTTGGTCCATGAATAAAGTGAAGTAAGTAAACGTATTTTATTCGATCGCCCGCATTGATTTTATAATGGAGGTAGGTTGCATTAGTGCAGGGGTCACCAAACTACGGCCCGCGGGCCGCATCCGGCCCGCGACATCATTTTGTCCGGCCCCCAGAATAACCCCCAAAAATAATAAAAAATAATCCTACTTTTCAACCCAAACTACTCTGCCTGTGGATTGTTAAAACTGCCCGTAGTTTGGCCAGAGTTTGATGACCCATATAACAGACAGCACGTACAACGTACTAAGCATGTCGCATAATGAAGTATATTGAGCCAGGAACGTCATACGTTACAGCGGCTATACACATCACACAGCTAAAAAAATACAGTATGTTGTGGATGTTTCGTTTTTGGGCGCATTATGATATTTGTGAATTTAGGTTCGGTATGATTTTGGGACTGTCGTGAGCGCCATCTCGTTAATCACGAGGATTGGTGAAGTGTCATCTGGCGAATAGAGTAGTGGGCGGAAATGAAATGTCTTCACGTGGTTTTTAGTGTTCAGGAGAATTGTGTCTGATTTTCAATGGGCGATAATGGAGTATGGGGTGGTGCGCATTTTCTGAATATTGTTTCATGTATGAAGTGTATCTAATGGGACTTGTATTATTTGCTTTTTACTCAATATACTGTTCCACGTGTTTCGCCACATTGTGCTACTAACCTTTTTCTTCCATAATCTTCACCCATCAGTATGGCTACTAAGAAAAGAAAGGTGGATAAGGAATGTCGCATTTTCAACAAAGAATGGGGAGAAAAGTATTTCTTTGTGGAAGTAAACGGTCAGAGGGCCAGTTGCATAATATGTCATGAAACTGTTGCTGTCATGAAAGAGTACAATATACGTCGTCACTATGAAACAAAACATCTCTCAACACACTCAAAATATGTTGGAAAGCTGCGTACTGAGAAATTTGAGTCTATGAAACATGGTTTGGAATCTCAGAGGAATCTTTTTACGAAAAAAATTGCTGAAAATGAATCTATCACTCGGGCAAGTTACAAAATAGTGAATAGGATGGTAGAGCGAGGAAAACCATTTACTGACGGAAATTTCATAAAAGAGTGCATTATAGAAGCAGTAAATGACTTATGTCCTGAGAAAGCTAGCTTATTTGAAAACATCAGCCTTTCAGCAAGTACAGTTGTGCGGAGAACGGAAGAACTTGGAGAGAACATACAGTCTCAGATACATGAAAAAGCTAAGGACTTTCTGTGGTATTCTCTTGCTATGGATGAGTCTACCGATTTATCGAGTACGTCACAACTTCTTGTCTTCATCCGTGGTGTTACTTGCAATTTTGAAATTACAGAAGAATTGGCATCAGTTTGCAGCATGCATGAAAGAACAACTGGAGAAGATATTTTCATGGAGGTGCAGAAAACTTTGCAAAGTTATCACCTTCAGTGGAATCAGCTTCGGTGTGTAACTGTTGATGGGGGAAAAAACATGGCAGGAAAGAAAAAAGGTTTGATAGGGCAAATCCAAGCTAAGTTGGGGGATCTTCTACTCCCAAGAGCGCTCTCAATACACTGCATCATACACCAGCAATCACTCTGTGGAAAACACTTAGATATTTCTTGTGTATTGAAACCAGTCACAAGTGTGGTGAACTTTATTCGGAATCATGGGCTCAATCACCGCCTGTTCCAGGCTTTCCTTGAAGAAATCGATTCTGATTTCTGTGATTTGCCATATTACACTGCAGTGAGATGGCTGAGTTGTGGTAAAGTCCTGCTTCGTTTTTATAATCTCCGAAGAGAAATAGATCTTTTTCTCACTGAGCAAAATAGAGCAGAACCACTGTTCTCAGATCCTTCATGGTTGTCAAAGTTGTCATTTCTGGTTGACATCACTTCTCATATGAATGAACTGAACTTGAAATTGCAAGGAAAGGAAAACCTCATTTGTGAACTCTACAGAAACATCACAGCATTTCGGAGAAAGCTATCATTGTTTGAAGCACAACTAGAAGGAGGAAACTTTTCTCATTTTCAGTGTTTCCAGGAGTTTTGCACTGAAAATGCTGGACGTGACGTCAATCTCAAGTTTCAGAAAAAGATTATTCAGGACTTACAGATGCATTTTTCAGAAAGATTTTCTGATCTTGACCAAATTGAGAATGACATTCGTCTGTTTGAGAATCCATTTGGCTGTAATCTTGAAAACACACCAACTGAGTTACAACTTGAGCTCATTGACTTGCAAGCTAATACTTTGTTGAAAGAGAAGCATAGAGAAGGAAAACTCATTGAATTTTATCGCTGCTTACCTGATGACGACTTTTCAAAATTGAAGAAGTTTGCTGCAGGCATGGCATCAGTTTTCGGAACAACTTACGTTTGTGAACAAACTTTTTCAAGGATGAACTATGTCAAGTCAATGTATCGAACAAGGCTCTCTGATGAACATTTAAAAGCAATTCTTATGGTTGGATGCAGCAATCATAAAGCAAATATTGATGATATTTTGAAAATGAAACACCAATTTCACACATCTCATTAACGTTTGTGCAGCCTACTATGTCAGCTAAACAGTCTAAGTTGGAGATATTTTGGTACAATATAAGTATTGTTCATTGATTTTTGTTATTTTGTGCACTAACTTTTATGTGATAATAAATTGATTGGATGAATGACATTGTATTTTGTTTACATTCAGAGTATTCTGTACTAAATCTATTGAACAAAACATGCGTCCGGCCCGCGCTCGGCATCCCTACAGTCTTATCCGGCCCTTCATGAAAAAAGTTTGGGGCCCCCTGCATTAGTGCATCCACCAAAGGACTCTCGGGGTCAAGACCTGCCTGCAGATCTAGGCAATGGACGACATTGTCCATTTCGATATGTGAAAATGGTGTTCCCAAATGCACTAGTAACTGAAACCCAGTTCCTTTAAGTGGCGCTCACTGTAAGGGCTTTTTCACCGATTGGTTTGTTTGAGTATGTTTCAGACTCTGTCAGTCTTCGGAATAACATATTTTTTGCAGGCATGGTAGAGACAACTCAAAATGTGTATGTCGTGTTGGTCTCAACACAGTAACCGTGCACCCAGCATTTCGTTCCTGGGACACGAAATTCACCCTCATTGAGGGCATGTCGAATCTGGAGGAGTCAACCTTCCTGGCGAGATTCGTGCATTTTCCATTCCAACAACTGAACGCTCTCTCAGTTACATTGGTCCTTTTTGACATAGCTTTCGCTTGGGACTTGAGCTATATGGTAGCCAACCCATATTATTTATCGAAGCTGTGTCCTCTTTCACAAACGGCATTCTTTGTCAGCCAGGATTCACTGATCTGTATCTTCCATTGGTTCAGATTAAATTTCGCTGGATGCCAAGAGGTTTCCTCTCCGTCCGGTTTTGTTTATTTGACGACATAACGTTCTTTCTCAAGGAAGAGAGCTTTGAATACGGTCATGAGCACATTGAAGTTGTTAATGCCGCAGAAGAGATCAATGGTGCGGTCGGTAACTTCCAGAAGGAGATCCCAAAATTTGAGGCAGCCATTCTAAAGTTATCGACGTCGGACGCACAGTAACCTTCCATTTCTTGTCTACAAATCAAAGATTTCGTCAACTTTCTCGGCATGCCACTTTACAAAAGTCTTCCACTAGTCGCAGCCCATGTAGTCGGTGCCGTAATATCCGAATCCTGCATAGGTTCCCTTGCTCGAATCCGTGTTGAAAACGTGCGGAAAATATCCCTTCTTCTGCCCTTTGAGGTCAAATGTTTTGGGAAGAGCGACCAGCTTCATCGGTAATAAATTAAGACTATCGAAGACGCAGATGTTTAGCTCATAGTGTATGTGCATGTATATGATAATGGATGCGTTGTAAATGATTCTAGTTGGTCTCATTGAAATGTCAATTAGGCATCCCCATATTAATATTCTTTCGTGTTGTGGGCTATTGTGATTATATTGCGATGTTGTTAATCGAACAGCCAATAACCACAGTTTTTGAGAGTGTTGGAACCGGGCACTACATGTATCGGGGCAGGGATCGTCGACATAAACGCCATACTTATTGTTTCTTTTGTTGCACTTCTTGCAGCGATATCCGCAAAAAGATGCGTTTGCTGGGATCACAATGGGATCACAGTTACAGAAGTTGCAAGCCTTTTGAGCCACGATGAAATTAGGACGAAATTTCCTTCTGCGCCATCTCTTTCTACAGTGGAAACATAATTGACATGCAAGAATAGCAAGGGTCCAGCATGGTAGCCATGCCTCAGCTTCAAAGTATGTGGTGTCAAAATCAAAGAAAATATGATGAAGTTCCTTGTACTTAAAAAAAGCCCTTGTACTTAAGTATCGTGGGTATCTCTTAGTACAAATGATTGTCTACGACCCATTCCTCACAACAGAAACACTTTACTGGCCACTATGACGCTGGGTTTCTTCCTATTTCTCTTTCTGTTGTCCACTACTTCACGGCACGTTGTGCTTTTCCACCACCGCTCTCTAGGTGATATTCTTATCTATTCATTGTCGTCGTCATCTTTTCTATCTTCGCGGGTGTCTCGTCGACGCTTGGGCGGTATTTGTGAAAGATACCGAAAGTTGTTGTCTATTAGTAAAAAAAAGTTGTGTCACTAGATAAAATATTTCAATAAATATTTGCAATTTAAAAAACAAAATGAGGAACAAACAAAACATTTACAACTATTACTGGTACAGATTGTAGTTACTGGCTTATTTTCTCAATATTAAAGCAAACTTCATCTTACCGACGATATTCGAGTAAAAGTTGAGTCCAAATGCAAACAACCTTGACCCTGATCTGCCGTCGCATAATGCGCCGGCAGATCAGGGTCTACGTTGTTTGTTCTACTAATTAGTCCTTACAAACTGCATAGACCCAGATCTGCCGGCGCATTAAGCGCAGGCAGATCTGGGTCTATGCAGTTTGCAGTTGGCAAAGACTTATATGCGAAAATAGACGGTAAGTTAAATTCGTTTTGTACGTCTTACCTTTTTGTAGCAGCATAAGAGAGTTGAGAGATGGATATTCATTCGTTTATATCTCTTGAACGAGCCTGGGCCAAGGTACATAAACCACTTTTCTTTAGACCAACGCAAGAGGTTATCGGACAGGTTATACGGTCAGGTTATGAGAACCTCTTTAAGTAATCTAAGGAGATACAGACAATATTGAAGCTTGGTCGTTGGCAGCAAGAGTGATAAATAATAAAATCTATCCTCGACCAAGAAAAGTAACGTAGAAAGAAAAATGGGATATAATGTTTGAGAAAAAAAACTATGTATTTTTAACGGTTTTATTATATGATTTAAGGCACAGATTTGCACTTTACCATGCTCGTCTTTCATTACCTTTTTATATCAAATCACTGAAATTGGATATAATATATGAGAAAATTAATAACTACTTATACACTACAGTTGAATACAGATTGTACACATTAAAGATTCACGATGAAGTCACCGAACTGCACTCGACCATAATCATCTTTCTGAGGGGAAAATCTTTTTTACGTCAAATCACAGGAGATATATAACACATTGCCACATAAATGAATATTAACATCTTTCTCTGTAATGGATGCGATATATTGACAAAATGTTGATTTAAAAAGCAATATATGTCTGGTAGAAGCTCTGGAAATACTAGCCAAACCGATATGGTGTGCGATCTCCTAGACGACATTGACTGGAAGTGCTATTACGTCCTCCATGCGGTCTTTATAGGTAATGATGGTCATTATTATTCATCATACCACTTTGGTCACTACACGATGTATTTTGACCAAATTGCTAGTTAAGATGGTGAATTTTGCAATTTGAAACTAAACTATCACATTCTGTTAGCAGTTAGAAAGGGAACTGATTTGAATAAACATTTTTTCCATTAAGCATGAATCTAATGTCATGAATGTCCGTGTGTCTACAATGAAAAAGAAACCAAACATAAAATCTCAACCCAACCCTATATGTTGTGGAGCTTCATGGTGATGAATGTTCTCACTGTGACGAAAATATAATTTATGCAATTGTAGAGTTGAAGAGGCAAATTTCGGACGATAGTTAAAACAAGGGCAGTAAACTGTGCTAATAAATGAATGAACCATCTGGTCCGTGAAATCAATTTGTGAGAATTGAAGGTGATGATGTCCATCAGTTAATTCACAGCCTTGAAAATCAAAAACACTGCGAAAGAAACTTTGAGAGAAATAAACTTAGTTCAAAAATTTCTTAAAATGAAAAGGCTAGACCCAAGATATTCACGAAAGTCAGCTCAAGGATCTTGATGCTTTGTTTTCACATTTCATCCTGTCAGTTAGAAAATAGACGGTCAGGAGTTTGAGACCCTACGATCAATCATCAGTAGCGTGGACAGAGAATTTTAAAAGGCAAAAGTACGACCACAGAATAAGGAATTCTGATGATAATGCATTTTTCCTGACAAGATAGACTCTATAGGCTATGATGAAATCATTGAGAAAGGAAATCAAAGGCAACCGCCCAAATGAATCAGGGAAAATCCATCGCTTGGTGTGCAGCGGGGACAAATTTACCTTGGTGCAACGATACACACCCATGCGATGTTTCTTTGACCGAAGAAAATTTGCTGCGTGCGCGAATTCATGTAGTTGCCGAAGATACTCCATATACATGTTGTGCTTAAGATCTTTTGCGACCACGACCCGGGAAACTCCTTTTGCCTTCTGAATATTTTTGCCAACCACTATCGAGTACATTTTAGGTCGCAGTCCCACATATTCGTAGATAGGCTTGCGGGCATTCGTCTTTGAATTTCCTTACGACTTTTTGTTAGTGCTACTGAACAGCGAATGGTCCTTCGGGTACTCGCTGGTGTCAAACTCGTTTACAACCGATGTCTCGCATATGTCCGCGTAGACGTCATTAGTAGTGATGTACATCAGCAACGAGTCAATATCCGTGTACAGCATCTTGATGTTGTCACCGTACATTGGCTTGAGCGAATGGTAGTAGAACTCGTACATGAGCAGCTTTGACAAATCCAACACGGAGGCACCAACGTAAATGGGTTTCGTCAACTTCAGCTTAGCTTTCTTGCTGTGTACAGTAATGAGTACATCATTGAATACGTGACTCAAATGCCGGGTCGGCAATCAACCTGCAAAGGTTTTGTTGATCACGATCATGCGAATTGCTTTTCGTAGATTTTCCATGGTTTTCCCGAACACGGCGTTTTTTATCATCATAATTCCTTTCCAAATTCGTTCGTAGCGACCGTTCGCAGATCTGCATTCATCTGAATGTAATGAGCCATCCACGCGCGCTGACGAAACCGCAGCACCCGACGGATTTGACACACACGCATTCCCAATCGTAGATACAACTGTGATTTTCGTACTTGCGGCGCAGGTTCGGGACAAGCTTGGTGCATTCGGTGAACTTACGCCCGGAATCATCCACGATCGCACACTGGTACGGTGACAGCTATTCGCGGGGCACCGCCAGCGCTGCTGGGCTAGTGGATAATCAGTGTAGGCGTGGTGAAGCTCGTCCGGGTATTCCAAGACTACTTCGAAGAAATATCCATGGTTACTGTTTTATCGTACTTGCGTATGTGTTTGCGTATGTTTGCATCCGGGGATCGATCCACTGAAACTCGCCTACGGGCAATGGTTGAATCATCGCCCAGTCATACAGATTGTTGTAATGCTTGGGAGGGCAGGGTCGTATCCGTCCACGAGCGGGTTGTTCGAAAGAGCGAAATGGTGACTCGCCATGGAAATTCCGCGGCAGCGACCACCTTCGATAAACAAATGCAGCTGACCTGGCCAAAACATCATGTATTTTTCCATATTGTTGGGAATAACGCTTATTATTGCGTTCGATCCTGTTGCGATTCATTTCATGATCAAGTGACCATCATGCCTGCGCAGGTTATGAAACACAATCGGAATTTTTTTTTACCAGGGTAAATTTGCTGTAGACTGCATGCGCTGTGTGCGGCTCTTCTGTACGCACCAATGGTGTGACAGTGATCGCGAACTTTTTCCTGGTGTACGGCACGCTAAAAGTCCCTTCACAGTAATGAGTCGCCACGGAGAACTCGCGAATGTCATCACGGGTTATGATCATGCCCGCTGGCGAAGAGAGCTGTTGTCTAATCCATTTTGCTGTAACCTCTAGCGATTTAATAAACACCTCAACCGAGTTTTTGCCCCAATGCAATATTGGCAGCTCAGTTTTGCTCCATCACACCTGACTTGTTCAGCATATTGTGTTGTATTTGACGAAACCGCGGGTGGCGGCGAAGCTTCCTCCCAGGGCCGTCGTAAGGGGCGGGCGATACGGGCGACCGTCCGCTGCGCCAAGCCTGGGGGGTGCCGTTTCGCAGAGTTTGCAGTACTTTTTCCTACTGGGGACGCCGAAGGCGACGCTCGTACGGGGCGCCGTTTCGTCAAGCGCAAACGAGCGACGGCCATGCTTCCTCCTACGACCTTTGGTCATTCACGGGACCGTTTAAACATTCAAAGTCCGCGTAAATTATCTCCGGTTGCACTGCGGTAAATTTTAAAATATTCTTACCAGGTTCTGACTACCCAACAATAGAATTCATGGCCATCAAGCAGCTGTTGAGTGCTAAATATATGCATGCAGCGTCGACATGGAAACTTTCTTCCATTATGTTTGCTGTGCCGGCAAACTGTTCGTGGAAAATTTTTTATCGACACACAGTGGTACCGCGCCGCTAAGACATCAGTGCCGTCCTCGTTTTCAATGTTGCTCAACAACAATGGATCGATAAGTTTAGTTCGCTTGCGTGCATGTGGGGATAGTTGAATCGGCTGAAGGCCTTTGCTCTAAGTAAACACATTAACGGCGATGTCAGGGTTATGTCGTTCAAACTTTTCGAGTTCAGTCTTGGAAGCCTGTACAGGGAATTCTATGTTATCAAACTCAAGTTCACCGAGGTGCTGTTTGTATTTTCGAGGCTGGTCTGTATGATCACTCGCAGGATGAAGCGCGGATAAGATCGCCAATTTAAAACACCCGTCGTCGTTGCTTTTCCCGTTTATTACTGCTCGCGGTGGAATACACGCTGGTGTTGGAATATAACTTGACCCGCGAAAAGGCTTTTGTACGGGGAAATATGAAGCTGAACTTGCGTGCTTCTGGCAAGAGTCCATCCTGAAACTGTATTGGTGTATTTTTCCAACTTTTCAAGAATCTTTGCAAAAGCTCTGTCTATTTTATTATTAATAGCCTCTGTATCTTCACGGTTAAAGATTACAAAGGCAAAACCAAAACACATCGTTGTCTGGTAAATCGAGGTTGTCTATGGGGTTAAGCTGCATAATCAAGTCCACACCGACAACAATTTTTACCTTTAACCCGGAGGTGTCCTCGTGCTGTAATGTTAATACGATTCCCGGATGCATGTTCGAGAGAAGCTTCACAGTGTCTTTGCCTGGCTCGTATTAAATTGGGATAATTGCCGGATAATCTTGTAAATCACGAGAGCGCCTGTGTAACGTAAACTCCGGAACTTGGACCCGTCGAGCTTGTGCAGCAGCCTCAGTGGCAATGGTAGCTGCGATACGGCGACGGTCTTTTTCCTCATCAGCAACCACACGTGCGATATCGGCCCGTCAATGTTCTCAGTCGATGGTGTGCGTAACTTCAGACTTATCCTGTCATTTACTTCAGGCGATACTTTATGCACCAGAGCATACTGCAGTGGATAATATTTATTCGTACGACCATCGGCCGTAAAATGCTTTGCACCCATGATAGTAGCGTCTGGTAAACAAATTTTGTACCAGGATGCAGAAACCGCGAATCAACATCAAACAGCTTTTGCTGCTCGAATAGAATTTTCTTCAAGCCGGTATTTAGCCAAATCACTGCACGCTTGCCAGTAAAAAGTCTTACGCCAAATCGTAAATAACCACCTATTGTACGTTGGCATCCAAGGATTTCAAATGCATTGCAGTGCTTGGATATTTACTCTATGGTTTCTGTGTCTTTACGCTTGAATAGCTTTTCACAGAAATCCCGGCATACTCTTTCCTGCCATTTTCCCATGCCGAGTATGATTTCCTGATATTCTTAGTCACTGTAAATGTATGAATCGTTATACATACGAAAGTCATCATCATACTTCCATTGGTGTTGCATATTATTGTTACAAGCAGCTCTCTATTTGATTGCCCCTTGACAGTGATCGCCAAAGATCGTCACTGTGAATTTTCACTGTCTTCGCTAGACGTTTCAATGTCTACGCTGGACGGTTCGCTGTCTTCACTCACCAGTGACTCAGCTAACGTAAGCGACTTAAAGTTTTCTTGTATAATATAATACAATGACTTTTCTGGCGCTTTATTCTATTCTTCGCAAAGTTTTCGTCGTACTCGCTTCAACTCAATCCTTAACCAGATTAATTTATCAAGATACTCCGGACACGTCTTTGGAAAAGTATAAAGTACTTTTTGGGCCTCTTTGACGAATCGATATGACGCATTCAAGCTAAATAGCGATTTAATCTGTTTGTGACGTTACGAACGCACCATTGGTCAGGTAATTTAATACCCGCATTAGAAGCAGAAATGAATTCTTTCATAATACTATATGTGTCCAACTGTGTGATTTCTAATGGCATTATATAATAGTCCACTGTAATTCTCTAATAGTGAATCACGTTTGTGTTACCAGCGTATATCGATCTGTCTGTGAGTAGTATCATAATGAGCGTGTATAAGACCACACTTACTTGTGACGGCTCCCCAACTCGTGAACGCCTGACGCGGGCTTGAGAAGCAAAGCTTTCATGCTGATGCAAGCGTGTGTAAAATATCCACAATGGGGAAAAGTTATGTGGAACTAGAAAGGATTCTGGACTGGGGAGTGGTTATAGGTAAGAGTGGTCGTAAACGCCCACTATAATACTACTTTGTTGATTATGACATTCCCATTGGCAAAATTAATTATACTATTATTGTGATATATTTTAATTGTCATCATAAGTGATTCATTGTTTGATAGTTTATTTACATATTTTTGGTACGTTGTTAGTAAATACATTCATATAGCGTATTGAACTGGACGACAATGTGATGAGGTTACAGATGTTTAATATTCAAATTCTGAGGTAATTCGGTCAAGCTAAGACCGGAATAAAGATAAGTGGAGCTGCAATGTGTTTGATATTTTTTTTTCTATACGGTTGCAGGATAAATAAAATACAAAATTAGTGTTTTGAATACTGGGTTTATTTGGCCTAGGGGCAAAAACGGAGCTTGGCAACCCTCGCTGTTTTAACGTTTCTAACCCTCGACCAATTAAACTTCCTATACGAAGACACTAACCTTGTTATCTATATTTATTTTCAGGTATGCACACTATACTGGGTTGAACAAATTTCTGTGCTTGCATGTGTTGCAACTTGAAACAAAAATACATTTGATTTGATACGTCATTGTTTTCTCAGTATCCTTGTAATGCAATACTAACATAATATCATTAGTCTCTCTCTCTCTCTCTCTCTCTCTCTCTCTCTCTCTCTCTCTCTCTCTCTCTCTCTCTCTCTCTCTCTCTCAGCAGACGACACAAAATAGCATACCTGTTTAAATCAATGCACCGTAAAGTTCAGTAATAGAATACAGACCTTCAAAGGAAATGGCAATAGTATCTCGACTCGGACATGGAACATCTTTCTATCACAACAAAGAGAGCTCTTATCTCACGTAGAATTCATTGTGCATCAATCCATTTCCTCGCGTATTTATTTACTTTATTTTTTAAAGTACATAGGAAAGGGTATCATGCACCTTTTTCATAGCAATTGACACGGACATAAAATATCAAGTTAAAGACGAAACTTTCAGATATTGTGAAAACGTTGCTACAATTTTACGGGCAAATGGATTCTTGAAAGCAAAAATAATTCTGCTTATCATTGCAAACAAAGAGAGTATGCTCATGTTGAAAATATGAGCTGCATAAGAGTAGATACATTTCAGATTGTTTTCCCCAAAAGTATAGCTCTGTCGTTTTGTTTGGATTTTTTTAAAGAAAAAGGGATATCTATGTAAATTACATTTACCTGCTTAAATGTTGTATAACTCTACAAAGTATAAAACTCTTGGTACCTTTTTCCAGTGGAAAAGACGCTGCAAAATACCTCGACTGATATATACAAATACAATATATCTGGTCGCGAGGTCTCTCGTTGGGTTCACATTGATATGGTAATTCGGAGCGTGCTTTGAGTATTGACGTATCCAACAAAGCGTCCTTTATTGTAGCTGCAAAAGTAGTTATCCTCTTGATATGATGATTGGTCACGTGTTTGGAGTGATGATGTAAATAAAAATGGCGTCTATTTGTTAGCTACAAAATTGGGTCATTCATTTCGAATGATGACGCCATTCAAGATAGCGTCCAATTTTTTTTAACAGTCAAAGTGGTCCCACAGCAGCATACAAGTAGAAATTGGAGGCAAGCAGATTCTATTGGATTTCTATGTAGACAAATCAAAGTTTATATGGATTATACTATCGTTTCAGAATGACCGGAAATTTATTGATTCTCGAAGTCCTTTAAGCGCGAAATTTTAAAGTAAAGTTGCCATTGAACTCTTGACCTTGTTTCACTGTTAAAGTGGTGCCACCTTGTTATTAAAATATTTCATTTCCCAGTTTAAATCTTTTCTGATGTATTCGATTGTGTGGAGGATCCACGAATTTACTAATAGAAATGACATAAAGAAAGGACGAGGACGAGCAGTTGTAAATTTAACCTCTTTTTTTAACAAATAAATTGTTTTACTACCTTGATTCATTTAGTTGTGAACATTTTATTTTTACGACATTATTTGTGCATGTTGTCCAGGGACGTTCACCTGTCCACCATCTATCTTGCTACCTTTTCCCGACTGAAAGTGAGAACGGCTAAATCTTTGTCAGACCGATGACGTAATTATATCATAAGTAAAGTTTGTCAAATAGCTAAACAATAACCAAAGCTGAAACATGTTAATAGTCAAAGCCGCTAAAACAGGCCCCAGTTTCGTGGAAACCTGTTCGTAGCATTCTCTAAGTCTGGTTTTTGTTTTGCTGATTTTTCTGAAATTTGATTATGTTTCGTTTTTGTGTTTCTGATTTTTTAAAACAATTTAGATAAAGAGTGATTTTAAGTGTTATTGTTTTCTTCCTTGCACTCTTTTTGATTTCTGTTCAACTGTAATATTCTCATGTACAGGTTTGAGTCACCAAGAAATGCTGTAGTATCATTTATTTTCGTGGGGCTCAATTTTCGTGGTTTTGTAAAAAAAGACATTTTCGTGGATACTTAAATTCGTGGTTTGGCCTGTCAAAGTTTGCATATTACTAAGTGTTTAATTTCGTTGTTTAACCTATACAAATACCCAAAATAAAGAATACAAAAGAATAAAACTCTGCCGACGCAAACGGCGGTCACTTGAATGTTTATACCAATACTTTCACATGTATGAGTACAAATCAAAAACCTGACAAGTTCAATATTGACACCGTGTTTTTGTCAAGTGAATAACATCAAAGGAAGCAGACGCAGCCAACAACACTAAAACAATACTACCGCCTCTATGATCACAAATAGCACACCTGTCAAGGTCAATCACTTACACAGTGTTTTCATCTGAGTGCTCAACATCAAAGGAAGCCGACGCAGACTACAACACTAAGTCAATCGGTTATTAAAGTAACATGTAGGATCTCTAACTTAAAACACTATCCATAAAGGGAACAAAACACGTGACCGGCTGACCTTTGCTCAATGCAATCAGCAGACAGTGGCAATATTTGATGTGTCTAGAGCCCATCAATGTGAGAAGATGCTAACTAAATTGAAAGACAGTGGAATCACGCGTTTGTTTGTGCCTGCCTCTTGTACAGACCAACTCAACCACTAGACTTGAAAATAGATAAAGAGTACAAAGAATAATTAAAATCACACTTCCATAACTGGTATGCTAAACCGGTCATGGAGGACATCACGAAAAAAAGGAAGATGCTACTGGTGGCGATCATTGATTGCAACCTCATTAATCAAGCCAATTCGGACCGAATGGATAATTGCAGCACACGCGACAATGAGTGAAAGATGTGACCTAATTATCAGTGGTTTGGAGAAAGCTGGACTTGTTTAATTCTGCAATTTGATGATTATTTACCTGACAAGCATTTGTGTGTACTTTGAGACTTGATTGACACGATGTTGATACAGTGGCTTTGTCTGAAAATCAGTGAAGTGTGAGCTTTAATAATCTGCTGTAATTAGAGTATATACATAGTGTTTCATTAATAATAATGCTTCAAGCAATAGTTCTAGTAGTTTACAGGCTTGTTGTTCTTTTGGATTCAAATTGCATGGATAAAATGAAATGTGGTTTCAGGAGGATTTAAATTGTGTACATTGAGACTTGATTGAAACGATGTTAATACAGTGGCTTTGTCCGAAAATCAGTGAAGTGTGAGCTTTAATACTCTGCTGTAATTAGTGTATATACGTAGTGTTTCATTAATAATAGTGCTTCAAGCAATAGTTCTAGTATTTTACAGGCTTGTTGTTCTTTTGGATTCAAAATGCATGGATAAAATGAAATGTGGTTTCAGGAGGATTTAAATTGTTTAACAACATTTGTACTCGAGTGAAGGATCGATTAGAACAAGTATTTAATTTAATTTTCATATACTATTATTTTTGATTATTCTTTCTTTCATTTTCAACATTACTAGTGTTCGAATACCTTATGGTTTTTCTCGTTTCTCTCTATCCTTACCTATCTCGCTTATCGATTTAAGGCAGTGAGTGGAAATTACACCTATTGGATATCTTATCGACACGTGTTCATTGAAACAATATAAAATCCTTTATAATTCTTTTTTCAAAGGTTTAAAATAAAACAAACACGCGTAAAAGCTAATATTTTATTTCCAAATTACAGAATTGATGTTGATGTTGATTTATAAAATACTAGTAGGTTCCTTAATCTCTAGGAACGACACACAGTAAGAAAATGAGCGGGGGGGGGGGGGGGTGCCGCTATCATTATACGTGGCTAATTTTTCCTTGGGTATTTAAATTCGTCGTTCGGGACAACAACGAAAACCACGAAAATTGGTCCCCCACGAAAATTGATGATACTACAGTAACAAGAAATTCAATGATTATTTATTTTGGTAAAGTTGGTTGGTGGTACTTTACAATTAAATATACTAGTACTGCGTATTATAACAAATTGTTGGTGGTCATTATTCTGAAGTGACATTAAATTTACTCTCGTAATGTACTTGAAATATATTTATCAAATTAAATCACTCTCTAACTGGACGCAGGATATTTTCAATGAAAATATCACGTGCATCATCAAATAAATTTGATTGAGAAAAAAGTAAAATGTGACCGGGATGACATCTGATACTGACAGTTGTTAATAAAACTTTATCTCTTTAACTGATTAAAATCAAGTATTTAGTTTATGCAAGGGTTGTATTTTTCCATTTAAATCGATATAAATTTAAAATAATTGTATGTTCTAAATATGTTAATACAATTAAAAGGACATTTTTTAAAATTAAAACGGAGGCTTTTAATATATACTTCTGTGTGCGAAAATAGACTTAC
The DNA here is from genome assembly GCA_029931535.1 of Margaritifera margaritifera. Classification (NCBI taxonomy): domain Eukaryota; kingdom Metazoa; phylum Mollusca; class Bivalvia; order Unionida; family Margaritiferidae; genus Margaritifera; species Margaritifera margaritifera. The sequence goes on along the minus strand of JAQPZY010001485.1, from coordinate 2,357,246 downwards.
AAATAAAGCAAAGAGAGCAACCTCTATTTTTCTTTCTTATTGTCCTTTTATAATACAAGTGTTTATCAGCTATATATATATATATATATATATATATATATATATATATATATATATATATATATATATATATATATATACATACACATATGCGATTAAAGGTTGAAACGTTTAGACATTGACTATATTTACACACACACACACACACATATATATATATATATATATATATATATATATATATATATATATATATATATATATATATATATATATATATGTATAGAGAGAGAGAGAGAGGTATAAATACTGTACGTAAACATCAGTGTGTTTTATGTTATATAGATACGCTGAGACCTCTATGAGAGAGTGAGATACATGCATCCATCCATCCATCTCATATACATCTACCTCGACAGAGAGAAATAGATTATACATGGACTTTTAAAAATTTTTATTGTTGTAAATATAAAGCAGCGTGATATTAAAAATGCAGTCTTCGTGGCAGCTTGTCACGATGTAGTCAAATAGTTTTCGATTTTGATGAAAACCAAGTATTTGTGGGAAATAAAAGAACACGATACCGCCTGATGTTTTTACACAAATGCATCAAGACTATTTAGCATTATGCCCTGCTATTAAGGCCCTCTTGGCAATATTTTCCAAAGGCATTTCAATTATCCTCGCATATTTCAGCGCAAAACTATGGATACACTAAAACAAGTCAATAAGTTTATTAACATTTATTGTATATACATGTAACACCAATAGGGACATAACTCTGGCGAAAAGACATCATATTTCGAAAAGAGAACGATATGAACATGTTCAGTTCGTGTCAGTAAGATATGCCAAGTTTCAGATCAATCCATGGAAAGCACACAGGTCAATCATAACGCGCCGGCAATGATGCCAATGCACAGGCAACGATATTTCTACGAACTGGCAATGAACAAAAATGGCCGAAGCAGGAGCTATGGAGAGGGTTCGTTATCGATTTCTGTTTTATTCATGTAAATGCAATAATGTTGCTGCCGTTAATATTCACACAGAATGTCTAAAAGATTCAACTGTTGGCCTTTACTTTCCATAATAATAAATTCATAAAGATTTCTCTATAAAACTGATCACCGGTTTTGTTAACCTTTAACACGGTTAAATTTGCCGTCTCAACAAAGATGTTCGATTTTCTTTTTTTTTTTCTTTTTTAGACCTGTGGCTAATTTCAGCACTTGATAACATAATTCAAGTTGTTTTTGTAGATAGCTAACATGTATTGATTGTTTTATGGCTGTATTTTTCATTACAATGCATTGTACAGCGATTTTCTTGCAACGCAGATCTAATGATGCTGCCATTATGTATGAAATATCACTCGTTACTTTATTGTTTACTTGTTATTTTGAAACAAAGTAATCTTACAAATGAACTGTACTGTATTGATCTCTATTTAGCTAATCAATAGTTTCAATGTGTGTCCTAGGTAAGAGAATTAATCAGATGGTAGTGAAAGACTGAAGAACGGCATTGAACGCGCAAGCCCCAAACTCAAAAGGTAGTTTTCAGTCTACATATAATTACTTTCTGCAGTGATGCTGTACTATAAATGGCACCTTAACACCTAACAGACTACTAGAGTTGATTGCGGAATGTCGGAATCAACCAGCTTGGCTCCAGTCTACATATATATGCGTGATTGTATATATATATATATATATATATATATATATATATATATATATATATATATATATATATATATATATATATATATATATATATTATATATATATATTATAAAACAATATTTTTTATTTTGAAAAAGACAAGAATTACAGATGCGATGGAAGCTGTTGTAAGAAAATACTTATATTCATATAGTTCTTGAAAGCAAGTTTTAAAGCATTCAATATTCTTCTCCAGAAAATATGTATTCTTTAAAATATACCAGTAACATTATTGTCGGACATTACATAGGTCGTAATAGACCTTTCCCACAATCTGGTGTAAGAGTCGTCTCCCGTGCTGGGAGCGTATCAAGAACGAGGCTAAAGATGTACAACCATTGATTGACATCGGCGCGACGAACATATTTAACGGTAACAAATTATAGGTTACTCTCTCTCTCTCTCTCTCTCTCTCTCTCTCTCTCTCTCTCTCTGGTATATTTGAATGCATTAAACTTGAATTGATAATATCGGATTTATTTGTTAATTTATTTATTTATTTATTTATTTATTTATTTA